>BLSH010189924.1:24071-51942 GCA_018402905.1 Glandirana rugosa
TTCTACGACTTCAGAGGACCTCACCGGAAAAGTCAGTGGTCTAAATTTAGGATAACTTTTAGAAACCACCCTAAACTTCTTCCGTCAACGTCGTACCTTCGGCAGTTTGTAGTGACTCAATCTCATATTTATTGATACATATTTGAGTTATTTTGACAACAGAAGTTGACTTAACTTTGGAGTTCAAATGAAAATTGTAAGTCTTGTAACACATGAGCATGTGCAGTATTATTCCAACCCCCAGCTTCAGTACCCTGTGGAGCGCCCTTTAGTTTTTATAACTTCTAACAAGCGCTTTCGATAAGTGCTGACAAGCTTCTTACACCTCTCGATTGGAATCTTTGCCCATTCTTCACGTGCAAAGCCTCTAACTCAGTGATGTTTGACGGCTTCCATGCTGCAACTGCCTTCTTCAAATCCCACCAAAGATTTTCAATAGGATTTAAATCTGGTGACTGAAAAGGCCACTCCAGGAGACTTCAGCATCTTTTCCCCAACCAAGCTTTGGTTGATTTGGAGGTGTGCTTGGGATCATTGTCTTGCTGGAAGAGCCAATGATCACCAAGGATTATTTTGTCAACAGAAGGCATCACGTTCTTCTTCAAAATGACTTGGTATTTCTGGGAATCCATGATGCCAGGTACACAATTAAGATTGCCAGTTCCTGCCGCAGAAAAACAGCCCCACATCATTATTGATCCACCTCCGTGCTTGACAGAGGGGATGGTATTCTTCTGGTCATAAGCCTGACCTTTTGCACGCCAGACATACCGCTCGTCCATATGTCCAAAACGTTCCAGTTTGGTTTCATCAGTCCATAGAACTGTCTCCCAGAACTCTGTAGTTTTGTCCAAATTCCTCCTGGCATATTCTAGTCGACTCCTGATGTTCCTTGAGGTCAAGAGTGGAGTGCGTCTTGGGGTCCGGCCATGAAGTCCTTGATTATTCAGTGCACGTCTTATAGTTGCCACTGAAGCACTTGTACCAGCCTTCATCATGTAGCTGTCTTGCAGTCACACGGGGGTTTTTCTTAGCTGCCCTGACTAAGTTGCTAAGGGCCCTTGATGGAATTGTGAGCTTTCTTCCACGGCCAGGCAGGTTTGCAGCTGTTCCATACGTTTTAAACTTCCTTATAATGCTCCCAATGGTGTCTCTTGGAATGTTAAATCTTTTGGAAATCATCTTATACCCAAGGCCCTTCAGATGTGATGAAATAATCTCCTCTCTCAGCTTTTGTGGAAGCTCCTTTGTCTTTCCCATGATTGCAACTCACCTTGAACACCTTCATGGTCGAGGTTTATATATGCATCACAGCTGAAGCAAATGAAGGATCGCTATAGAGTTGCCAAAGGCTTAATGATGTTTCAGCTCCACTTTAGGCCATAAAAACTGTCAGAAAGCTTTAGAAACAACAATATTATATAGGGGTTGAATAATTGTGACATGGCGATCTTAACAAAATATACTGTTACACACAAATACTACATCATACATTTTCTGTGTTGATTTTATGTATCACTAAACTGAATAAGAAGCCATCCAAAGCAGAATCCTGCACTTTGAAAAGATTTTTATTTATAAATCCTTAAAACTCTTTAGGGGTTGAATATTTCTGATTGCACGTGTATATAGCATTCTTACTTTGCAGCATTTCTTTACACCTGCCTAAAACTTTTGCACAGTCCTCTGTCTGATCTATTCCAATGGCTAACATTGTTTCTAGAAAGGCTTGCTCACTGAATTTGAAAAAAAGCTAGGAGGGGCGTTGACATTTGAGTGGAGGCTGCTAAAGATTTTCCACCAATAACATTTTGTGAAGTTAATCCTTTGGCTTCTCACGATATGCTGGATACTGATGTAGCGCCCTGCCAAAAGTTAAGCTACCTCTACTTTTTAGCTACAATGTACTCAGTAGAGTAGTGATCTGTTTTTGATCTGGTCAGGTTTACCTAAACTTGGTGGTTGATAACACCTGCCTGCTTCTGGAATATGTTTCCAGACTATAGTATATGAGGATCAACCACGTTATGAATATTTCAGATATCAGCCAATCCCTGGGAGGAGGGACCCAGAAGGTGGCAGAGGGAGGTGATAAATGTTCGGGAGGCCTGCTCAGAGTGTTCTTGTCGTGGGGCTGCTGCCCCTTGGATGCAGCCTGTGTACTGGAGTTTCTGTTTGGGCCTCAGCTGTTGCTTGGCTGACAGCCTGGAGAAGATGTGCTAAAAGGATTTTTGCTGGACGCCATCATCTTGGAATCTGTTCTTGAGAAGGATCTTTGTCCCCTTCACTGAAAGTGAGGACCTGGTTTCTTCGGACTCTCAAAAAGTGGTTTCCCTACACCTCCATACAGCTTTAGAGCCACAAGGTGTGGCCATCTCCTTCCCCTTTAAGAAGAATTACAACGACTTTCCATATCCTGCACAGGACCCCTTTCTCATATAGGGACACATGTCCCTCTCCTGTAGACCTTCCACTACCTCACAGTATTTTTTTTTTTTTCTAGCTCTCATAGCAAATGCAACGTAATACCTTCTACTCCCTATTGATTCACACCTCAATGTAGTCCTTGCACACTGTGGTGCTGTTTTATTAGACACATATTTTCACCCTGAACATTCATATCCCAGGGAGCTTTGGAAAACTTCTATAAATTTCTGAGCCTAATTCCTTGAACCATATGACCAAAGGCTGGTGCTCACATTACTCTCTTTAATTTGATCCCACATCTTTTTCTGACATTACCCCAACATTTTACCCTCTGGGTCCCCAGGACTAATCCTGACGACATTCTTATTTACTTTCTCCATTCATTAACCTCTTAATGCCAGGCAACGTACTGATATCTTTTTTTTTTTTTTTTTTTTACAGCCGGCGGAGCACTTTTTTTAAAAGCAATCCTAGTATCCTAATATGTACATAGCCACTGCCCGAGCTCTTCCATCCCACCGGGGAACCCGGGATTGCAGCTGGCTGACCATGGAGCTGATTGGGGACAAAGGCCCCTATCATCTCTATGGTCTAAGAAACCAGTATTTTGTCACTTCTGGTTTTGCTGGTTGTAAACAAACCATTAGTGGTTTGTAAAAAGCATGGAATCATACTAATCTTGGTATGATACAAAGCTTATAAAGGGTAACTCTACTTTCGTAGGGAAAAAAAATAGCAAATAAAAATTAGTATAACGTATACAATTACGACACGTTCATGTTGTAATTTTTATTTTTTTATTTATTTTTTTTTCGGGTACTTATATAGCACCGTCAATTTACGGAGCACTTTACATATACATTGTACATTCACATCATTCCCTGCCCTCAAGGTGCTTACAATCTAAGGTCCCTAACTCACATTCATACATATACTAGGGCCAATTTAGACAGGATCTAATTAACCTACCAGCATGTCTTTGGAGTGTGGGAGGAAACCGGAGTACCCAGAGGAAACCCATGCAGGCACAGGGAGAACATGCAAACTCCAGGCAGGTAGTGTCATGGTTGGGATTCGAACCAGTGACCCTTTTGCTGCCAGGTGAAAGGGCTACCCACTACACCACTGAATGTTATTAAAAATTACCTTTCCTTTTCAATCTGCAGCTCTGTAATTTTCTGAAAATTCAATGCAATATGGCTACCTGAAGTTGTTCTGTACACAGAATGTGTACAGAACACCCCCAGAAACAGCATTTTCTGCCTGTGTGATTGACTTACTGATTTTTTTTTTTCCCCCAGAAGTCTGCCCTAAGATGCAAGTACAATTTCAGGCATCCCCTGCAACAAAAAATATCATTTTTGATGAGGTACTCACCAGCCCAGCAGCTTTCCTCAGTGTCCTGCAGGTGCTGCAGCTGAATGATAATTATGAAACCACTCCTATTAAATTCACTTTCAAACATGGCAAAGAACTCTCTGAGGATCTGAAAAAAAAGAATTGTTGCTCTACATAAAGATGGCCTAGGCCAGTGATGGCAAACCTTGGCACCCCAGATGTTTTGGAACTACATTTCCAATGATGCTCACGCACTCTGTAGTGTAGTTGCGCATCATGGGAAATGTAGTTCCAAAACATCTGGGGTGCCAAGGTTCACCATCACTGGCCTAGGCTAAAAGAAAATTGCCAAGACAGTGGCCAAGACCATACAGCGGTTTAACAGGACAGATTCCACATTGCTGCAGAGGTTGAAGGGGCGGGGGGGTCAGCCTGTCAGTGCTCAGACCATACACCACACACTGCATAAAATTGGTCTGCATGGCTGTCATCCAAGAAGGAAGCCTCTTCGAAAGATGATGCATAAGAAAGCCTGCAAACAGTTTGCTGAAGACAAGCAGACTAAGGACATGGATTACTAGAACCATGTCCTGTGGTCTGATGAGACCAAGATAAACTTATTTTGTTCAGATGGTGTCAAGCGTGTGTGGCAGCAACTAGGTAAAAAGTGAGTACAAAGACAAATGTGTTTTGCCTACAGTCAAGCATGGTGGTGGGAGTGTCATGGTCTGGGGTGGCATAGGTGCTGTCGGCACTGGGGAGCTACAGTTCATTGAGGAAACCGTAATTGCCAACATATACTGTGACATACTGACATCCCCGCCCTTCGGAGACTGGACTGCAGGGCAGTATTCTAACATAACGACCCCAAAACACCTCCAAGACGACCACTGCCTTGCTAAAAAAGCTTGGACTGGCCAAGCATTTCTCCAGACCTAAACCCTATTGAGCATCTGTTGGGCATCCTCAAATGGAAGATGGAGGAGAGCAAGGTCTCTAACATCCACCAGCTCTGTGATGTCGTCATGGAGGAGTGGAAGAGGACTCCAGTGGAGCTCTGGTGAACTCCATGCCCAAGAGGGTTAAGGCAGTGCTGGAAAATAATGGTGGCCACACAAAATATTGAGACTTTGGGCCCAATTTGAACATTTTCACTTAGGGGTGTACTGACTTTTTTCGCCAGCGGTTTAGACATTAATGGCTGTGTTGAGTTATTTTGAGGGGACAGCAAATTTACACTGTTATACAAGCTGTACACTCACTACTTTACATTGTAGCAAAGTGTAATTTCTTCAGTGTTGTCACATCAAAAGATATAATAAAATATTTACAAAAATGTGAGGGGTGTACTCACTTTTGTGAGATACTGTATATAAAACAAATATGCAAATGGTTGGAGGGAAGCTTCTGAAATGCAAAGGTATTTTATTACAAAATATGTGAGCAGACTAGTTCCTCTTTAACCACTTCAGCCCCGGAAGGATTTCACACTTTAGGACCAGAGCACTTTTTGCGATTCGGCACTGCGTCACTTTAACTGACAATTGCGCGGTTGTGCGACGTACCCAAACGAAATTTGCATCCTTTTTTTTCCCTACAAATAGAGCTTTCTTTTGGTGGTATTTGATCACCTCTGCGTCATTTCTGATCGCCGCTATAAACAAAAGAAGAGCGACAATTTTGCAAAAAAACACAATTTCTTACTTTTTGCTAAAATACAAATCCAAAAAAAAAATATTAAAAAAAACATTTTTTTCCATCGGTTTTGGCCGATTTATATTCTTCCTCATATTTTTGGTAAAGAAAAATTGCATTCAGCGTTTATTGATTGGTTTGCGCAAAAGTTGCCGCGTTTATGGACAATGAGAATTAATTTCTGGGGTTTTTATTTATTTTTTTCTACTAGTAATGGCGGCGATCTGTGATTTTTAGCAGTACTGCGATATTGCAGTGGACATGTCGGGCCATTTTGACACTTTTTTGGGACCATTGGCACTTATACAGCGATCAGTGCTATAAAAATGCACTGATTACTGTGTAAATGCCATTGGCAGTGAAGGGGTTAACCTGCAGCGGGCGCTCTAAGGGTTAACTGTGTTCCCTGGGCGTGTTCTAACTGTATGTGGGCTGCCCTGGCAGGGGAAGGCGTCGTATGATGGCGGTTTACGATAACGAGCCACTCTGTCGCCGTCAGACTGCGGTCGGCAAGTGGTTAATTACAATCTTTTGCATTTAAACATCATATATAAAAATTCCTTTCTCTTGCCACCCTCATGGATGCATTTGCAACAAAAAAATCATCATGCTTTCAGCATAAGCATAAGTTTCCTCTTAATGAAGCACCCTGGAACTGGATGGGTCACTGGGGTCCTCATGAATTCCTTGAGATCTGTTGAAGGAAGTATAATTAAAGAAGATACATTATATATCTAATCATTTAAAGGGGAACTTCAGTGCTTGTCTGTTTGCTCCAACCTCCCCTCCAGCATCGCCATTATGGCACCTGCACAGATGTGCCAAATGGCTCTGCCTGGGCCTTTGGCACATCTACACATGTGCTGGATTTTTCCCACACTTGCGCAAGGACAGGAGTTTTTGGACTTCTATGCTACCTGTCTTTGTGTATGTGCAGGCAGATGTGCTGCCAGGCTGTCTGGACCTGAAGTCCTGCAGCAAATCTTGCATGGGGAGGGGATTTGCAGACCTGCGCAACTGCTGGATTGCAGTATAGTAGATATCTGAGTAAATATATACAAATATCCAGTTTAAATAAAGGGACGAAAGAAGAGGCAGGGTATGAGGACATTTAGGTTTAGGATGAAGGTCTGCTTTAAATGTAGAATTGCTTATACACTGAACCAGTATTCATTTCTATTGGGTTTCATTAGTTTTAACTTTGATAATTTTGCCTCTGGAGTCAAACAGTTAAAATTAAACTTCACCCCTCAGAATAATTTTTGCAGCACTTAATCAGTATTGTCCTCTGTGTGATTGCATTGCTGTCCAAAGCTCTGCATTATACATGCACCCCACTGATCTCATTGTCGGCATCAGTGAGATCTTCAAATGAATATTGACAAAGGCAAGCTCATGTAAGACACCCTTCAGTCAAATCACGTGAGATTGGACCCTCTGGGCTATTGGTCATGTGACTTTTGCACCTTTTGGATTTCCCTGGGAATGTACAGGGCCTGGTGTTTCTACTCCATTGAAGGCAGTAAGAAAGCCACATTTTGCACAGCTTTTACAATGCCTATCTAGCATGTTTTCAGCCCTGCCGCCACCAGTTTGCAGATATATGGTAATCTTTTTGCATAATCCATGGGTGGATAGTGTTACAGGAATAGGTGAGTGGAAAACAAATCAAATATGGTAGCGGTCCTGACAGCAGGGAGTTAATGGTGCACATGGGGTAGAAAAGTGAAGCCAATTCAAGGTTTTTCAGTTGGTGTATTTACCTGCTCTCACATACGCTGATATTGTTATAGAGATTGCTGCTATATACAGTATGTGATCAAATGTTGCTTCTCAACTGAAGTTCTCTTTTAATGTTTTTCTTTTGAAGCTCTTGGGAATATTTGTAACCGCATGAGTAAGTGGCACTGCTTAAGATTTATTCATTTTATTTTTCAGATACCACCCAAGGCTTTCCATTTCAGTCTCCATCTTTGGTACAACATCATCTGTCTTACATAAACCGGTTACATGAGGTTTCAGATGAAGAGGGTTTTGTACCTATTGTCAAGCAACCTGAATTAAGCACAGAGAACCCTGAGCTCAATTTGAATTCAATGTCTCATAATACAAAGGATTTTGAAACAAGTGAAGAAATAGACAATATAATTAAAGTAGAAGATATATCTGGAACATGCAGAGAGAGCCTCCAAGATGAAAGTCGATCTTGCTCAGTACCTGTAGAATGCCAGAAAGGCCTTGTACAAGAAATTAAAGTTATGGATATGGAAGAAAATGACCATAAATCTGTATTGGAAAACATAACATCTTGCATTTCTGGGACAAGTTTGAGCACAGGCAAAGAGACTTGTTCAACTCAAACTGACTTTCCCGACACCGTAAACCTAGATGAAAATTGCAAAATAAATATGATAGTTGTGCCTCAGGGCGTTTTACCACCTCACTCAGCAAATGAGATGATGGATCACAGTGTGGAAATTGGGAAAGAATGTACAGAAGGAGACACGGGCGGGATGTTTAGTTGCGTAGTCGAAAATGTGTCTGGCGGACATAGCGAAACAAACTCTACAAATGTCAAAACAGAAGATCCATTGGCTGGTATGAATGTTCTAGTTGCAGCAACTGAAATGCCTGAAGCCAGTTCTCTGCTGCCTTTGAGCACCGTGATTCTGACTCCTGACTTGACTTTAGACCATACTTTGTTACATGGCATCATTCTACTGAGTGAAATGGCTGAACTTGAACTGGAGAAAAGAAAACAAGTGGACAGTAAGTTTCCTTCTCTGACCTATGCAAGTTGCGTTTCTTGGTTTTATTTAAAGGGGAACTCAAGATGGATATAAAAGCCAAAAATTAATGATAAATACATAACCAAATGTCTAAACGCACCTAAATTTAAGCCTTTTGCAGTCTACTGTACAGTTTGTACAGCAGAGCTCAGAGAGGGGAGGGACAAAAGCACAAGGTGCCAGTCAGGTTTGCTGCAGTGCAAAGAGCATTAAGGAGAGCAGAATGAAAAAAGAAATGGCATACTGATGAGCTCATCTATTGTCAATGTCCTGTCACATGTTGGATAGGAAACCTGAAAATAAAAGTGAAACTGCAATAAAGAAGAATCAGGTCATGCTAGAGCAGGATGTGTTGTGAGGGATAGGTGTCTAAAGCTTGGACATACATGGCCCACTGGCTGTATTAAAAAAAAAAAAAACAGATTCCCCACACATTCGAGGGGGATGCGGGAATATTCTCTGCTGTGTCATATTCTGACAGTGGGCCTCCCCCCACCTCCAGAATACACTAATCAGTGCTGCAGCCAATTGGCTGCATGCACTGATCGAAGCAAAGGTTTACAACATACTCGTTCATGAGAAGTTGATCATTGGATTGACTTCTCGGGAATGACCATAGAGGTATCGAAATTCCCTGCTCAACCAGCCAAATTTTGATTAATCTATGGCCAGCTTAAATATCAGGACTAGAAGGACAGAACTATGGCTCTTGCATATGAGTTTCATCTGTGCATTTAGCAGTTTGCCAGGAGTTTATATTTAACCTCCTCCCACCCGCGCCATAGCCGAATGATGGCTATGGACCCGTGATCTCCTTTCAGAGAGGAGGAACGGGGAACCGCCGAAGTAAACACGGAGGTTCCCTGTTCTGTGAATGGGACATGACAGATTAACTGATCCCTGTCACTGGGATCAGTTAGATCTGTCATGTCCCGACCAGCCCTGCCCCCCCACAGTTAGAACACACCCAGGGAACATTGTTAACCCCTTCACTGCCCCCTGCTGGTTAACCCCTTCATTGCCAATGACATTTACACAGTAATCAGTGGACATTTAAATTTCTGATCGCTGTATAAATGTCATTGGTCCCAAAAAAGTGTCAAAAACGTCCGACATGTCCGCCCCGATATCGCAGTACCGATAAAAATCACAGATCGCCGCCATTACCAGTAAAAAATAAAAATAAAATAAAAACGCCATAAATCAATGTCCATAGTTTGTAGGCGCTATAACTTTTGCGCAACCCCATCAATAAACGCCGATTGCTATTTTTTTTTACCAAAAATATGTAGAAGAATATATATCGGCCAAAACTGATGAATAAATTTGTTTTTTTATTTTTGGATATTTATTATAGCAAAAAGTAAAAAATATTGTTTTTTTTTTCAAAATTGTCGCTCTTTTTTTGTTTATAGCGGTGATCAGAAATGACGCAGAGGAGACTAAATACCACTAAAAGAAAGCTCTATTTGTGGGGAAAAAAGGACGCAAATTTTATTTGGGTACAACGTCGCACGACCGCGCAATTGTCATTCAAAGGGCAACAGTGCTGAAAACTGAAAATTGGTTCGGGCAGGAGGGGGTTTAAGTGCCCAGTAAGGAAGTGGTTAAAGTGCACCCCTGCTCATAGGAACATTAAAGTTTTCACGCATTCTCCTTTTTTTATTTTTTAACTGGTCTATGCGCAACAGGGGCGGCCCGTCCGTTAAGGGCGCACCCCCTACCCGCCTCCCCCTCTATTCTACATGGATAGATTCATGCATAACATGAATCTATCCATGGCAGCTGCGGCCACCCCTTAATTCATGCATCCGACCCCTTTCAGGATGCCGGACGCATGAATTACAGCGGCCGGGGGGGGGGGGTTTCTTTGAAGCACCTTATTGGAGCCATAGGCTCTAATAGGCTTCAAAATAGAGTGGCTTTTGACGCAGAGCATTGCGCTCGCAAGCTCACTCACGTGTGTTAGAAAAGCAAATAAATATAAACACTGCATGGCCTCTCCACCAATCAGGACGCCGTGGGTATGTTACTTTTTTCTCGATTGGCTGAGAAGACAGGCAATCGTATTGGACGCCTTTCTCGGAGGATGAGGGGGATGCACGGCTGAAGCAAAGCGTGCTCCTGCTTGCCACACACCGCTGCCTGAACGCCCCCTTTTTAGATGGGGTAAGTGCGGGACTTTGATGTCCCGACTACCCTCCGGAGGGGGGTGCTGTAAGTGCCGTGAGCACCGTGACCCAGGGGGATGGATGCTATATGCCCCTCTGCTGATGCTGTGTATACCCCTCTGCTGATGCTGTGTATACCCCTCTGGTGATGCTGTATATACCTCTATCTGGTGATGCTGTATATACCCTTATCTGGTGATAAAGTGCAAGAACTTGTTTTTTTCACACATTATCATATGTGCTTTCCAAGAATTACCCCTGAATACTAACACGGTGGGGGTGGTGGAGGGGCATTTGCACATGTTATACCTTAACATATGGGTGTAACATTGTGCAAAAGGTGAACTTGGCCTTTAATCCAGCAATCTCCTACACAGTACATTTTTCTGCTAGTGAGCTCATCTCTGTCACACTATTTTTTTCCTATTTGCATATTCCTTGTCGACATATAAACTGACTGGCTCCTTGTGCTGCTTCTTCGTCTCACATGCCAGCCCTGGTGAACAGGGACTGCAAGAGGATGATACCGGGTCAAATTCAGGTACTTACGCTGCTTGCATTAAAATTACCTTTAATAATGTAGTATTACAGAGCTGTGTTAATTTGTGTTTTATATCTGCCAGCTTTAAGTTCAGCTTTAAGGTATAATATGTACAAGGAAATATGTAGCCTGACATGCGTCTGAAAATACTATTTCTCTTACGTTCACTGACAGACGCAGCTCTTCTTAATTGACACGTGGGTTTTATGTCGTCCTATCAGGAGTGACTAGGCAAAACAGATGCAAAAGCATCAGGGATAGGCTGGCCCCTCCCATGGGGGCCGTCCTCACCTGAGCCTATAAAACCCCCTGCTGGCCAATGGCATTCAGTTTTGTTTGCCTAGTGTAAAGGAGTTGACTGGGTTCCCTTATGGGACCTGCGTTTTTTTCTGCATGTAATTTTTTTTTTCTTTTTCTGAAAATGATGAAGACTTCTATCAAGCAGCCGGTCTTGGCATAGAGAGGATATCACGAATCCAAAGCTTTGCCCTGACCGGCCACCTCCTGACGACCTACCCTTAAATGTCAGGGCTGCGTCGTTCAGGGCCGGTTCCGTGCGGGCGGCCTGCGGCTGTTGCCACTTGTTCCCAGTGTCTGGCTTTTGCCTTTTCAGTGGCCTTGGCCAGTAGCAATCCTTCCCGGGACAAGGGGGGTAAATCTGCTTCGGGTGGCTACCCGCAACGCCCGTCGGACTGGTGAGTGGACCCCTCCCCCGCCTTTAGGACGTGGGGGGGGCGACATCCGGGGCAGTAATTTATTTATTGGTGGTAGCTTCTTTCCCTGTCAGGGGGACACTTTTTTTATTGCGTGCCCCCCTCCTTCCCCCCACCCCCCACCTCCGCCCCCCCCCTGGTCTGCCGCATTTGCGCGGCGTCGCGTTGTGTCTTTTAAGGCCCTGGGACCTATACTGCATCACTGGGGAACGTTCGCTCGCACACTTTTAAAAAATTATGCTGCACGAGCGCCATTTTCTCCCCGGTGGCGGTTTTTGGTATTACACTCTCTAAATTCTCCTCAGAGAAGCGTAGCTGCATGTGTGATACAGTCCTCAGAAGCGTCCTTTTTCCCTCACAGCGCTGACAGGCTACAGGGCTAGAAGCAGCAGGTTTGGCTGGCTCCTTGGGGTGTTATTTTTAGTGGGCTTGTCCCCCCAGGTTCCCTGGGTGGTCTTAGGTGGTGGTGGTGATACGTGGGGAGGGTGTCCCAATCAGACTATGTCTGGGGACGGCGACACGGTGGCTATGGACCCTGCAGCGCCCTCTGTAATGGAGACAGCTGAGCAAAGCTCCGCACAAGCCCCTGCGGTCACTTTGGACCTCCTGCGGGCTCTTTTTGTGGAATTCATTCCTAAGTTTACTGCTATGGCCCCTGAGCCCCCCGCTAAGCGCTTGGCCCCCCATGTCTCCTCAGGTGAAGATTCAGATCATGGGGTCGCCTCGGTTGCCACGGGGACCCCCGCGGAACTCTCTGAGGGTGAATTGGTCCTTTCTGAAGCTGAGGAGGACCAGGGGGCCTCAGTGGCACGCGACAAGGCAATTGTAGCGGCCCTTATTGCTAACATTCGCCAGGCTATGTGCCTCGCTCAGCCTTAGGAGGCGCAGACTTCCACTTATGTTTGTGGGTCTATGAAGCCTCCTAAGGCCCCTAGGGCTTTTCCCTATGTTCAATTTTTTTGAACGGGCTGTTTTTAAGGAATGGGGCTCCCCCAAAAATTCCTTCACCTTGCCTAAGCGTTTTGCAGTGCGCTATCCCTTTGAGGATGCTTTCCTAACACGGTGGGCTTCCCCCTCGGTGGACCCACCGGTGGCCCGTCTGAATAAGGCTACCACCCTTCCTGTGGAGGGTTCACCCTCTTTTAAGGACGCGGCGGATCGCCGCACGGAAATGGTGTCTAAGGCTATATTTCAGGTGGCAGGTTTTGCTATGCGGCCAGCCTTGGCCTCAGCAATGTCAGCGCAGTCCCTTTCTGAGTGCCTCTCCTCAGTGTGCAAAAATTTGAGTTGCAATTGTACAAAGCATGAGTTGCATAATTTGCAACATGCGATGGATGGCTTCCATTATCTGTGCGACTCCCTGCTGGACATCATGACCATGCTGTCTAAAATTTCAGCCTTTGCTATTATTATCAGACAGGTGTTGTGGCTGAGGTCTTGGTCGGGTGATCAGGCGTCTAAAAAACGCCTCACTGACCTTCCCTTCCAGGGGGGTCGTTTGTTTGGACCTCAGCTGGACGAAATCATTAAAGATTTCACAGGGGGAAAGAGTCTCTTTCTTCCGGAACCCAAACGACGGGACTTTCGCAGACGTCAGGGTCCCTCCTTTTCTGGGCAGAAGAAGTATTTTCGTGCCTCAGGTACAGCCGGGTTCCAAGTCCGGTAAGGCCCCGGCTGGGTCTGGTAAGAGAACCTGGCATCGTAAGCCCGGAAAAGCGGAGGATAAGCCCTCCTCAGCGTGACGGGTTGCCCCGCCCATATGTGGGGGGCCGGTTACTGGAGTTTGCGGACTGCTGGACAGCTCACATCTCCGATCGGTGGGTCCTGGATGTGGTGTCCACCGGTTACCGGATAGAGTTCAAAACTCTACCCCCAGACAGGCTTTTACTCAAACCTCTTTGTGGTGCCCAAAAAGGGCGGGGTCAGGCCGATTCTGGACCTAAAAGCTCTGAACTGTTTTGTCAAAGCACAAAGGTACAAGATGGAGTCCATTCGCTCGGTCGTTGCCGCCCTACATCCAGGGGAATTCTTAGCATCCCTGGACATCAGGGACGCCTATCTGCACGTTCCCATCTGCCAAAAATACCAGCTTTTTCTGCTTTTCGCAGTGGGAGACCTGCACTACCAGTTTGTGGCCCTACCATTCGGTCTGGCCTCGGCTCCCAGGGTATTCACCAAGGTGTTGGCACCTGTCCTAGCACTGCTAAGGTGGAGAGGTATCGCAGTGGTAGCGTACCTCGACGACCTGCTCTTGAGGGTGGAGTCGGTAGTGTCCTTGAGGGAGGACATGTCAATCACAGCCTCCACACTAAGAGACTTCGGTTGGCTCATCAACCTGCAAAAGTCCTCGCTTGCCCCCTCATGTCGCCTGGAGTACCTCGGTCTAATTCTAGACACGACTCAGGCAAAGGTGTTCTTGCCTCCCAACAAACTATTGGGGCTGCAAGCGGCGGTGAGGACCCTGCTGTCGCGCCGGAGGTCCTCCCTAAGGTTCTGCATGCGGGTGTTGGGTCTCATGGTTTCATCCTTCGAGGCGATTCCTTACGCCCAGAGTCACACCCGGCTCTTGCTGAAGGCGATTCTGTCAAAATGGGACAAATCTCCTTTTTCTCTGGACAGACTGATCCGTTTGGACCACCAGACCAGGGGATCACTGACTTGGTGGCTCCAGCATTGACTCTGGGAAAGTCTTTTCTTCCCCTCAACTGGTCAATTGTGATGACGGATGCCAGCCTGAAGGGCTGGGGAGGGGTGTTGGGTCAGTTGTCTGCCCAGGGCCGTTGGTCAGCTCAGGAAGCTCGACTTCCTATAAATGTGTTGGAACTGAGAGCGATCAAGCTTTGCTTGTCCCGTTGGTCGGCAAGGCTGCAGGGCCTCCCTGTCCGGGTTCAATCGGACAACGCCACAGCAGTGGCATATGTGAACCATCAGGGAGGGACAAGGAGTTCAGCAGCAGCTGCAGAAGCTGCTCTGATTCTCCGCTGGGCAGAACAACACGTTCCGGCGCTCTCCGCAATCTACATTCCGGGAGTGGAGAACTGGCAGGCGGACTTTCTCAGTCGTCAGACACTGGACCAAGGGGAATGGTCCCTGCATCCAGAGGTGTTTCTCCAGATTTGCTGCAAGTGGGGCACACCAGAGGTAATCCTCATGGCGTCCAGGTTCGATCACAAGGTCGAGACCTTTGTGTGCAGAACAAGAGATCCGCTGGCGGTCGCCACGGACGCGCTGTTGGCTCCTTGGGGTCGGTACCGGTTACTATACCTCTTCCCTCCCCTGAAGCTGTTGCCTCGGATTCTGCGCAGGATAGCTGAGGAAGGCATTCCGACGATCCTGGTCGCTCCCGATTGGCCTCGGCGCACTTGGTACGCCAATCTGATTTGGATGGTGGCGGACGCCCCTTGGCGGCTTCCGCTTCGCGAAGACCTGCTCTCCCAAGGTCCCATCTTGCACCCTGCCTTACCCTCACTGGCTTTGACGGCTTGGCTATTGAGGCCCAGGTATTGAGGGATCGAGGAGTCGCTGACTCTGTAATCCCTACTATGCTTAAGGCACGTAAGTGCACTTCGCGAAAAATTTATCACAGGACCTGGAAAGCCTATATTGCATGGTGCGAAGCGGGGGGGTTGGAACCCTCGCTCTTATTTGGTGTCCAGGGTGCTGACTTTTCTGCAACAGGGCCTGGACAAGAGCCTGGCATGGAGTACGCTCAAGGGCCAGATTTCGGCCTTAGCGGTCCTTTTTCAGAGACCTTTGGCTTCCCATTCGCTGGTCCGCACGTTCGTACAGGGGGTACGTCATGTGGCTCCCCAGTTTCGGCCGCCTCTGGCGCCGTGGGATTTGAATCTGGTGCTCTCTGTTTTGCAGAAACCACCGTATGAGAAGATTAGGGACATTCCCTTGTCCCTTTTGTCGCAGAAGGTGGCTGTCACATCCGCGCGGCGGGTGTCGGAATTGGCCGCCTTGTCTTGCAAGTCCCCGTACTTGATTCTTCATAATGACAAGGCGGTGTTGCGACTTCCACCTTCTTTCCTTCCAAAGGTGGTCTCTTCTTTTCATTTGAATGAGGATATTGTCCTTCCTTCATTATGTCCTCACCCAAAACATCCTAAGGAATTTGAGTTACACTCTTTGGATGTGGTGAGGGCCCTGCGGGTTTATTTTAGTGCTACAGCTTCCTTTCGGAAGTCTGACTCATTGTTTGTGTTACCCGGGGGCTCCAAAAAGGGTTCGGCAGCCTTGTCGGCTACTATTTCCCGTTGGATTAGACAGACCGTGACCCATGCGTATGAGCTTCAGGGCAAGGTTCCCCCCTTTCTGGTCACGGCTCATTCCACCAGATCGGTCAGTACCTCCTGGGCGTTCAGGCACCAGGCTTCGGTGTCTCAGGTGTGCAAAGCGACCACTTGGGCCTCGGAGCACACGTTTACTAATTTTACAAAATTGATGTGTTGGCATCTGCGGATGCTGCTTTTGGCCGCAAAGTTTTGCGAGCAGCGGTGTGAGTGCGTCTAGCGCTCCCTGAGAGGGTTCTATTGGGTACAGTTGTTGTTGTTTGCCCACCCCTCTAGTTTTTGGCACTGCTTTGGGACGTCCCCACGTGTCAATTAAGAAGAGCTGCGTCTGTCAGTGAACGTAAGAGAAAAAGGGATTTTATTATCACTTACCGTAAAATCCTTTTCTCTGAGTTCACTGACAGACGCAGCTCCCACCCCTCTGATTTTTTTGTTGCACTGCTTGTGACAAACGAAATGCCATTGGCCAGCAGGGGGTTTTATAGGCTCAGGTGAGGACGGCCCCCATGGGAGGGGCCAGCCTATCCCTGATGCTTTTGCATCTGTTTTGCCTAGTCACTCCTGATAGGACGACATAAAACCCACGTGTCAATTAAGAAGAGCTGCGTCTGTCAGTGAACTCAGAGAAAAGGATTTTACGGTAAGTTATAATATCCCTTTTTTTCCACTAGGTGCTGCTACTTTTACTTAAATGCTTTCTGAATCACGGACCCAGAACAGGCATTAGAAATTAGGATCTCTGACAATTTTCCTAAACTTGTGTTTTGTGCCAGTGACTGAGAAGTATTGGAGCCAGCAAATTCCTAACCTTTTCCAAAACCAGCTATTGCATTTCTCTCCTGACATGCACTTTAACTAGTTCAGCTGTTTGAACGTACTACGTACGTCCAATGAGTAAACCTCTAATCACAAGCTGATGGCTGCAGAAGCAGCCTGTATTGAGAGAGAGCAATAATTCTACCACAAAAGCTCATGGCTAGCTCTAAACTGATGGGTTGTAAAAGCTTTAAAAGCGTCACCTATGGAGGTTTTTGGGCATCATAGTGTTTTGCGATATCACTGGTGTACACAATTTTATGACTTTGCATGTTGGGTATATATTCAATCAAAGCAACCTCCTTTCTCCTATGTTTACTGACAGACGCAGCCCTTCATTGACAAGTGGGTTTATGCACATCCTACTAGGAGTAGACTAGGCAAATAGAAAAAAAGCAAGCTGACCCCTCCCAGGGGGCCGTCCTCACTCCAGCATATAACCCCCCAGCTCTACATAGCATATCAGTTTTATTATGCCTAGTGCAAGGAGTTAGACCAGGTTCCCTGCTGGGACCTACGGTTCCCCAATTTTTTTCTTTTTGCTTTTCAAGCTATCTGATGAAGACTGCTATCAAGTAGCCAGCTGGGGCATAGAGGATATCTCAAATCCCGGAATTTCCCCAGCATGGCCGACTGATGCGAGCTACCCTTAGCCTTGGCAGGGTCCGCCGCATCGTACCCGTTCCATGCGCGAGGCTAGTGGGTGACCCCCACTTGCGTCCAGTGACTGGGCTGCTCTCGCGTCCAGGGGAGCTTGGCCTGCAGTATCCCTCCCCATCAGATGGGAGGAAGGTCTGCTACCGGGTGGCTACCCGCTACGCCCGTCGGATTGGTGAGTGACTCCCTCTCTCCCCCCCAGGGGTGCGGAGGGGGGGGCAGGGCGTTTGGCGGACTAGGCCGGCCGGTGGAGGGTTTTTAGGGTTGCAGGTCCCCCTGCTTGTTTTGGTCTGTTTCGCCCTCTCCTACACCCCCCTCCCCGTGCTAAAACCGCCATGCGGCGATCCACCGCCATTTTGCCGTAGCCACGGCCATTTTGTGGGCTATTTTGGCCTCTAGTGGTGGATCGGCGGCCATTTTGCCGTAGTCGCGGCCTGTGTGGACAGGCTTTGGCCTCTTGTGACCTCTCGGTGGCCATGTTTGATGTGCCTGTTGAAGAAAACGTGCGGCTGACGCCGTTTCTTCCTCTTTTCCTCTGGGACAGCGTGGATGGCACAGGGCGTCAAAGACTCCTGACAAGAGGTCAAGCACTCCTACTGGGACGCAGCGCTTGAAGGGCAATTATACACAGCAAGTATAGCTGGGCTCTCCCTGGGGTGTTGGTAGCGGTGGGTGCAGTCGTCCTGGGTATCTCCCGGTTGCTCTTTGGGGCAGTGGTGGGGCTGCATTGTAGGGGTGTCAGGGCCTATTGGCCTAGCAGTGTTCCGGTGGTGCAATAGCGGCTGAACCTGCGGGATCTTTCCCGGAGGAGTCTGTGGAAGCGCAACCTGCGCTGGGCCCTCTGGTTCCCCTGGATCAGTTAAGGTCCATATTGGGGGAGTTTTTCCCCCGGGAGGTGCCGTGCCGTGCTAAGGGAGTGCCTAAAAAGCATCCACCCCCCCTCCTTCAGGGGAGGATTCTGAACCGGAAGGGGCCTCGGATGGTGAGGAAGACGAGGGGGCCTCAGTAGCGCACGAGAGGGTGCTGGTGGCCTCCCTGATCACCAATATCCGTGCGTCTTTGCGACTGGACCAAGCCGGGGAGTCGCAGGAGACTGCCTACGTTTGTGGGTCTTTTAAGCCACCTCGGTCCCCTAGGGCATATCCCTATGATCAATTTTTTAACCAGCTGGTCTATAAGGAATGGCAGCGTCCGCAGAATTCCTTTTCATTGCCCAAACGTTTCACTGTGCGCTATCCCTTTGGGGACAGTTTTGTGAAGAAGTGGGCATCCCCCACAGTGGACCCTCCGGTGGCTCGCCTGAATAAGGCAACGACCATCCCTTGGAGGAGTCTCCCTCTTTTACGGATCCGGCCAAGGTGGTATCCAAGGCACTGTTCTTGGTGGCGGGGTCAGCCATGAGACCAGCTCTGGCGTCGGCCATGGTGGCGCAATCTCTTACCCAGTGTGTGACTGAGTTGCACAATGAGTTGAGCTGCGGGTGCTCACCTGAGGCTTCACAGTGGACGGACCATCTGATACAGGGTCTTCGGTGCCTGTGTGACGCAGCTTTGAACCTGCTTCCCATGCTGTCTAAGATGTCTGTTTTTGCAGTCGTTATCAGACGGGTGCTGTGGTTACACTGTTGGTCGGGTGACCACGCGTCTAAAAAGGGCCTCACGGATCTTCCCTTTCAGGGTGGTCGGCTCTTTGGGGCACAATTGGATGAAATCATTAAGAATTTCACCGAGGGTAAGAGTACCTTTCTCCCGGAGCCCAGGCGGTGGGAATTCCGCCGTAAGCAGGGTCCATCTCCTTCGGGTCAGAAGAGGTTTTTTTCGTGTGCCCTGTGCAGCGGGCAAGGGCACAAGGCCCGGCAAGTCTGCCTGGGGGTCCGGTAAATGGCCCTGACAGCGCAAGAGCGAAAAGACGGAGGAAAAGTCCTCCTCCGCATGATGGATTGCCGACTTCTGGGGTTCGCAGACAGGTGGACTGCCCGAGCGGAGTCTGCTTCGGCCCTGGAAGAGAATGTGGCTATCGTTGAAAGACTTCGGCTGGCTGATCAACCTGTCCTGTCGACTGGAATATCTGGGTCTGATTCTGGACACGGAGCAGGCGAAGCTGTTCTTACCTCCGGCCAAGTTACTAACACTGCAAGCAGCGGTGCGAACCCTGCTGTCACGCCAGTGGTCCTCTTTACGGTTTTGTATGTGGGTGTTGGGGCTCATGGTCTCAGCCTTCGAGGCGATACCTTACGCCCAGAGTCACACTCGGCTCCTACAGCGAACAATTCTGTCACAGTGGGACAAGTCTCCGATGTCCCTGGACCAGCTGATCAGATTGGATCATCAGACCAGAGGATCGTTGACCTGGTGGCTTCGGGCCCCGGCTCTAATGTTGGGGAAGTAGTTTCTCCCCCTGAATTGGTCGATGGGGGGGGGGGGGTCCTGGGCCAGCTGTCTGCTCAGGACCGTTGGTTGGCGCAGGAATCCCGCCTTCCGATAAATGTGCTGGATTTGAGGGGGATCAGGCTCTGCCTCTCCCACTGGAAGGTAAGGCTGTGCGGCCTCCCAGTTCGGGTTCAGTCGGACAACGCCACGCCGGTGGCGTACGTGAACCATCAGGGCGGAATGAGGAGCTCGGCAGCGGAAGCGGCTCTCATTCTGAGATGGGCAGAACGTGCCGGCAATCTCCGCCATTTACATTTCGGGCGTAGAAAATTGGCAGGCGGAATTTCTCCGTCGCCAGACGCTGCATCAGGGGGAATGGTCCCTACATCCAGAGGTGTTCCGACAGATTTGCCACAAGTGGGGCATGCCAGACGTGGACCTCATGGCGTCCAGGTTCAATCACAAGGTGCAGACCTTCGTTTGCAGAACAAGGGACCCGTTGGCGGCTGCCACGGATGCGTTGGTAGCGCCTTGGGGTCGGTATCGGCTGCTGTACGCCTTCCCTCCCCTCAAGCTTCTACCGCGGCTACTGCGCAGGGTAGAAGCGGAGGGGATTCCGACAATCCTGGTAGCTCCGGATTGGCCTGGGCGCCCTTGGTACGCCGACGTAGTGCGGATGGTGAAAGATGTTCCCTGGCGTCTTCCGCTGCGTGAAGATCTGCTGTCGCAGGACCCAGCCTGAACCCTGCTTTACCCTCGCTGGCGTTGGCGGCTTGGCTATTGAGTCCCAGGTGTTGAGGGATAGGGGTGTCTCCGTGATCCCTACCATGCTTAAGGCGCGCAAGTGTACTTCGTGCAACATATATCATCGCACCTGGAAGGCCTATATTGCTTGGTGTGAGGCGGGGGGTTGGAACCCCCACTCTTAAGTTGTGTCCCGGGTGCTGTTTTTTTTGCAGCAGGGCCTGGATATCAAATTGGCATTGAGTACTCTCAAGGGTCAGATTTCAGCTCTGGCGATTCTCTTTCAACGTCCTTTGGCATCACATTCGTTGATACGTACAGGGTGTATGCCATGTGGCTCCTCAGGTACGGTCGCCTTTGGCGCAGTGGGATTTGAATTTGGTACTTTCTGTACTGCAGAAACCGCCATATGAGAAAATCAGGGATATTCCCTTACAATTGCTGTTGCAAAAGGTGGCTTTCTTGGTGGCCATTACATCCACTAGGCGGGTGTCTGAGTTAGCAGCGTTGTCCTGTAGGTCTCCCTACTTGGTCCTTCATAAGGACAAGGCAGTTCTGCGACCTTCCCCTTCGTTTCTACCGAAGGTGGTTTCCTCTTTTCACATTAATGAGGATATTGTTCTCCCTTCGTTATGTCCGCACCCGTCGCATCCCAAGGAGATTGAGTTACATTCTTTGGATGTCGTGAGGGCTTTGCGGGTGTATTTGGCGGCTACAGCTTCTTTTCGGAAGTCTGATGTGTTGTTTGTGCTGACAGAAGGCCCGTGCAAAGAGTTGGCCTCATCGGCTACTGTTTCCCGTTGGATCAGGCAGACCGTGACCCATGCGTATACTGTCCCCCCTTTCTAGTCACGGCTCATTCCACCAGGGCAGTTAGTACTTCCTGGGCTTTCAGACACCAGGCTTCGGTGTCCCAGGTGTGCAAGGCGGCTACTTGGGCCTCGGTGCACACTTTTTTGTTAAGTTTTACAAAGTTGATGTTTCTGCATCCCCAGATGCTGCTTTTGGCCGTAAAGTTTTACAGGCGGCGGTGTAGGTACGTCTGGCGCCTCCTGAGAGGATTCTGTTGGGTACAGTTGTTGTTTACCCACCCCTCTTGAATGACACTGCTTTGGGACATCCCCACTTGTCAATGAAGGGCTGCGTCTGTCAGTGAACGTAGGAGAAAATAGGATTTTATTAAGAACTTACCGTTAAATCCTTTTCTCTGAGTTCACTGACAGACGCAGCACCCATTCCTCTGTGTTGCGTTTGTACGGCTTGTTACGAACTGATATGCAGAGCTGGGGGGTTATATGCTGGAGTGAGGATGGCCCCCTGGGAGGGATCAGCTTGCTTTTTTTCTATTTGCCTAGTCTACTCCTAGTAGGATGTGCATAAACCCACTTGTCAATGAAGGGCTGCGTCTGTCAGTGCACTCAGAGAAAAGGATTTTACAGTAAGTTCTTAATAAAATCCTATTTTTTTTATATTTTTTTTTTAAAAAAAGTGATTTTATTGTTTGTACGCAATAAAGTTCATTTTATTATATTTTTTTTCCAGAATATTTGCGTTTAAATAAATAGTTGTGCAAATATAATTGGACAAAAATTTCCAACTATCTTTTTATTCTACGGGGCCTCTGCTTTCAGAAAATATGTAATGTTCTAGGGGTTTTAGTAATTTTTGTTTGCCAAAAATTAAGATTTTTGCGGGTGTGCAATAGATGAAAAACTTTCCTCTAAAGCTGAACTGGTTAACTACTTCAATACATTCCTAATTCTGACACTTCTTGCATACATGGGAAAATCAGCATTTTTTTGCTAGAAAATTACTTAGAAACACAAATGTGTGTGTATATATATTTTTATTCAAGTAGAGGCCCTAGAAAATAAAATGGTGGGTGTTGCAATTTTTTTTATGTCACACGGTATTAGCGCAGCAGTGATTCAGACTTTTTTTTATTTTATTTAAAACTTTTTTTACATTTGTTCCGTTTAATTTTTTTAATCAACTTTATTGCTATCAGAGGGGTGATGTTGGGTGCCACCCCCCCTTCTGCCACCTGTAGAAGTGATTGAGCGGCTGCATAGCCACTCAAATCGCTTCTACAACAAAGAGAATCGCTGTTTGCAAATTTTGGTACTGGGATCATACCTGTAGCTGCAACCACTTAAAGTGGTTGTATACTCTCCTATTGTTTTCAGCTAAGGAAGCTGACATCTTAGCCTCTGTTTAATCTGCAACTGCCATGATGCTGCACATGTGATCCATTATGACACCACCCATTGGCTGGTTTGCTAGTTTGGTTGAGAGCACAATCAAGGAGACAGCTAGCATTTCCGTCATGCCGGGAATATTAACCCTTTTTGACACTATCAAATCAATGGGTAGACAACCGCTTTAAAGGGTAAGTTCATCTTTACAGAAAAATCTGTATGGTGAACTTACACAGGACCCCCTCCTCACTCCCCCAGTCCTGCTGACATTGAGATGCCGCCTCATGGTCTGGGGCTTAGAAATCCCCCACAGCATAATCTCCAAAACGTACCTCGTAAGAGGGTACGTTTAGGACCATTCTGATTGGTCGGCATTGGCCAATCAGAACATGCGTAGCCCTTCCTGTCACCGTGGGCGAAGAGGAGAGAAAGCCGCGGGGGAATTCAAATTCCCTTACCGGTACAGCTGCCATACGATCGGTCAGTGTGGGGATTGCCATACTCCAAGTTAGCAGGACTCGGTACAGTGGGAAGAGGGTCCCAGTGTAAGTTCAACTTACAGATTTTCTGTAAAGGTGAACTTACACTTTAAACCCCAGGATGTCATATGACATCCACTCAGAGGTAAGTGGTTAACCTGCTCCTGGCCTTGCCCCTGTTCTTTACTGGTGAAATGTCAGAGCCTCTAATGCCTACTGAGGTGGAGATCAGTTAAATAAGTGATGTCAATATTGTAAAGTACAGGTCACATGCTGAATATTCATAGACCTATGGGCTGGTACCCTCGGCTGATTGTCACTGGCTATAAGATCCACCCAGATCGACTGGACCGGCAGCTGTCTCAGTCTCTCAGTGAGCCGCTTTCGCCCCTCCACAGCCCAGCACTCCAGTGAGTGGTGGAGGGGCAGAGCAGAGAGCCTGTGAATGACAGTCACCAGCTCTCTGCAGCCTGATGACCGAGAGCTGAGTGATCAACAGTGTTTGTTCGCTCTGTTCTCAGTCTTGGTGCCAGTGGGGGACAGATGCAGCATTGATGCTGCATTCTCCTAGGTGAGTATGATTTTTTTTTTTTTTAAACCCAAACTATTCTTTTAACTAGTTATTTAACTTCAGATTCTGCAATTAACTCTTCACTGTCTTCTGGGTGCACTACTTCTATTGTAACAGATCAGTGCAACCTCAGTAAAACCTTGGGAGCTGTACCCAGACCACATGCAATGAGAACAGTCTGTAATGTTGCGTCAGATGCTGGATCCTGCTTGGGTGCTCATTTTGGCACTTTGTGCAACATGCTTAGTAAGCTGTGGGATGCTGTACAGATCCAGGGCTGTGGTTCATCCCTATGAAACCTAGACACAGGTGACATCTTTGGAGGTTATACCCACCGTGATGCATGAAGCCTGGAGCCTATCCAGGGACCAGCATCATGGGCAGCCAAGGCAGTGTCACCTGTATAGTTGCTGTTAAAACCAGGGCTGTGTTTTGAATGTATTCATTTTACAGCCACTCAGTTTAGTCTTAGGTGGATGACCAGGTGTTACTTCATACTACAGGTTGCACATTTTACTGCTATGCCCTAAGGTACTTAGGTGCTGTCTCCCGCCCTTTTGTCATGAGGACTTTGCCATGGCACTGTCTGCACCCAGGTTTTTTTCTAGACATGCTTACCCTATATTCTGCACCCTACTTTGTGAGTGCCCCATGGAGAAATACTTTCACCCATAGCTATGGCGGAAATCAGGCAAAAGAGAGCCACAGCAAAAACTCAGCCAATAAATCGCCCTGCTGAAGGCCCACAGCACTCATTCACAGAGTGATGATACTTACTTTGCAGCCAAGCTGGGCTCTATATTAACACCAATCTCTTTGCCTGACTCTAGTTATACTTCAGACATGCAGCAAGCAGCCTACCTGATTAAGGCAGATTTTTGTGCAACGGTCACATTCGGACGATTAATGGCTTTAATACAATGACTGCTGTGCATCGCATCCAACCTCCAGGCTCCGTCTTCTGGTTGAGTGGGTTCTCAAGATGCCCACCCTGAAAGAGGCAGACATAGAAGGCGGTTAATAGGACCCAGAGGCAGTGTTAGAGGATGCTTCATAAGATTTCTCACCCCCAGACTCTTATACACCTGAAGCTGCAGCTTCACGCCATGTGCTTGCAAATGTTGATATGCTGACAGCTGTGCGCAAAAGCCCAAAGGCTTTTGTCACACTTGAATCTCCTGCATCTCGCCATGCCTCTTTTTGTACACGAAGACCTGCTAAATCTAAAAATACATTCCCCTTTCATGAACCAAATAGAATGGGCAAATTATGATTAAGTCAACCATAAAAATTACTCCTCTGAAAATCATTGCAGAACTCTATCCAGTGGAAAAAGAGGTCACTATTAAGTGGTCTGTTCTGACAGTTAATCTTGCCGTCTTAAATATCTCACTGTTCTTATTAAAGATGTTCCTTTTTTCGCAATTGTGATTTTTATTTTTTTTATTTAACTGGCTACTCGTGTTTGTTTTGTGCTCTTGGTACTGTGCTGTTATACTTCGAAACTTGTATAAATAAGGATTGAAAAAAAAAAAAAAAATTTTTTTTTTTTTTTTTTTTTTTTAGGCATTATGCAGAGAGGAAGTTTGAGACACTGGCTCTCTTTACACTTGCAAGCCCAGCTCTTGCTGAAATTTTTCTGTCAAACCGCAACTACCTGGACTAGAGCAATGAACAACCAATATAAACCTGTATTCCAGGACTGGCTTAAATGAGCAATCACAGTAATTGCTCTGCTCTACTCTTTCAGTGGATGCCCTAGAACAAATAATATGTTTTCAGAATGGCTTTAATCTCTATTTACATGTGCAGCATCTTGTGGCCAAATGCCTGATTGGCTAAATTTGCCTGTAAAAGACGCCTCACACGTATGCACGTTTTCAAGTAGGATATATTTTTGGTGAAGCACTTGACAAATGAAAGCCCCACTCCAGACAAAAATAAAATTATCCCAACTGCTTATTTTGTCTAGGGATGAGCAGAAAGCTTATACTCAGTTAACCTGTGCAGTGCAGGCACAGCCCCGCTGCACGGGGGAAAAAAAATTGTACCTGGAGTTTAGCTTTGATCAAATATCACAGGAGGGAAGATTCTTCTTCCATAGAGTTCCAAAAGCCCCCTTCTTAGGAGCACTTACCACTTCAAAATGTACTCAGGCTTTAACTTCAAAACCTAAGCTCAGTCCTTCCTTATGACATAAGATTTGGGCCCACAAATTTCTCCAAAGCCCTCTTCCCAATGAAGGGGGCACCCTTACTGCTAAGAGTGAGGCTAGGTCTGTTAAAGTTTGCTTCTTAGATGTCACGTCAGACATACCAGACCTGTGGGTTTAATTGGTGGTTTCAAAGGGGTACCAAACAGAATTCAAAACTCCTGCCTGCTTATTTTTTTTTTTTTTTTCCTCAAATTTATCCAAAATCTGCCCAAAGACAGTCATATCTGCAGAATGTCCTGAACCATATTTTGTCTTTGAGAGTGGTTGTGCCAGTACCCTGACAAGACAGGTTCCAAGGAGTCTATTCAAGCCTGTTCAAATGCCCAGCAGGGGTATTTGTCCTATTATGCTCCTGAAATCACTCAACCAATCCCTTCAAATTCCAAAATTTCTCATGGAATCAACCAGGTCTAACTGCATATTCCCACTTATCCACCTCATCAGCGCTTTCTAAGCTTTGCAGTAAGAGACCATCGCTTCTAGTTTGTCACACTGCCTTTTTTGGTCTATCATCTGTTCCCAGAGTATTCACAAAAATCCTTATCTTTACCTTCTAACAACTCCTGGGCATCAAGTCACAGGTTATCTAGATCACCTTCTTCTGAAGTACTCCTCTGTCTTCCAGCTATCTGCAAACTTCCACAGGGGCATTTCATATACTCCAGGCTTTCAGTTGGGTGATCAGCTCCCAAAAATCTTCCCTCCAGCCTTCTGTTCACCTTATACTTATCCAAATACTTGGATCTGATACTGCAAACTTCCAAAGCAAAGGTTTCCCTTCCAGAAAAGAAAATACTCTCTCAGACCTCACACTTGGAAATTAAGGGCCAAAGAGACATTTCTCAGTGAGATTCTGCATGAGAATTCTAGACCTCATGGTAGCCTCCTACAAGGCTTTTCTTTTCGCCCAATTTCATTCAAGACCTCTCCATCACCACATCTTGTTGACCTGTAACAAGCATGCCCCTTTGTCAATCTACTCATGCTCCTGTCTAGCCAAGCAAGGAATTGCCTAACTTGGAGGATTTCCTGCTCAGCCTCAACTATGGGGAAGTCTTTCCTTTCTTGTAACTTGAAAGTTATAACTACAGACTACAGTCATTTCAGGCTGGGGAGGAGTGGTCCAGGGAACATGGTCAATACTGGAAGCCAAGCTCCCCATCAACATCTTAGAGCTCAGGACAGTAAGGATGACTCTGCAACACTGGACCCTCCTTCTGTAAGGACACCCTATCAGGAGGCTGCAATCAGACAGTGCCACAGCTGTGGCCTACATCAACCACCAAGGGGACACCAGGAGTCATGCAGCCTCAAATGAAGCAAGCCAGATCATCTAATGAACTGAGAAACACTGTTCAGTGAACTCTGCTATTCACATCCCAGAAATGGACAACTGGAAGGCTGATTAACTTCAGCCATCAATACCTAGACCAAGGGGAATAAGCCCATCACACCGACATCTTCAACTTGATATATCAGAGATGAGAGACCCCAGATGTGAATATCCTGTTCTCCATATTCAACAACAAGCTACCTTTATTTATGGCCAGTACCAAAGATCTCACACTGGATTCAGATGCCTTGATAATTGCCTGGTCTCAATTCAAGCTAATGTATAGTGCCTTGAAAAAGTATTCATACCTTTTTTTTTTTTTTTTTTTTTTTTTTTTTTTTTTTACAAATTCTGTTTATTGAGTTTTTTCAGTAAACATACAAAACAACAGTCGCACGAAGGCGACCCATCTAACATAGTGAGGTACCCAGCTGGTCACCTCCGAACCAACGGTTCGTGAAGAACAAAAAAGAAAAACCAAAAAGAAAAACAAGGCAAGTAAAACATATGAAAAAAAAAA
>BLSH010189924.1:60152-70999 GCA_018402905.1 Glandirana rugosa
GTCACGGTAGGGATGTCACGTGTTATAACGGGAATGGACCACCAGATCACCCCCGAGGGACCACCAGGATCCGCCGGAGACACCAGGAAGGGACCACCAGGACCTTCCGGAGAAACACTACAGGCCCCCCCCCGAGGAACCACCAGGACCCGTCCAAGGGACCACCAGGTCACCCCTGGACAGTCCTCTCGTCGGCTAGCCGAGAGGCGACGAGTCCAGACGTCTGGACTCGTCTCCTTTTCGGTTAAAGAGGCCTTCCAGGACCACCAGGGAAGGACCACAGAGGCCGCCTAGGACCACCAGGGAGCCCCCACTAGACCACCAGGTAAGGGCAATATTGTGCACTGTAGGGATGGCACTGTGCCCATGTATGATGCCTGCCAGTGCCATCCCTAACAGTGCTTGTTGCACCAGTGCCCACCACTGCCACCTATAAGTGCCCACCTGTGCCACCTATCAGTGCCCACCTGTGCCACCTATCAGTGCCCAGTGCCACTTATCAGTGCCCCCTATGAGTGTCCATCAGTGCCGCACATCAGTGCCATGTATCAGTGCCCGTCAGTGTTGCTAGTCAGTGCCGCCCATCAGTGTTGCATATGTGCCCCATCATCAGTGCAACCTTATCAGTGCCATCTCATCAGTGCCAATCTGTACTGCCTCATCAGTGCCCGTCAGTGTAGCCTCATCAGTGCCCATCAGTGTAGCCACATCAGTGCCCATCAGTGAACGAGAAAATGTACTTTATACAAACATTTGTGACAGAAACAAAGAAAAATGTTTTGTTTTTTTTTTCAAAATTTTCGGTCTTTTTTTTTTTATAGCGCAAAAAATAAAAACTGCAGAGGTGATCAAATACCACCAAAGGAAAGCTCTATTTGTGGGAACAAAATTATAAAAAGTTTGTCTGGGTGCAGCGTCGCACGACTGCGCAATTCTCATTCAAATCGCAACAGCACTGAAAGCTGAAAATTGGTGTGGGCGGGAAGTGTTTTAAGTGCCCAGTATTGAAGTGGTTAAAAAGGGATCAAAGTTTTTACCAAGGAACTATAGACCTGTTAGTTTAACTTCTATAGTCGGGTAGATATTGGAGAGTTTAACCACTTAACGATGGTGTTGCATACATTTACTGCTGCAAGGTGGCAGCATAACGCGAATCCTTGGCTATAAGCGGTGGATCTTGCATGCGCGGCTAGGGGGCGAGCGCACGGCGGCAGCACGCTCTCGTGCTCGCCGCAAGCTCCAGGAGTGGGGCCGCAGGTCGGGCGGACTCGATGTCCGCCGGCAATCCGCGATCACTTACAATAGCAGAAAAAATATTTTGACACTTTTTTGGGACCACTGACATTTATACAGTGATCAGAAATGTAAATAGCCACTGATTACTGTATAAATGTCACTGGCAGGGAAGGGGTTATGTCTGACCCGTCCGCCGCAATACCACAGTCCTGATAAAAAAAAATTGCAGATCGCCGCCATTACCAGTAAAAAAAAATTTTTAAAAATGTAAAACGCCATAAATTAATTCTCATAGTTTGTAAATACGGCAACTTTTGCACAAACCACTGAATATACGCCGATTGCTTTTTTATATATTTTTTTTTTATATGTATTTTAGCAAAAAGTACAATTTTTTTTTTTTTTTTTTTGCAAAATTGACGCTCTTTTTTTATAGCGGTGATCAAATACCACCAAAAGAAAGCTCTATTTGTGGAAAAAAAGGACACCAATTTTGTTTGGGTACAGCGTCGCACGACTGTGCAATTGTCCGTTAAAGCGACGCAGTGCCGAATCACAAAAAGTGCTCTGGTCCTAATGTGGGAAATCC
The DNA here is from genome assembly GCA_018402905.1 of Glandirana rugosa. Classification (NCBI taxonomy): domain Eukaryota; kingdom Metazoa; phylum Chordata; class Amphibia; order Anura; family Ranidae; genus Glandirana; species Glandirana rugosa. Next base: position 61,978 of record BLSH010189924.1, read on the forward strand.
TTCGGGGGCTGAAGTGGTTAATAAAAGAACACATAAATGAGTTCTTGCTGGAAAAAAGTATTTTAAGCAACCGACCGCATGGATTCATGAAAGACAGAAGTTGTCAAACAAACCTGATTTCTTTTTATGAGGAAGTAAGTAAAACCTTGGACAGAGGGGTATTTTGCCAAAGCGTTTGACATCGTTCTCCACACACTGCAAATGTGCAAGGTAAAGTCTACAGGCTTGGAAAGATCAGTTTGTAAATGGATAGAAAACTGGCTAAAAGACCGAATTCAGAGAGTAGTGGTTAACAGTGGTGGCTGGTGGGTTTTTTTTTTGGGGGGGCAAACAACCACCCACCCCCAAGCGACTCCCCCCTCTCTGAGCTCACAGTCCACCCTATTTTGAAACCTATAAGAGCCTCTAATAGATGCTTAAAAAAAAACACCCCCCCCCCCCAATTGTAATTCATTCAGCTTGACATCCTGAAAAGAGCCGGGCGCATGAATAGGGGAGGCAGCGGAAGGGATGGGGGGGCGGCGCTGCTGTGCCCACAATGGACAGGCCGCCTCTGGTGGTTAATATTCTTACTCTGAATGGTCTAAGGTTATCAATGGTGTACCCCAAGGTTCAGTGTTGGGACCCTTACTTTTCAATATATTTATAAATGATATAGGGTCTGGGATTAAAAGTACAATTTCAGTGTTTGCAGATGGCACCAAGCTATGCAGTGGAATAACGTCCTTGCAGGATGTCTCCAACTTACAAGCAGATCTCAATGCACTGTTTAATTGGGCGACTATGTGGCAGATGAGGTTAAATGTTGATGATAAATGTAAAGTTATGCACTTGGGGGCTAAGAATATGCATGTATCATACATGTTAGGGGGAGTACAACTGGTGGAATCCATAGTGGAGAAGGATCTGGGGCTTTTGGTACATCATAGACTTAATAATAGCATGCAATGCCTGGCTGCAGTTTCCAAAGTGAGCAAAATCCTTTGTATTGAGAGGTATGGACTCCAGTGAGAGAGATATCATTTTGCCCCTGTACAAATGATTAGTAAGACTTCATCTGGAATATGCAGTTCAGTTTTGGGCACCAGGTCTCAAAAAGGATATCGGGGAACTGGAGAAAGTGCAGAGAAGGGTAACCAAACTAATAAGAGGCACGGAGGAGCTCAGCTATGAGGAAAGATTAGAGGAACTGAATGAATTACCTCAGGTATGGAGGAGATGGGGGGGGGGGGTATGATCAACATAAACAAATACATAAGTGGTCCATATAGTGAACTTGGTGTTGAGTTATTCACTTTAAGGTCATCACAGAGGACAAGGGGCACTCTTTACATCCAGAGGAAAAAAGATTTTATCTCCAAATACAGAAAGGTTCCTTCACAGTTAGGCTGCATTCACATGTCAGCGTATTGAGATTTGCCACGAATCTGCCCGCGATTTGACAGCGCCGATATGTGAGTGGCAAAATGCGGGACACATATTTGAGATGCCATTCATTTGAACAACATGTCAAAACGCGGTGCGGGTCTGCCGCGATTGTCCGGCAATAAAGCGCGCTGCAATTAAGGGAACACGCATCGTGGGATGCATGTCGCCCCAAAGTAGCTCCTGAACTATTTTTGGCCAACTTGCGTCCCTCCATGCGTGTAACTGCGATTGCAGCACACTTTATCGCACGACAATCGCGGCAGACCAGCACCGCGTTTTAAGATGTCATTCACATATCGCGGGCAGATTCGTGATTCAATACGCTGACATGTAAATGCAGCCTAAGAGCTGTGAAAATATGTAATAGACTCCCTTAAGAGCTGGTTCTGTCCAGCTCAGTAGATTGTTTTAAAAAAGCCCTGGGTTCTTTCCTAAATCTATATAATATAACTGGGTACTGACATCCTCATACACACGGACGTTTCTTAAAAAATAAACAAAACGTCGGGCCCGACGCATGGGCGTCCGCAGAACTTTTTTCAGGGGGGGGCAGGGGGGGCATCTGCAGTTCGAGTGCGAAGCACATGCGATCTCTGAGGATCGCATTAGTCTGAACCCAGGCTAAAGGTCCAAATGACAAAAAGAAAATGTATTAACAACATTGTGATTTCTTAGGATCATGTCAAGAAGAATGCTCTTTAAGCTCATGCCATGAGAAGATGAGAAGAAATTGTTCAAGTAGTTGGAGATTTTCAAATCACCTCATCATATCCCTCACAAGCTCTAAGCAGCCAAGCGACTGGACACACACGCACCCCACGGCTTCACAAACTCTTCTCAGGTGAGGAGGACACACACACTGCCATTGCTGTCATGCATTTCAATGCAGCAGCAGCAACATCATCACCACGCAGAGCCCCCTTCCGCACCCGATCCTGCGTGTACTGGCCTGGGTCCAGGCCAGCTCAGCCACAGGGCGGTTGACACTCGGCAGCTAGCCTAGCAAGAGGAGGACACCACTGGCACTCTCTAGAAATGTTGTCAGGCGGGCAGAGAACATTCCAAACTACACGGACAGTACTCACATGATGGCGGGCCGCCTCAGGCCTGGCTTTACAGCACAGCAGTGGTGGGTGGGTGGAGGCAGAGGCGGAGCAGAAGAAGGAAGCGGAGCAGTCAGTTCAGTGACAATATGTCGGAGTGTCTGTCACGGACGGACGCACGCACGCAGACCAGTCACCAGACCATACCACTGCGGCGCTGAAGGGGTGTTCCAATCCACCTAAAAGAGAGAGAGGGCAGCCAGGGCTCTTGACGCCCTCAAGATGTGCAGAGCGGGAACGTACCCCACTAGAGATGCCACACTGTGACTGAACACCCCCCCAAAATGTGGTACCCGGGGCGGTTCACCACCCCCCACTTGGTTCCGCCCCTGGCAGACACTTTGCAATCCCTGATTCCAGGGGGGGGCACTTGCCCCCCCTTGCCCCTACCTGCGGACGCCCATGGCCCGACCTCAAGGTAAAAAAATCGGCGTTATGCATCGGAGTTAGTGAGCATCGACGTCAATAGGCGTTTTTTTAAAAAAACTCGTCCCTCTGCTATTTTTCAACCTAAAAACGGCGTCAAAAAATGCCGGTTAACGCGGGTACCGAGTTAGTTGGCGTTAGTGAGCGTCTTGCGGTGTCGGCATCAAAAAACGCCAAAACGTTACAGCCTCAGAACACGCTGGCCGTGGGTTCTAGTTTCAGCTGACTAACGCCGATGCCCTCTACAGCTCAAAAATGTCGGCGTTTTTATAGGGCCATTGACTAACATGGAGAGCTGCAAAAAACGCCAGAAAACGCCGGCGTCAAAAAATGTCTGTGTGTATGAGGCCTAATATAGGTATATAGGTTTAGAGGTAAAGTTGATCCAGGGAATAGTCGATTGCCTCTCGGAGGATCAGGAAGGATTTTTTTTCCCCTGCTGGAACAAATTGGATCATGCTTTGCTGGGGTTTTTTGCCTTCCTCTGGATCAACAGTGGGTATAGGTTTGTGTATATGGGATTGTAGGATTTTTTTTCCTTTTTTTGGTTGAACTGGATGGACTTTTTTCAACCAGACTATGTGATGAAAGGGTTAATGTGTGCCCAACAAGTGTAATGCGTGCAATACGTGCTGCTCTTACTAGTAGATATGGCTGATTGTAAAAATGGCCACATCTCTGCTCCATGTACAGAGCCCTTTGTTATAACGTGACGAATCAAAAAAGTTCATAGATTTCAGATATGCTGGGTATAAAAGCATCTCCAAAATATAAGTGCCAAATAGTCCTAACAAAAAATTAAAGTTGTTGAAGTTGGTGTCAAAGAAAACTAAGCATGCAGATCTCTCACTTCATTCTTCAAGTTCACCCAAAGTGCTCTACCGAACCCTCTTAGTGGAAAAAAACTCACCGGACAAATCTGCCTCATAAAATGCTTGGCAAACAGTGCTTTGGTGTTAAACGTCACTCCCCATATTTCATCTGGTTCCTGGAAGTGCTACTTGCTTCAGACATTTCTCAATCATAAATTCCTCAAATATCAGAAAAAGATCCCATAGTGCATTAACGTAATAAATCACTACAATTTATGGATTATAATAAGCTACTCACAAACAAACTAAAAGCATAGGCATGACATATCTTAAGATTCTGCAATGCTTCCAGTTAATCAATCGTCCTCATGTCTCCCAGTTGGCCAGTATATCAATGTCTCACCCAACTGCTCGACACACGCCAGGGATGGCGTGTGATGTCACCAGCGGTCGCTGTGCAACTGTGCCCTGACACATTCCTTTGGTTAATGCATATGGAAAGCTACTAATTAAAAAACGAAACCCATGTTGAAACAATCTCCAACTCAGCAAAGCGGATACTATTGATTATTATATCAAAAAGAGTTAATATTTAATAATAAACTCCATTAGTGGGTATATAATTCTAAAATAATATAGAAACATAGAAAAGTGACGGCAGAAAAAAACTGAGTAGCCCATCGAGTCTGCCCCTTTTTTATTTTTATATATATATTTTTTTTGTTTTCACATTAACTTTGTTGTCTGACTATAGATTTATGTTTATCCTAAGCATGTTTGAAGCCATTTACTGTTGACTGTCTCACAACCTCTGTTGGTAGTTTATTTCAATAAAATAATACTTTCTAAAATTAGTTTTGAACTTTCCTCCAGTTAGTTTGAGGTCATGTCCCCGTGTTCTTGATTTTGGTTTGATATTGAAAAGACTGCCCTCCTGAACCTTATTCACGCCCTTGATGTATTCAAAGGTTTCAATCATGTCTCCCCTCTCCCTTCTTTCCTCCAGACTGTACATATTAAGTTCCTGAAGTCGCTCTTGATATGTTTTATCCCCCTGACCTTTCACCATTTTTGTTACCCATCTCTGAACTCGTTCTATCTTATCAATATCCTTTTGTAAGTGAGGTCTCCAGAACTAGACACAGTATTCTAAGTGAGGTCTCACTAAAGATCTATGTAGAGGAATCAGGACCTCTTTCCTCCTGCTGGTGATCCCTCTACTGATACATCCCAGAATTCTATTTGCTTTTCCCACTGCCTGGTCACACTGTTTGCTCATTTTGCAATCATCTGAAATAAGCACCCCAAAATCTTTTTCTTCTGTAGTGCTGGCTAACACTGTACCCCCAATGCTGTACTCTCTAAGGGGATTGTTTTTCCCTAGATGCATTATTTTACATTTAGAAATATTGAACTGCAGTCTCCACTGCTTTGACCAATCTTCCAGCAATGCCAAATCATGTTCCATGTTACAGACACCTCCAGGGATATCAACCCTATTACACACCTTTGTATCATCAGCAAAGAGACATACCTTGCCCGACAAACCTTTAGTTATATCACTTACATACAGATTAAAAAGAACAGGACCCAGTACAGGGCCTTGTGGTACCCCACTAGTGACTGGTCTCTGCTCTGAGGGAACCCCATTACACTCTGGGATCTATCCTTTAGCCAACTGCATATCCACTGAACCACCCAAGGGTTAAGTCCCAGCTTGTACAACTTTTGTATTAGATCATTATGTGGAACTGTATCAAATGCCTTGCTGAAATCAAGATATGCTATGTCCACAGCACCACCCTGGTCCACCTCATCAGCCCAGTCATTACCAACAGAAACCCTCACATTTGTTTCAACCCCCCAGAAATTTTGACCTAGTCATATAACCATAAATAATATGTTGGTGTCAATTCACTAAGCTTTACTGCATGCGATAAGGGTATTGTGTTGCTCATGTGCATAAATTATCTCTGATGATATTGGGACCTCTCCAGGATGGGTGAACACCATTAATTACCTAGAACTCAGGAACTGATGGATCCTTGTTATGCGTGTTCCTAAAATGAAGTGATACACTATAATGGTGAAATCCTATTATAATATTTTGTATATGTTCTGCTATGTGTTCTTTTCAAAGGTCTTATCGTGCGCCCCACATACATGCGGCCACATGGACATTTTAGAGCATAAACCACATAGGTGGCATTGCAAGTTTACATTCAGTGATCTTATAATCTTTATTATTATTCTCAGAATAAAAAGATTTATGTTTAACCTGGTTATTTCTGACAGTCTTACAAGCTCAAAAGACAAAAACAATCAGCGCTGCCCCGGTGATCAATACTAATAACACAAGTATAACTGCAAGCTGAACATCAAGGTAGTCATAAACCCAAAAAAACATCAAAGGATGCAGCACAGAAAGTATTAAGAGTCCATATCTGGTGCCTCTAAAAGTCTACATAGAGTGCAAATAATGACAAATAGGTCTGTTTAAAGATGCATGCAAAGATGTCCGCAGAGTGTCTCTCCGATCCGAAACATTTCAAGTTCTGGGGAATTTAAAAAGTTCCTAAACATTGGAGAGGAGGAAATTTTATTAGATCTGTGAGCCAAAAGGAATCCTGTTGGATTTTTGAGACCCAGGTAATGCGATCTCAGGGTCTCAATGTTGATTTTGATCTTAATTGTTTTATTTTCAATAGGTAACTATGTTTCTTTTATATATTAATTCTCATAGTCTTTACAGGGGTTAATACTTCCTTTTTCTCTATTTTTACACATTTATTTTTATATGTTTGCCTTAATGACGCTGTAGAAGTATGGTGCAATGTTTGTGGTTACACCAGTGAAAGGTTTGATGATCATAAAGTTTTATAAAGTGTTCTTTTATGTGCAGCCTCGGTGGGGGTAGCGGGAGATGTTCATTTTATTATTTTTATAAGGTTGCCTACATCATTTAAGGGCTTGCTTTATCATTGTTTTTTTATAGTTTTTGTGGAGCCTTTCTCTGTGATAGGCGCTGTCTGTGCCATACAGAGTGAGCCTGTCTCTCTGTATACATTACTGTGTTTAGCCTCTCCTATGTGGGTGGTAATTTCATCCTTGGAGAGCGTTCTTTGCATCTAAGGCAACCAAACAGTATTTATATGTGGGGTGACGTGACAGGCCCCGCGCCGCTGACGAAGGTACATGATTGCCGTAACGCGTACGGGAGAAGGGACCTGTCATGATGTCACCCGCTACTTTCTGCCGAGGTTCCCCCCTTCCTGTCCGACCATACGTTGTGTGCTGCCGTTCCAAGACGGACCGTTCGTTTATAGCATGGTTTGATGTGCAGTGTACAAGACGATTACTTTGTAAGTAGGATGAGTTTTATTAAAGATTATTGAATTTCCTACAGTCTGCACTTCGTGTTCGCTCTTTTTATGTTTACATACCAATATGCCACGTGGTGCTGTGATGATCCTGGTCTGAGGTGAGGTGGTCTACACCCTACATGTTATGAAGGAGATTCCATGGAAACAAGAATGCTGATTATTATGCCCCATGTTGGGAAAGCGCTTTTGACCCTCTAGTAAAACTGGGGTCTAAGCTGGAGGTGAGCACATATGATAGTCGTTGGAGGGAATTTTCACTATCTGTGTGGAATAGAGACACTCTGCGGACATCTTTGCATGTATCCTTAAACTGACCTATTTGTCATTATTTGCACTCTATGTAGACTTTTAGAGGCACCAGATATGGAGTCTTACAAGCTCTACATTTCGGAATGCAAAAAAAACTCCTATATTGTCAAACATCTTACAAAGATGTATACAGGCCGTTAGTTTAGTAGATCTTTCAGTGTCTCTATTGCTAGACTGCATTAAAGGTGCTACATGGTCTATATAAAAATGTAAAGCTGGATTTTAGATCTATCAGATTCCCATATCACGCTAACCGCTGAGATGGACCGATCTCCCCTGCCAGGCTGTTGTATTCTGACAAGCTGTCGCCTCCAGCTGTCAGAATACTCAAACAGTGATACAAAAAGGCCAAATGATTATATGTGGCGACCTCAATGCTCCATTCGATCCTATTATGGACACTTCCAATCAGGGACAAACGAAAAGAATCGGTTTAAACACAATCTTCACCCCTGAAGACATGTACGATCCCTGGAGATGTATTCACTCCAATGAGAAGGACTATACCTTTTTTTCACAAGTACATAGAACATACTCCAGGATCGATTACTTTATCACCGACAAAGCACTCCTTCCAAAAGTAAATAAAGCGCAAATCCACAACATTACGTGGTCCGACCACGCACCGATAACAATAGAAATCAGAACAGACCGACCATACAACACTAACAAATTATGGAAAAATAACACCTATATTTTTACACAAAAAAGTCATCTATCAACCATAAAAGAAAAAAACATACAATTCTTCACACTCAACATAAATGATTCAATCAGCAGCTCCACTATATGGTGTACTTATAAGGCCTATATAAGAAGAATCCTAATACAAATAGCTGCTAAAGAAAAAAAGAAAAAAACCCAAGCAATAGATAAAATCCTAAAGGATATCGCCTCATCCGAGGAAACACATAAAAGGAATCCTAAAGACCTGAATCTACTAAAACGCCTCAACAACTTAAGAACAGAATTAAGATATATCTTGATAGAAGACCATGATAAATACCTAAAAAGATTGAAACTAAATTATTACTCCCAGAGTAATAAAGCAGGAAAGCTATTAGCAAACCAACTAAAGCAACGCCAAAACAAGAACAAAATAACCAAACTATCCCATCATAGCTCAGGATCCCCAATCTATGACCCCCAAAAAATAGCAGACACATTTGCTGAATACTACAAAACTTTATATAACTTAAAAGAGGATACTAACGCCCCCCAACCCTCACCAGGAGACATAGCAGAATTCCTGGAAAAAATTAATCTTCCCACAATAAACCCTAAAGATTTAACTACATTAAATAACCCATTCTCATCACCTGAAATATCTAAAACCATTAAACTTCTACCTAAAAACAAAGCCCCAGGCAAAGATGGTTTCTCTGGAGAATTCTACCAGTCTCTTAATGAAACTCTCTCACCATACCTAGCCGAAATATTCAACCAAGCAGCTAAATATAACCAATTCCCTAAAGAAATGCTAGAAGCCTTAATAATCACTATCCCAATAGCAGGAAAGGACCCACATTCCCCAATGAATTATAGACCAATATCCCTTTTA
>BLSH010189924.1:71575-84388 GCA_018402905.1 Glandirana rugosa
TATAAATTAAACTAGGTCATCTCTACGTATTATTATCAACCACTATAACCCATCCAAGTCCGGAGGTGTCAAAAATGGTCTTCAGTTCTAACTCTTCTACTGAGAACCAAAGAAAGGGCTTGTCTATATTTGGATACAACTGGAACGAACCATCCATAACCTACCTAGGAATTCAACTCACACACCCAGCAAATAAACTCTACGAAGTAAACTTTCCGAAACTACTGGAACAGACGAATAAAGATTTACAAAACATTCAAAAAGCACAATTAACATGGATTGGAAAAATAGCTGCTGTTGAAATGCAACTTTTACCTAAAATATTATACTATTTTCGAGCCCTGCCTATCCTAATACCCCCCAGATTTTTTACACAACTAAACTCCAAACTATCCAAATTTATCTGTTCGGGAAAGAAACCAAGAGTCATCTTCTCAATCTTGACTTCTGGTAAAAACTGTGGAGGCCTGAACCTACCCAATATCACCAACTATTATTATGCATCTCTACTGGATCAAATTAAATATTGGATCTCCCCCTTGAACGAGAAACTATGGTCACACATAGAAAAAGAAGTAACAAATGGATACGACCTATTTGCGCTTTCCATAGCCAAACATCTACTACCAAAAAAAATCATACCAAACCTAATATCTATTAAAGCAACGCTGATAGCATGGAAACATATACTATCAAAATCCAAAAATGCTCAACAACTTACTCAAATACCCACACCAACAAGATTTATAGACTATTGCAGAATAAGGCTATCTACGACAAAATGGACCATGCAAGGCCACCAAATGTATGACAGTCACCCTAGTAACGTGAATTACCAAGTGGAGAATAAAATACACAACAACAAACGACTAAGAGATATCAACTGGAAGACTTTCAAAATTCCCACAGAAATATGGAGGTTCCTAATAGACCAACAACCCAAAAACAAAAAAGGAATATCTTTATTCTACAACTTTCTTTCCTCCATAACATCAAATAACAAAAACCACAATATGCTCAAATGGGAAAAGGACCTTTCTCAAGAATTCTGGGAACAATGGAAAAAGGCAACAACATCCACCAATATAGCATCATCATGCATTGATCACTGGGATAATGCAAATAAAATCTTAAATAGATGGTACCTGGCTCCCTACAGAATAGCTAAGATGTGCCCATCATCACCCTCCCTTTGTTGGAGGTGTAATAAAACAACTGGAAACCTTAAACATACACTATGGGATTGTAAAAATTTAACAAGCTTCTGGCGCACTATATCCTCCTTCCTAGCAGAAATCACCGGCATCTTAAAGGAATTAACACCAGCTATGGCGCTACTTGGAATAAACATTGACTCCTACCCAATAAACCACAGAACTATAGTGACCCATACCTTAATTGCAGCACGAATGACCATCACTAGCATGTGGAAATTCGCAGATGCACCTAACTTGTCAACAGTTATCAATAGACTAAACTCACAAGCCCAATACAAATTACTGCTTGCACGCAAAAATCTATCTATTGAAAAATATAAAAGAAAATGGGAAGACTGGATCAACCATACAAGAGCCTCTGCATACCTTAAAAACTGTGATATTTGAAAATAAGTGTTGTACCTGCCCTTAAAAATACTCGAAGGAGCATACCTCGCCTACAGTTAGTTCACATATGGGGTAGGCGGAGTATGACCATCATACATAAGTTCTCTATTCGCTGATAAATTTGAAATAATCCCTCTCAATTTATTGACCAATGCAGTAGTGTAACCATTGATTGCTTAATCTAGGAATATATGTTAAACGTGGAACATTATTTGAACACCATATGAGGGGATAAGGGGCCACTCTGTGCAAAACCATTGCACAGAGCAGGTAAGCATAACATCTTTTTTTAAAAAAACAAAAACGCTTCAGGCTGGATTCACACCAGTCCGGTGCGAATTCCAGCCTGTCTGCTGCCGGGAAGGGGTGGAGCCGCCGTTCGTTGGCTCCTGTCCGTTCCCACAGCGCAGCAGCTGCAGGGGGAGAGATGGGGAGGGGCCACGAGCAGGGGAAAATATCCCCGTTCAGTGCGGAGTGCATCTCCGTATTAGATGCGATCCCATTGAACTCAACGGGCTGGGAATTCGCACCGCATTGCACAAAAAACGCACACGTTTTTTGTACAATGCGAAGTGCGAATGCACCGCACATATGTGAACCGGACACATTGAAAACAATGTGTTTTCAAGTGTCCTGCGAATTGGATGCGGTTTAAGCCGCATCCAATTCGCATAGGTGTGAACCCAGCCTTACTGTCAGTTTAAGACTCTATGAGGCTGCAATCACACTTGAGCTAAGTATCTTTGGTCAATAGACAGGCTTTTATTTTCGTACATGCATTTTTCTGTGTTTTTGTGGGTGCCTGAGGCTTGAACTTTTTATTTTAATTATTTTTAGCCAGTGGAAAGCTAGATCACTGGGGAAAATAATGCATGATGAGCATATTTTTGCATTTTTTTTTTTCTTTCGTTAGAGTTTTTCAGGTACTCCTGTTAATTTATTACGGCCACAAACACTTGAATCTTGTAGCTCAAAGAAGCCCATGTACTTTTTCAAGTTACAAGCTTCAAGCAACATCACACTCAGGTGTGAAAAGGCATAAGTTAAGAAAAACATTGGATTTTGGATGTTTAGCGATTTGGAGCTTCAGCCCTAGTTCAGATATGTGCCATCTCAGAGATTGCAGGTGCCGATCACATGCGATCTCTGAGCAATGCAAGTTCAGCCATACACTTGTATGGCTGAACTCGCACTAGATTCGTAAAAAAAAAAGATACACTTACTTTTTTTTTCCCGCACTAGAATCGCATCGTATGGGTGTTCTCACCCATGTGATCCAATTCATGTGCCAGTTCACAGTTCGCACTGCGATCTGTGAACAAACCTGGGGGTGTCATTAACTGTAATGACACCCACCATCGGTTTGCAGAAGGCAGTGTGAACTGCCTGCAAGAGTGATGCGATGCGGGAAGCGGCTCTGGAATTGTGCTGGTTCTCACATCGCACATATCTGAACCAGGGCTCAAGCATTAGTAAGGGCCCTTTCACACAGGCTTTCCGATCGGTTTTTCAGGTGGACCTGATCGGACACTCCATTCAGCCCTATGGAGCGGCGGATGTCAGTGGTGACATGTCCGCTGACAGCCACTGCTATCCGATCCGATCCTGTCCGCCAAATCCAGACGGATGGAAACCCTCTTTTCCATTCATCTGGCAGATCGGATCGGATGAAGATGAACAGGCGGTCCATTTTCATCCGATCTCCCATTGAGGAGAGTGAGAGCTCTGACAGGTCTGTCACCCGCCTGCTCAGCGGGGATCAGCGAATCAATCCCCAGCTGAGCAAGCGGAGTCCATCAAATGGACAGCCCCGTGTGAAAGGGCCCTAAATGGGCCACAATTTTTTTAAAATAATGTTTACAGTCCATAAACCCACTAATAAATAGAGAGCAGAAGCCAATATAAGTACAGGCGGTCCCCGGGTTACAAACAAGATAGGGACTGTAGGTTTGTTCATAAGTCGAATTTGTTTGTAAGTCGGAACAGATACATTTTTAAGTGTAGCTTCAGCTAAAACAAATATTTTTAAGCTTTTTGGATAGCATAGGGAAGGGTTAACACCCCTGTAATGTTTGTTTTGCTGTCTGTGTTTCTGTTCAGAAGATTTCACCTCACTTCCTGTCCCAATGATAATTGGATTTTGAAAATTTTGGGTTGTTGTGGAAGCAAACCTTGGTGATAAAGCATCAGTGGAGACCCCTTTTTCCCATAATAACTCTTACAGGAGTGAATTTCCCTTCCTAGGGGGAGATTTCCTCTCACTTCCTGTTGTCTCCCTCCGTTTGTAAGTAGGAGTCGTTCATAAGTTGGATGTTCATAACTAGGGGACTGCCTGTATCTCTTTTTATTTCAAATACGTTTTTTCCTAAAATGTTTATTGGTTGAACTAGATGTACTTGTGCCTTTCAAATTCAACGTGATTCAATTTATCTGAAACACCTCCGTTCATCTCTACTCTATAATTTACCTATACTGTCTGTGCCTCGGTTAGGGGCTGTCAGTCAATCTCTGGATGTTTGGCGTTCAGACTCCCTGCCCTTTCAGTTTGGAATGCCGGCTATCTGGCTGATAGTGAAGTACAAGCCAGAGAGATTAGTGGCTAAGGCCACTTTCCAGATTTGTACATCATTAGGAGGAGCAGATATAGAGACCATATCTGGAAAAGGCTTTGCAGACAATAAGGCTCGGTTCACACTGAGGTGACCTGTCAGGCAACTTAGCCGTCTGACAAGTCGCGCTCCATGCAGTGCAATGGAACCGGTCTAATCAGAGCGACTCAAGTCACTCCGACTTAAAAAAAAAAAAAGGGTCCCGTACTATTTGGGGGCGACTTCGGAGCGGCTTGCAGTGACTTCTATTAAAGTCGCACTGTGTGGAGCAGCTTCAGAGTAGGGCGACTTTGAAGCCGCCCCAGTGTGAACTGGCACTTAGGTTCCATGCACATGGGGCTTAACCGGCTCCGGACCGGCTCGGCTACATTTACTGCTGCAGAGTGGTGCTGCAACGCGAATCGCGTCTATAAACGGCGGCCCGGTCGGGCGGGAGCGCGGCGGCACGCTCTCGTGCCTGTCGCACTCCGCAGCAGTGTGGCCACTGGTCTGACAGACTAGATGTCTGCCGGCTACTCGCGATTGCCTGGCAGAGAAGAAAAACGGCGAACCGCCGATGTAAACACGGCGGTTCCCCATTCTGACAGGCAGCATGCAAGAGATCTGCTGATCCCTGTCACTGGGATCAGTTAGATCTCTTATGTGCCTGGCAGCCCAGCCCTCTCACAGTTAGAACATGCCTAGGGAACACAGTTAACCCCTAGATCGCCCCCTGCAGGTTAACATCTTCACTGCCAATGACATTTACACAGTAATCAGTGGATATTTAAATTTCTGATCGCTGTATGTGTCATTGGTCCCAAAAAGTGTCAAAAATGTCCGACATGTCAGCTGCAATATCACAGTCCCACTATTACTAGTACGAAAAAATATATAATAAAAACGCCATAAATTAATTCTCATGGTTTGTAAACGCGGCAACTTTTGCGCAAACCAATCAATAAATGCTGAGCGTTTTATTTTTACAAAAATATGAGGAAGGATATATATTGGCCAAAATTGATGAATAAATGTGTTTTTTGGGGGGTTTTTTTGGATATGTATTATAGCAAAAATTTTAAAATATTTTTTTTTCAAAATTGTAGCTCTTTTTTTGCTAATAGCGGTGATCAGAAGTGACGCAGAGGGAATCAAATACCACTAAAAGATAGCTCTATCTATGGGGAAAAAAGGGTGTCAATTTTGTTTGGGTACAACGTCGCACGACCGCGCAATTGTCAGTTAAAGCGACGCAGTGCCGGATCGCAAAACGTGCTCTGGTCCTAATGTGGGACACCCTTCCGGTACTTAAAGCGAAGTTCCTCCCAAAAGTGGAACTTCCGCTTTAAGAGGAGGTGACCCCCCGACATGCCGCAATTGACATGTAATTTTTTTGAGGGGGGAGCTGGGACCCTGTTTTCACAGGGTTCCAGCTGCACTTCATGTCCTGGCGCCGAGGAGCCGGAAGGAAGTTCACCCCACCCGGCTATCTTCTGGGACACGTCGCAGGTCCCAGAAGATGCGCAGGCCATTCACAAAGTGCAGCGCGACTTGCGCAGTGCGCGCCCGACTTTGAAGTCAAAGCCGGGTGCCTACACTTGTGATGCCGGCATCACCGAGGGGAGGGGGAAAGAGCAAGCCTTCGGGTGGCCGCATCGCTGGAGCCCAGGACAGGTGTCCGATTGTTAAAAGTCAGCAGCTGCACTTTTTGTAGCCGCTGACTTTTAACTGGGTGGAACTTCGCTTTAAGTGGTTAAGAAAACCTCAGTTCCCTTGGCAGAAAAAATGCTCATATAGAGCTTTTTTTTGTACAAAGTTTAGACGAGTTTAATCACTTCAGCCCGGTAAGGATTTACCCCCTTAATGACCAGAACAATTTTAGTGATACAGCACTGCGTTACTTTAACTGAGTCGTGTGACGTTGAACCAAACAAAATTTATGTCCTTTTTTCCCACAAATAGAGCTTTCTTTTGGTGGTATTTAATCACCTCTGCGGTTTTTATTTTTTGCTCTAAATAACAAAAAAAGGGCAACAATTTTGAAAAAAAAAACAATATTTTTTACTTTCTGCTATAAAACACATCCAATAAAAAAAAATGTAAAAAATCAAGGCCAATTTGTATTCTACATATTTTTGGTAAAAAATATCCCAATAAGTGTATGTTGGTTGGTTTGTGCAAAAGTTATCACGTCTACAAACTATTGGATAGATATATGGCTTTTTTTTTTTTTTTACTAGTAATGACAGCAATCAGCGATTTTTAGCGGGACTGCTACATTGCGGCGGAAAAATTGCATAGTGAGACCCCTTTCACACCAGAGCGTTTTTTAGGGGCTTTACCGCTAAAAATAGCCACTGAAACCCCCCCCCCCATCCACCCCAGTGTAAAAGCCTGAATGCTTTCACACTGTGGCGGCGTGCTTGCAGGAAAAAAAGTCCTGCAAACAGCATCTTTGGGGCAGTGCGGGGGCGATGTATAAACCACTCCTAAACCGCCCTGCCCATTGAAATGAATGGGCAGCACTTCCAAAGTGGCTGAACACCCCTACAGAAGCGCCACGCACCGGAGCTTTTAACCCCTTTTTAACCACTTCTTAGGGGGTTAAAAGCACCCCACTGCCACCCAAATAGCGCTGCTATTACAGCGGTAAAGTGCTGCTAAACTAGCGGTGCTTTACCAGTGATGCTCGGGTGGCCCCGATGTGAAAGGGGTAGTAGTGACACTTTTTGGGGACCAGTGACACCAATACAGTGATTAGGGCTAAAAAAAATGAACTGACCCTATAAATGACACTGGGAGGGAAGGGGTTAACCTGGGGCAATAAAAAGGTTAAATGTGTTCCCTGGGAGTGCTTTCTAACCGTGTGGGGGAGTCTGAAGCTCACACTAGACAGAGAGAGATCTGTGTTCCTGATTACTAGCAATCACCAATCTCTCTCTTTCTCTGTGACAGAAGGACGGTCTGCCTTGTTTACATAGGCAGACCGCCGGTCTGACGTTCCCCTGAACGATCACGCGTCTCACTGTGTCCAATCACAGCAGGAGTGGGTCACCGGCAGCGCACGTGCACGCCCCATACTAGGGAGTACAGGTACGTTGTTTCGCGCAGCTAGGCCGCCCTGCTGCAGAATATGTGCGGTGGGTGGTCTGGAAGTAGTTAAGAGAGTTTTGTGCTTTTTTCTGCCAGAAAGCTCCAATCAGGAATGCGTACTGTCAGGAAGCTATACGAAGAAACCTGGGCAGATTGTCAAGAAACAACCGTTGCACCTGGAGTTCGGGTCCAGAAGCCTGTGTGCGGGCGCGTGCGTGCACGCCGGCATTGATGCCAAGCGGCCCATTTAAGTGGACAGCACCCGGCAACCAGTGCTGTCTGTTCTACAGCATTTCCCATGTCCCCAGGAGTGTGTTTATCTGAGATCCTGTTCCTGTGACCCCGGCTTGTCTCCTGTTCCTGCTTATCTTCTGCCCGCACCGACCCCGGCTTGTCTAAGACCACTCTTAAGTCTCATCCCTGTGTACCTCGCTGCCAGCTGTTGACGCCCCTGCCTGTACTCGACCATTCTCTTGCCTGCTCCACTTGTACCACACTGCCCGCCTGTTGCCAACCCAAACTGTACTACTACGCTACCTTCCAAGCACAAGCTCCGGAGGAACCCTCCACGCTTGCACCGTTATCCATCCAAACCCTCGTGCCTCCCTGCACTCTCAAGCTCCCTGTGTACACTACCAGGGGTTCCGGAACCAGGGTCGTAAGAGAGGTTGCTCCTTCCATAAGCCAAACTCCACCACCAGGTGCGTGACAGTAACGGACAGCCATGTCCGAGTCTGCGCAGGGGCCCTCTCTGATGGAAGATCTTTGCCAGCTTTTGGCCGGCCTTACACAAGCCATTCAGGACTTTCAGGAAGGATACCAACAGCTCGAGGAGCGTGTCCAAGAACTCTCCTCACCTGCCTCAGCAGCAGCATCTCGCACCATAGTTTCCTTGCCTTCGGAGCTCGAGGTCCTGATGCCAGAACGGTTCTCAGGAGCACGCAGCAAGTTCCATGTGTTCAGGAATGCCTCTGAGCTGTATTTTTCTCTCCAGCCATGCACCTTTTCACTGGAAGCTACAAAGCTGGGCTTTGTGATCTCCCTGCTGCAAGGAGAACCCCAAGCATGGGCCTACCGTCTCTTAGAACAGAAGGCTCCAGCCTTGCCCAGTTCCTCCAAGCCATGGCTCAGCTTTATGAGGACCCCCATCAGGCTGCCACCACGCTCTACACGCCCTCCAGCAGGGCCGGATCCATGAGGATTATGTGTCTGAGTGTAGGCGCTGGAGCGCTGATACAGATTGGAACGACGCAGCACTGTGTCACCGGTTCCGGCTGGGGTCATCAGATCCCCTGAAAGATGAGTTGGTCCGTGTAGGGGTCCCCCGATCTCTGGACGCCCTTATCAACCTGGCTATCCAGATAGACTGGCGCCTCAGAGAATGCAAGGCAGAGATTAGCAGGGTCTCCAAGACTCACCTGGATGCTACCCAATGTACCCCGGTACCACAGTCCAGCACCACCAGCCGCTGTTCCTCCTCCATCTTCTACGGATCCACCCGAGCCCATTCAGTTGGGGCTCCTTCATCCTTCGCTTACCCCCGAAGAGAAACAGTGCCATCGGAACCATGACCTCTGCCTCTACTATGGAGAATCCGGGCACTAGGTAAGAACCTGTCCGGCCAAAGTCCATAAGGGCTATACTACTAAGCCTACAATTATCTCCAATCTGCCTAAAGCTTCTTCTCACCGGGCTCTCACCATCACCCTACAGCTCCCATGAAGGAATATCCTAGTCATCACAACTATTGATTCCGGCACCTGCGGTTGCTTAATGGATCAGACATTTGCTGCCCAACACCTAATCCCTCTGCAACCGAAGGCCCAAGGGATGGTGGTTAACCTTGCAGATGGAACAGCTATTAATTTGGGCGTGGTCACCCACAAAACTGTTCCTCTATCTGCTATTACCACAGATGGACATCAGGAATTCCTGCACCTTGATGCCATCGCATCACCGCTATTCCCCATCATCCTCAGACTACCATGGCTCCAGGCTCACAACCCTCTCATCAATTGGGTCATGAGAGAGATCAAATTTCTTTCCCCATACTGTCAGCAACACTGTTGGCCCAGGACCTAGGAAGCCCCTACAGCCCTGCTGTGCCTTGATTCCGACCCGGATCCTGACTCCATCAAGGCCGTTCCGCCCATCTACCATAGCTTCCTGGATGGTTTTAGCAAAAAGGGGGCAGAGTGCCTGCCACCCCATAGACCCTACGACTGCCCTGTCAAGCTCCTCCCAGGAGCAGAAGTTCCCTTTGGACAGATCTTCCCACTGACTGAGGTGGAACTTTCAGCCCTGAGGACTTATCTGGATGACAACCTTAAAAGGGGCTTCATCCACCCATCCACATCCCCACCGGGAGCCTGGATCTTTTTTGTGAAAAAGAAAGACCACACTCTACGACCCTGCATCGACTATAGGGAGTTGAACAAAATTACTGTAAAAAAGTGGTACCCACTACCACTTGTATCTGAACTCTTCCAATGACTTGGGGCAGCCACCGTCTTCACAAAACTGGATCTTCACGGAGCCTACAACCTTGTTCGAATAAGGGAAGGTGATGAGTGGCCTTCCGTACACGCTTCGGGCATTTTGAGTATCTGGTTATGCCCTTCGTGCTCTGCAACACTCTGGCCACATTCCAGCATTTTGTGAATGACATTTTCAGGGACTATCTGGATCAGTTCGTCATTATCTACTTAGACGATAGCCTCATATTTTCCTCTTCTTTAGATGCCCAAAGCCAACATGTTGTCAAAGTCCTGGGTCACCTCAGGCAACATGGACTTTGAATGCCAAAGCATTCCATTCCTGGGCTTAGTCATTTCGACCACCTCATGGAATGAGAGAGGTGGGAGTCTCGGACGAGATCCCCACAGGCGTTCTGTTGGGCGATGACTTAGGCACCCTTGTGTCGTACCACGCCTCCGCTAAGAGCTCCCAGGATGCTCCCACGGAACTCTCTGGAGCTACCAAGGTACTGTTTACAGATGTTGGGGTAATATCTGGGAAACCTATGAATGGACAGAGGGAGGGGGAGGGGGAGGGTGAAGTTGAGACGTAGGGCTCTCCTTTGGCTGAGCAAGGAGAGGAAGGTCCCCTGCATGTGCCAATATAAGATACATGTGTAGTTGATAATAAGAATGTCCTTTCTGAATGTAATAATGTTTTGCCGTTGTTGAATGTAACCCACAATGCTGAACGGGGGCAGGAGACACTGTCTCTGGCTGCAGAGGAGAGGAGTGGTTAAGGTAATGTAAAAAAATAAATAAATAAATAAATAAAATAAATAAAAAGGGGCAGACTCGATGGACTACTCAGTCTTTTTCTGCCGTCACTTTTCTATGTTTCTATGAGTGGCCCAGATGGTCCATATCTGTGCTCTGATCCAGAGGACTGTGCCTGCCAGCTGAGGTCTGTGTGTGTCACTGGAGAGCTGGCTGGTCCTTGTGGCGCTACAGCAAAATTAGCATTGCTGACACACACAAGTCTTGCAGCATTCTACAGGCAAGCTGTCTGCTTCCATGCTGATGGAGATACACTGTATCCTGAACAGGAAAAGGAACAGATGGGTTTGACAAGTCTGCCAGCAGGTGGCCTGGTGACTGGAAGGGTTAACTCACTGCTCATTGTGTGCAGTAAACATAATAGGCATGGGTTGACGGTGTCACCTGATCTGGTCTGTATGGATACAGGTGAAATCAGAATGGCCAGAGACCGCACACCTGAAGGGGAAGAGATAGGTACCTGTTAAGTGCGGTAGCTGAAACTCAGACAGTGGACTTTGGCTGTCAGCTACCAGGGCCCTTCTTCCGCCAGGTACCTGCATTGCTGGCAGTGCTTAACGCATGGCATGTCAGGTTCAGAGGAAACCCTTTGAGGGCACACCATGGCTTCCAGGAGGTGGGCTCCCCTCACCCCTCCAGTCCACCTTGTCTCACAAGAAGTGCAAACAGGCGGGACAAAGGAGACTGAGGGAATACTGCCGTTAGGGCTTATTCAAGGAGCTTAGACACACTGGACACCCTCAGTTGTCTTGGTTCCTAAAAGAAGTCAGACCAGGCTTCCAGGAGGCCTGACAATGCTGAATGTCCACCCTGCTGTTGTGGTCTCCCTCATGCCCAGGAACCATGAAGTGGCAGATGCCCGCTGTCACACTATCATTGACCTGAGCAGGGGGCGTGGACCAACCCGTCTAACACAGAAGGCTCAGAATGAGTCAGCCTTTGTCACCCCATGTGGCTTGCTTGCTCTCCGGAGGTCCAGACCGACCTACAGGGCGGAATGGAACCTTGAGAAGTGACCTGCTTGAGGGACCTGGAAGGGATTAGCCCTGTCAGCCATCCTGAACAACCTGGCAGGCCCACTCGGACACTTCCCCCTGATAACTGTCAGATGGGCATGTTGGCTGTTCGTTACTGGGAACAGCAGGGAGGAGAAAATACCTAGAGGTTAGGAACTGGGAAGGTTGAGGCTAGCATTGCCCGACCTAATCCTCAAGCCAACTACTGGTTGTATCATTCCTGGGTACAGCTGGCTACAATAGGATGCAGGAGTGCCATTATGGGAGCCCAGCCGAACCTGCAACTGACCGACCAACCCGAGCACCACCGGACACGGGATTCTTAATGCCAGTGTGTAAGGAGGACCGTGCCCTCCTGACAAAGGTACTGGCCGGTGCACTTGACACGGACTCAGGAAAACCCCGGTCCAGTCCTGGTGCAGACCGGTGCCAATACCTTTGGGTCAGGTACTCGCCCAGCACAACCTAACTTGTAGGCCCAAAAGTGTTGCTAAGGTGAACAACCCACTTCTTGAAGGGAGCCTGGTTCTCCAGCAAGACAAATGGGCCAGTCCACACAAAGGCAAATGCCTTAGCTAGGCACACTTGCAGTGCTGCATGACAAGTTAGCCGCGGAGGGCTGCATCAGGAGGAGAACTGCATTCCCCCCCCCATGCAACCACCTCAGAGGGGAGATGTGATGATATCATGTGTGAGACATACACAAAGTAATGACATTACACACGAGACGTAAGCAAGGCTAACTCCATTTTTGTCAGCAAGAATGCCATGTTAAGTTTTAAAAATCTGACAGTCGATCACTGAAAACCCCCTCACACACACCCCCCTCCCTTCCTGTTCCAGATGGAATCCAGAAGGCCACCTGGCCCTGTTATCTTAAAGCCAGGAAGAGAGATCAGTTTGTGTTTATTTTAAGAGCTATAAACTTAGCTAACAGACATCAAGGGGGACTCAGAATTGAAGAGGGTTAAAAATCACACAGGCAATTCTGGCCCCAGAGTGACCCCCCATCTCTGTCTAAAAACTTACCAAAAATACATACGGTTCATAACTTCAGTTAGGAACATGACATATCGATGACCCATACATATTTGAATGCAGAAGCCCATACTGTGTAAATCCTGTCCTGCCTTACATAGTTACATAGTTAGTCAGGTTGAAAAAAGACACAAGTCCTTCCAGTTCAACCAAAAAAAAAAAAAAAACATTTATTCTATTG
>BLSH010189924.1:87653-99847 GCA_018402905.1 Glandirana rugosa
TCTTCTTCCTGTTCCACCCATCTTCTTGACCCATTCCTCTTCTGAAGAGGACACCATCACACCCCTGGGAATGGTGTAAACTGACCTGTCCTGTACTGTGTCCCGCTATGTCTCGGAGTTCCGGCACTGGAGCGCAGATACGGCCAGGAATAATGCGGTGCTCTGCCATCAGTTTAGGCTGGTCCTCTCAGAGCTGCTCAAAGACGAGCTGGCCCGTGTTGGTGTTCCCAGATCTCTGGATACCCTGATTAACCTGGCCATCCAGGTTGACCGCCGCCTGCAGGAACGCAGAGCTGAGAGGTCTGCAGGATCTGCACCACCTGTCCAGAAGTTACCCGGGTAACATGACCTGCCGGAGCCCGGACCCCTACATCCCTCACTCTCTCCTGAGGAGCGACACAGACGTCTGACCCATCACCTCTGCCTCTACTGCGGAGGCCCTGGACATCTTGTCATGTCCTGTCCAGTCAAATGTGGTAAGGGTCCCCACACTACCACAGGAGAAGTCTTATCCTTACCCAGTTCTTCTACCCACCTTGTCCTTCTTCTTCTACAGCTCCCCAGTGGGAGTATCCAGGTCCCAGCCATCTTGGACTCTGAAGCCTGCAGCTGCTTTGTAGACCTGGCCATTGCAGCCCAGCATCAAAATCCCTTCAGACCTAAGACCCATCGGATGGTCATCCGCTTAGCTGACGGGCCCACCATTAAATCAGGAGCAATCACTCACAAAACTATTCCACTTCTTGCCCGCACAATGAGTGGCCACTCAGAACACCTGCTGTTGGACGCCATTGTGTCCCCTCTCTTCCCGGTCATTCTGGGTCTGCCATGGCTTTGGGCACACTGCCCCACCATTGACTGGTCCACTGGAGAGGTTCGGTTTTCTTCCTCTTATTGCCAACACAACTGCCGGCTCGGGAATCACCTCTTTCCGTGCTCTGCCTGAACTCTGACCCCGATCCGGAGACCCGCACCGATGTTCCTTCCGTCTACCATGACTTCCTGGATGTGTTCAGTAAGAAGGGGGCAAATGAACTCCCACCTCACAGATCTTACGACTGCCCGATAGAACTGTTACCTGGGGCTGAAGTACCTTTTGGCAGAATTTACCCGCTCTCTGAGGTGTAGCTGAAGGCCCTCAAGGCCTATCTTGACGAAAACCTTAAGAAAGGATTCATTCGGCCACATCACCTGCAGGGGCTGGAATATTCTTTGTGGAAAAGAAGGACCACTCTCTCAGACCCTGCATAGATTACAGGAATCTCAATAAAATTACGGTCAAAAAACGTTACCCCCTGCCACTGGTCCCCGAACTATTTCAAAGGCTAGGGGCAGCTACTATATTCACCAAGCTGGATCTCCACGGGACATATAACCTCTTTTGCATGCGAGAGGGTGACGAATGGAAGATGGCCTTCCGGGCACGCTTCAGTCCCTATGAATAGCTAGTGATGCCCTTCAGGCTCTGCAATACCCCGGCCATCTTCCAACACCTGGTGAATGATATGTTCCGTGACTACCTGGATGAATTTGTCATCATCTACCTTGACGATATCATTTTCTCTGCCTCCCTGGAAGAACACCTCAGGCACGTCAGATGCGTCTTAAAACGCCTTCGACAACATGGACTTTATGCTAAGGCCGAAATGTGTGCGTTTGAGTGCTCCAGCATCCCATTTCTGGGCCTTAACATTTCAGTCATCTGAGTCACCATGGACCCACAGAAGGTCTCCGCCATCTTGGACTGGCCAGCTTCAGTTGACAGGAAAGGGGTCCAGCGGTGCGTAGGCTTCGCCAATTTTTACCGAAAATTCATCAAGGGGTCATTTCACCCATTACCAAACTCACTAAACAGAGCTCCCATTTCCACTGGTCTCCTGAGGCCCAAATGGCCTTTCTGAAGCTTGCAGTGGGAGCAGTCCTCTCCTAGAGACAAGGTCCAAAGGCCTCTCTACACCCCATTGCCTTTTTCCCCTGTAAGCTTACGGCAAACCGAGAAAAATTACGATGTGGGGGATCGGAAACTTCTGGCAATCAAGTCCGCCCTGGAGGAATGGCGGTATCTGCTAGAGGGAGCTGTGCATCCTGTCTTGGTCTTCACGGACCGTAAAAACCTAGAATACCTGCGCGCAGCTAAAATGTTGAAGCCACACCAGGCACGATGGGCTTTATTCTTCTCCCTCTTCCAGCTGCACATCACATACAGGCCCGGGTCGAAGAGTGTTAAGCCGGATGCTCTGTCTAGGATGTTCAGCGAATCTGGCATCCCCACGCCACTGGATACCATCCTCCCTTCCTGGAGCTTCTTGTTAACTCAGGAAGATCTGCTATCTCAGGTCAAACGATCCCTGGCCGGATCCCCCATGTCTCCTGACCCCAGGCTGATAATGAAGGATGGGCTGTGGTGGTTCCAAAACAAGGTCTACATTCCAGAAGAGCAACGCCTAACAGTCTTGGAACTGTGCCACGACCACAAGTTGGCGGGGCACTTTGGAGGTCGCAAGACCGCGGAGCTGCTGATGTGCTCCTTTTGGTGGCCTTCCGCTGATGAGGACTGTCGAAAGTACGTCAGCGCTTGTCCGGTCTGTGCCCAGCACAAAACCAGCTGGACTAAAGCTTGGGGCTTATTAAACCCGCTTCCCATTCCTGAGTGCCCATGGTCCCACATACAGTATCTATGAGCTTCATAGTGGAATTACCCCCATCTGGAGAATTTAACTCCATCTTTGTAATTGTGGATTGCCTTACCAAAATGGCTCACTTCATCCCTATGAAAGGCACCCCTACCGCAGCCGAGACTACAGAGACATTAAAGAAGTGGTCCGACTTCACGGGCTCTCTGTTAACATTGTCTCAGATCGTGGGGTGCAGTTCACCTCTCGGGTCTGGAAAGCCTTATGTTCCACATTGAAGATTGAACTGGCATTCTCTTCTGCCCCCAGACGAATGGCCAAACGGAAAGGACTAATCAGACCTTGGAACAATATATCCGCTGCTACTTCTCCATTGCTCAAGATGATTGGGTCTCGCTGCTGCCTATGGCTGAATTTGCCTATAATAATAATATACATTCTGCTACAAAGCAGTCTTCATTCTGGGCGAATTTGGGCTATCACCCCATGTTTATACCCAATCTTGTCCCTGAAAGTGTTGTACCTGCCGTGCAGAAAACTGCCGAATTCCTGGAAAGGAATAGCAAACTTTTACAGGAAACACTGTCACAGATGCAGGCGTGCAACAAGAGGGCATTCAACAATGGAACACGTGTGGAATTGGACCTGCAACCAGGCGACCGGGTTTGGTTGGCAACCAAGAACTTAAGGCTGTCGTGCCCTTCCAAGAAATTGGGCCCAAGGTTCATCGGTCCCTTTCCTGTAAAAAGGAAGATCAACAGGGTGGCATATGAGCTAGACCTTCCTCCTTCTCTACGGGTTCACCCAGTATTCCATGTTACCTGTAACCCAGGACAAATACAAGGGGTATGGGCCCGAAGAAAGCTCATGGGAACCTGAGGACTATATTCATGCTGAGGAACTTGTTGAATCTTTCTGGAGGAGACACCCAGATCTAAGAGCCCATTTGGGCATCTGGAGGCTGCCCCTTGGGGGGGCAATGTCAGGAAGCAGCCATTTCCCCTAGAACTCGGGTTCGGAATCCTGTGCACGGGCGCACGTAGTGTGTGCGTGCGCCTGTGCGCGATGCGCCGGCATTGCCACCAAACGGCCCATTTAAGCAGGCAGCACCCTGCAACCAGTGTTGTCCATTCTACAGCGTTCCAGGGTCCCGCAGTGATCTGTTCTGAGACTTCCTGTTTATCTGTGACCCAGCTTGACTCTGTATCTGCTTGAACTCTGCCTGCACCAACCCCCGGCTTGCCTATGACCATCCTTCTGCCTGACCTCTTTGTATTTCAATTGCCTGCCTGTTGCTGAACCTGCTTGCACCCGAGCACCCAACTGCCCGCTCCTTCTGTACTGCTCTGCCCGCATGTTATTGACCCGGCTTGTATCGCCACTCTTCAGCCTTGCACGAACCTCTGGATGACATCTCACCACCGTCTGTGTCCAATCCAGCCCTCGTGCCCCCCATGCACTCTAGAACTCCCTGTCTGCTCTATCAGTGGTTCTGGAACCAGTGCCGTAAGAGAGGTTGCCCACTGCATAAGTCAGACTTCACCATCAGGTACATGACAATAGTTTTGGCCACCGTGCTGCAGCTTAGTTTCAGGGTCTTGGCAATCTTCTTATAGCCTAGGCCATCTTTATGTAGAGCAACAATTCTTTTTTTCATATCCTCAGCAAGTTCTTTGACATGAGGTTCCATGTTGAACTTCCAGTGACCAGTATGAGAGAGTGAGAGCGATAACACCAAATTTAACACAGAGGAGTGTGTACACCGTTCCAGGTCAAACGTGAGTCTAATTGCCTCTGCCCAGGCTTCGTGGCACAGGTGCAGCTCTGCATCACAGATGAGCATCAAAGGAATTCGCCGGACAGCCACACTCCGTTTAAGAACACCTTTATTCATATTTCATAAAATCCATGAGTCATGCAAGTTCAGGAACATAGGAGACAGGACTGTAGGCTTACGAGTTTCACACCATCAAAGCGGGGTGCTTAATCATAGCCTGGGTCCCACAGTTGTTTGCCCGGTATATGTAGGTGCAAACTGCACATCGTGGCAATCAGCTGTATACAGACCAGCTGTGTGACCTCATCGACCGGCGGATGCTGGTGAAACAACCAAATGAATTTACACACACTATGAGATCGCAGGTCGATTGTGGGGACACGTCCAATTTCCATTGTAAAATCAGTATGTAAAATCCAAAAAGATACAAAAGCCACAAAGGATACATACACAGAAATAACAGTTACAGATACATACAACAATGTGCATCTTATTTAATAAAAACCCTGTTATTGAATCCAAATCTCGCAAATTGATTCTTTTTATATGACAAAAAAATGTAAACAGAAAAGTGAATCAAAGATACACCAGATAAAAACCAAAAAATCAAAATTGCAACATTTGCAGAAATTGCAAGAGATGAAAACAGTAACAAAGAAAAAAAGAAAAATATGCAGAAACCGCAAACTGAAATATAGAAATTAGAATTAAAAATTAACAGAACCCTGACACAAAAAAATATAGTGTACAACTATTTCAATACATGTGTGTTTACCATTGGACATGAAAAGGTCTGTGCAAACAGATGCGTGTGTAATATTATACAAATGATCATATATGTCAGAAGAGCCGACATGAAGGTGAATGGTTAAATAAATCTCCTGTCGCCAATGGGAAACAACACATGTATATGGGGACTAGATGCATCAGGAGCATACATTTAAACCATAATGCCGGTACAGGTGTGACGCTCATATGCATATAAGTCACAACCAACACATATATATATATCTCACTATTCAGGATAATAATATACATATCAAAACCCATAATATGTGAACATGTTAAATCGTGAAGAAAAAAATGTTTTTGTAAAAAGAGAATATATATATATATATATATATATGCACAAATCAGGGATAACATTTTTAGTGATGGTCATAGCGTCATCTTTTGCCATTGAATATACTGTATGGTTTTATCCATGGACCCTTATGATCTCAAAAAAAGGAAGCTTCCAAAAGAGTAATTCAAATTCTGTAAAGAATGCGCAGGAGTACAAATGTGAACAGGGAACCTTACTGTGAACAGAGTTGTAAAGAATGTTATCGGTCAAGAAACAAGGATCACTCAAGTCATAATGGAAAGGGGTCCCTGATATACAGACTGCTATTTTATCATTATACAAAGGACATGTAAAATATCAAATGTATTATTGTATTATGGGTAAAAAGACCTTACTTAAAGAGGGAAGGGGAAGAGGGGAGGGGGAGAGGGGGGAAGGGAAGAAGAGGGAGGGTCGACAGTTGTAGCACCCTCCTAGTGTGGGTGCTAGAGAGTGTATATAGTTTTTGGCTCTATCTGCTTAACAGGAGAGCTGGCGGGTAAATTTATGTGCTGTCTGATTATCAGAGAGCTTGATTTGAGTAAGGTCTGCTCAGTGTGCTCTGGTGCTGTTTCATATGGTCTGGAGATTGTTTTACCCTGTCCAGTAGTATGGGTCCCTATTGGACAGAGGGAGAAAACCTCAGCCAGTGACAGCAGGTGTATTTGGAGGTGGTTCTGACCAGCTAGCAGGGGAGTGGTACCCCACATCATCTTGGGTAAACACCTTCATATAAAAAGGAGCACATGGGCTCAAGGTGAGGAGTTTCAGCCCACCCAAGCCTGAGGGATGAGGCGTATGTTTACCACCTGGCAGCTAGGCCCGAGAGCCTATCCAGGAGGCTGGAGATGCTAGGCCTAGTCGAGGCCTAACTGAAGATGCTGAAGCTGCAACCCACAGTTTTTGAAAGCTGACAGAGGGAGGATGTTTCTGGATTCGGTCTGATACTGCAGTGGCAAAGTTTCGCTTGGAAGTTGGCAGAAAGGGCTACCGACTGTCCCAGGACATGGTGTGAGTACAGATCTGTGAGAGGATCCTTGAGACTGTGTGCTAGAATTTTCCCCTGCCCTCATATCAGCTTAATTGGGTGTGCCAGCTAGAAAGGAGACACTGGAAAGTGTCTTGAAGAACAGAGTCCAGCTTCTGTCCTTAACCACTTCCCGACCGCGCGCCGTGTTTTCACGGTGGCAGTCGGGATGTTGAGCGCGAATCGCCATAAAAGGGCGTCGATATGCGATCAGCCACTAGGGGGCACGCGCCCGCCGCACTCCTGAGGAGTTTGCCCGCGGCTCGGGTGAACCCGATCTCCGCCGGCGAGCCGTGATGAGCGGCCACGGAGAAAGAACAGGGAACCGCCGATGTAAACACGGCGGTTCCCTGCTCTGTTAGTAGGGGCATGAGAGATCTACTGATCCCTGTCACTGGGATCAGTTAGATCTCTCATGCCCATGTTAGGCCACCCCCCCCCCCCACAGTAAGAACACACCCAGGGAACACAGTTAACCCCTAGCTCTCCCCCCCAGGTTAACCCCTTCACTGCCAATGACATTTATACAGTAATCAGTGGACATTTAAATTTCTGATCGCTGAATAAATGTCATTGGTCCCAAATAAGTGTCAAAAATGTCCGACATGACCTCTGCAATATCGCAGTACCGCTAAAAATCGCAGATTGCCGCCATTACTAGTAAAAAATAAAAAAAAAATTAAAACCCCAGAAATGAATTCTCATCATCCGTAAACACGCCCACTTTTGCGCAAACCAATCAATAAACACCGATTGCAATTTTTTTTATCACAAATATGAGGAAGAATATAAATCGGCCAAAAACTGTGAAAAAAATGTTTTTCTATATTTTTTTTTGGATTTGAACTTTAGCAAAAAGTAAGAAATTTTAGTTTTTTTGCAAAATGGTCGCTCTTCTTTTGTTTATAGCGGCGATCAGAAATGACGCAGAGGCGATCAAATACCACCAAAAGAAAGCTCTATATTTGTGAAAAAAAGGATGCAAATTTTGTTTGGGTACAACGTTGCACGACCGCGCAATTGTCAGCTAAAGCGACGCAGTGCCGAATCGCAAAAAGTGCTCTGGTCCTAAAGCTGGAAAACCTTCCGGTTGGTAAGTGGTTAATGCTTAACAATGGACCTGTTCTGCTAAAGTCAGTCTGCCATAAGGTGCCTTTGGTAGTCTGCTACACTGAGTTAGAAAGGAGACACTAGCTAGTGTCTTGAAGAAACAAAGTCCTGCATGTCCTTTGTTGTTTAGAGATGGACTTGTTTCACTGGAGTCAGTCTGCTGTGTGAAGCCACTGACCGCCTGCTATACAGAGCCTAGGGAGAATTTGTCCTCAGTTACAGTCAGTTACTTGGAGCATCCCATACCTATCCTTCTCCTATCCAAGTTAAACAATAAAGCATTGAAAATTCATCCCCTGGACTGGTCATTGGAAACGAGCAGGATTGTGTGTGCACCTGGCTATGTGAAAATTCTATGGTGACTGGCTACAGAATATTCAGAGGGGTCGGATTTTCTTAAAGGGTTGTACTGTCAGAGTAGTAAAATATATCATCAAATCCAGCCGCTCCTACGGGGGTAAGCGCTACACAGTTATAATGTAAACAGATAGTGCATACTAAATAACTACTCATAAAAATGAGACACGTCCCATTCAAAGCTCAACCCTGCTGGAATTTTAGTGTTTAAAGTAAATATCCAAAACACTTCCCTTTTACATAGGGTTCTAAATTTATCGCCTCCCCTAGCGGTCATAATAATTTTTCCATGCCCTGTATGATAAAGAGAGGAAACATTCTTATTATGGCTATTGATCCAGTGATGTGCTACATTGGTAAGGTGGTCCTTCTCAATATCGCATAGATGATCTTGTAGTCGATCTCTTAACCTGCAGGTAGTTCTACCCACATACTGGACATTGCAATCCTTACAAGAGATGACATAAACAAGATATCTAGTGTTACAGTTATTAAATGTCTTCATGGGGAAAGACTTATTATTATTATAATTATTTATTATTAATAAAATGACAATAGGCACATGTACGGGATCCACATCCAAAAGTCCCTTTAAATGAGAGCCAGCTGGCTGTGGTACCGGGACATTTGAAAAGGCTAGGGGACAAGCGCTGGCCAAGTGTAGGTGCCCTCCTAGGGACAACCTGTATACCCTCAGCTAAAATACAAGAATAAACTGGATCATTTGTGAGAACTGGAAGGTACTTGGTGATTATGATTTTTATGTCATTAAATTCAGAACTGTGAGGAGTAATTTGGTTGTTTCACCAGCACACGAGCATCCGCCGGTCGATGAGGTCACACAGCTGGTCCGAATACAGCTGATTGCCACACGATGTGCAGTTTGTACCTACATATACCGGGAAAACAACTGTGGCACCCAGGCTATGATTAAGCACCCCGCTTTGATGGTGTGAAACGTGTAAGCCTACATTCCTGTCTCCTATGTTCCTGTACTTGCATGACTCATTGATTTTATGAAATATAAATAAAGGTGTTCTTAAACGGAGTGTGGCCGTCCCGCAAATTCCTTTGATGCTCATCTTTGGTGCAGAGCTGCACCTGTGCCACGCAGCCTGAGCAGGGGCAATTAGACCCATGTTTGACCTGGAGCGGTGTACACACTCCTCTCCCTTTCAGTCTGGACACTGCATCCACGTCGCTCAGTCATCTCAGTCTACATATTGCCCTGCCTCTTCTTACTCCTCGTTTGTGAGTTGAACCTGCTTCTATTCACCTTTTTACCGCTATGGTCACTAGCAAGGAACCGGAGACAAGCTTTAACAGAACCCTGACTGCTCCAACACAGAATCCACTTTGGATGGTCCAACAGGGTAACATGTTGCAACCAATTGATATGGATAAACTGAATTTGAAAAATACCTTCCACACTTTGGAAGGGCTCATGGCTAAAGAAATCCGAGCATATTGGGATATTAACACACTCAATGAATATCTGGCACTACAACAAATCCCACGCGGTTTACGCATCAAGACGTTTCCTACATCCGATTTGTCTAGCATTGAGTTAAAGGATTTATGGACTGACGCCCTTTCAGAATGCTCTTTTAAGCTGATGAAAATTATTGTTGATTCTAAAACCAAGTATCTAGAGCGCGTACATTCTGATATATCAGTCTTACAGAAAGATCTCATTGAACAACAACATAAGGAGGATTATTCAGAATTGGATGCCTCACTTAAACATTTGGACAAATTAGAAAAAAGTGTTATTGCCATAAAAAATGAAAAACTCTTCAGGGACCATGCAGACTATGAAACCAAATATATATTTGGACTAAACATGGACAAAAAGTTCTCGGAGAGCTTTGTCAAAAAAACGGGTCAGCTTTTCAGACCCAGAAAATGAATCAGCCAATGAGACCTTGGCGGTTACCTCTTCTGATTCCTCCCCAGATAGCCATCAATCTGTTCATTCCTCCACCAACAGAGGAGCCCAGGGTTTAAACTTGGTGACCCCGGTGGGGGCGTGTCCGGATGTGAGCGGCGGCGGACGTTCTTTGGGTGAGCTCCGTCATTATCCTTTACAATCCTGAGTAATCCTTGGCCTCTGAGAGCTGGATTACGCTCATATTGCAAATATACCTCCTGCTACACCTGGTCCACAATCCTGGGGGGTTATTTCTTGTCCGGACGAACTTTTTAAGTTGCGGCCTAGTCGGGCCTAAAAAGCCGTGGCCTCAATTTTGGAAGACGGCCGGAGCGGTGGCGGTTCCCTGGGGCCGAATCCTTCATCTGACCAAATCCCTCATTGTGCCTGGGGTGGCCTGTGACCTGTGTGCAGTGCTGGGGAGGGGAGTGGTGGCCCAGGACCTTTAATGTACAATGCTGGAGGGGAGGAAGGAACTGATCCTGCATCCATCTTCTCCATGAGGCTGCCTGCTTTCCCTGCTGTCCTTACTTCTCAGAAGCTATCTACTGCCCTCTGTGCTGTGTATTGGCCTGCCTGCATCTGCCTTGGAGTTTGATTTTGGTGACTGGGCCCCTGTGGGACCAGATTGGGGGACTTGGTGCAACTCTGGTGAGTTACCTATCTTTCCAGGCACTGGTGTGCTTCAGTCGGTGGGGATCCACCTACCCACCCCTGTATTTCTCCTGTGTTTACCTGACACTCGCTTTCCTAGCTTGCAGGGTGCAGCCATAGTCATACCATTTTCTGCAGTGGACTCAGTGCTATTATAGCTAAGCTGATGTGGGAGTGCTCTCACCTTCTATATTTGTTCTATATTACACTGGACTCTCCCTCTCATGGGCTCCAAGAGTAAGGCGAATTAATCCTGCACGTCTGCACCTTCATCTCCAGCCCCTGTGTCACTGTCTAAGTCCTTGCTAGTGGGCAAACTGCAGGCATTGCTGACTGAACTATCTATGGAGCCGGGGCCTTCCTCTGGGGGTCCCACTTCCCCCCCCTCTGCCCCAGGACAGCACTGCAGTTATCCTAGCTGCTATTGAACAAAGTAGCTCTGATATGCTGGTCAGAATAGACCATTTGGCTGAAGAATGTACTCTCATAAGAAATGACCTAGACAAAATCAGAGGCAGACTGTCAGAATCAGAAGCCAGAATCTCTGTCACTGAGGATCTTACGGTCTCCCATACGAATACTATTGCGGACCTACAGCGCACAGTCCAGATGCTTGTCTCCAAATCAGATGATGCTGAAAACAGGGCCAGACGCAATAATGTCCGGGTACTGGGCCTTCCTGAGGGAGAGGAGGGGGGCCACCCCACAATTTTTGCTGAAGATTTCTTCAAGGTTCTCTTGGGCCTTACAAATCTCCCCCTGACCTACGTGGTGGAACGCGCCCATCGGGTGCCTACGGGCCGAGCCATCCCTGGTGCTAACCCAAGACCCTTCCTGGTCTGATTCCTCAACTTCAGAGACCGAGATAAAATCCTTTCCGAAGCTCACAGGCATCCTACCCTCACTCATGGCAGCTCTACTATTATGCTTTTTCCGGATTTCTCTGCGGAGTTGCTGCAAGAGGAAAAAGTTTAATGAGGTTCGCAAGCGTCTTCGCGAGAGAGAAATCAAATACAGCATGCTGTACCCCAGCCGTCTCAGAGTCCCGTACAATGGGTCGGTTTGCTTTTTTGATAATCCATCTGAAGCGGACGATTGGTTGAACACTCTGAAATAAGCCTTACCTTGATACTGATATTCGACTCCCCCATGGAGTAATTCAAGTTCTCAGATCTACCGGTGCCTTTATCCTATGTTGCCATCCTGTCCCGACGGAGCTACCGAGAAGATTAGAACACTAAGTTACATCTGGCTCTCCCTTTTGCAGTGGAGGAATTTCTTTCGGTTCTCCCCTCATCTCCCTTTTTCAAGAAGTGACTTTGGTCTTGGTGTGGAACAGCACACTGGAGATCATCTATCGGGATTAACAGGAAACTCTTCTTCACTCTGGTTTGTTTTATTGTTCCGGGACTGAAAACTTCTAGCCTAGTTCTGTTGGGGTTTTGGCTAGTTAGTAGGGAGTTTGTTTATATGTTCCTACTGTTCTGTGTTATTGGTGTTGTTAGGAACTGCTATGATAACCCTCGGCTATCATCTCTCTGTCAGTCTGTCTTGAGTTTGGACGTCCAATGAGAGACTGAGTCTACCCGAATGAAAATGGA
>BLSH010189949.1:88903-99832 GCA_018402905.1 Glandirana rugosa
CTCTGTTACACTTCCTTGACCTCCGTAACAGACGGTGGGTTAGATGATAGCGGACATGAACAAGACCGGAGTGGTAAGCAACTCGCCGTAAGTCCGGATGGTATATTGCAACTTCCAAGACAGCCGATGAGCGTGGACTCCTTCCACAAAGTGGACACGCACATCGACCGTGTATAGCTGGTGTAGGAGAGGAACGTTGTCCTCGAAGTGGTTGTGGTGGTTGTGGTCGTCGTGGTCGTCGTGGTGCTGGTGCAGGAAATAAACTGCGAGAGGAGTAAGACCTACGTTTACATGATAAATCATGTTTAAATATAATAAAAAATTTGGCAGTTACATCTGTGTGAAAAATTAAAACACGTTCTGCATTTCTTGCACAAAATTAAAAAGTGCGTCGACATTGCTGGTTTAAAAAAAAAAATAGTGCTACATAGTACATTTGAACCTTGCTGTGCAATTCTTGCACAAAATTAAAAAGTGTGTCTACATTGACGGTTTAAAAAATAATATAAATTTGTACTAAATAGTACATTTGCATCCAGAATGAGGAGAGCGTCAAATAAAGGACGTGGTCGTGGTGCTGCTGGTGCTGCTGGTGTTGGTGGTGTTGGTGAAGCTCCTGTTGCAAGGAGAGGATGTGGTCGATATGTGCCAGCTACACGCACAGGTGAAACACCTTCCTCAGGTGCGAGTAGCCGACAGAACCTTCAACGTTATATGGTAGGCCTGAATGCCGCTCAACGAATGGTGAGGCCAGAACAAGTACAGGCGATAGTAGATTGGGTGGCAGACAATGCCTCCAGTTCCTTCACATTGTCTCCCGACCCAGTCCCTTGCTGAAAGCTCAGAGTTGGCACCTGAACCCCATGGCTGTCTGTCTTTCACCTCAGCCCCTTGTAAATCAGCCAAGCAGTCTGAGCCCCAAGTCATGCAGCAGTCTCTTATGCTTTTTTATGACTCTGCTGGTGTGCATTCCGTGGGCCATCCACATAGCCCTGCCCCAGAAGTGGAAGACATTGAGGCCACTGATGCCCAACCACTTCTGTTTCAGGATGAGGACATGGAGACACCACCGCAGCACGTCTCTGATGATGATGAAACACAGGTGCCAACTGCTGCGGCTTTCTACAGTGTAAAAACTGACAAGGAGGGCAGTGGTGAAGAGTGGGTGGAAGATGATGTGGAGGATGATGAGGTCCTAGACCCTACATGGAATGAAGGTCACGCGAGTGTTGTGTGCAGTTTGGAGGAAGAGGTGGTGGTCGCACAGAGGCACCAGCACAGCAAAAGAGGAAGCAGGTTGCAAAAGCAGAGCGACTGTCCCCTAGACAGTACGCCTGCTACTACCCACCGCACCCAGGGACCAAGCATACCAAAGGCAGCTCAAAGGAGTTCCCTGGCGTTGCAGTTCTTCAGATAATGTGCTGATGACAAGACATGAGTGGTTTGCACGCCTGAAGCGAGGCATAAATGTTCTAAACCTGAGCACAACCTGCATGACCAGGCATCTACATGCAAAGCACGAGCTGCAGTGGAATAAGCAGCTCAAAAATCAAGAAAGGTCTCGGGCTCCTCCTGCTTCCTCTTCTGCTGCTGCCTTGGCCTCTTCCTCCACCTCTACAGTGCCAGTGTCACCTGCCACCCAGCAAACAGACGATGTGTCAGCAACGCCACCGTGTCCGCCACCGTCCCCAAGCATTTCCACAAGGTCCCATGGAAGCTTACAGCTGTCTATCTCCCAAACACTGGAGAGAAAGAGGAAGAACCCCCCTACCTGCCCTGAATGCCAGCATTTCAAAATTCCTGGCCTTTGGAATGCTGTCATTCTGTCTGGCGGACACGGACAGTTTTAAAACCTTATGGCAGTGGCTGTCCCACAGTACGTGGTTCCCAGCCGCCACTACTTTTCCAGATGAGCCATCCCTTCCCTGCACAAACAAGTCGGGGAAAAGATCAAGTGTGCACTGCACAATGCCATCTCTGGCAAGGTCCACATAACCACTGATACGTGGACCAGTAAGCACGGGCAGGGACGCTATATCTCGCTAACTGCACGCTGGGCAAATGTAGTGGCGGGTGGGCCTGAGGCGGATAGCAGTTTGTCGTATGTCCTTCCACCACCGAGGATTGCAGGGCATTTTTCTTTGCCTCCTGTTGCCTACTCCGCTTCCTCCTCCTCTACCACCTCCTCATCCGGTCAGCGTAACACCTTCACCACCAAATTCAGCACATCCAGGGGGGAAACGACAGCAGGCTGTTTTAAAACTGATATGTTTGGTGGATAAACCCCACACTGCGCAGGAGCTGTGGACGGGCATTGAACAACAGACCGATGAGTGGTTGTTGCCACTGAGCCTCAAGCCCGGCCTGGTGGTGTGCAACAATGGGCGAAATCTCATAGCGGTTCTGGGCCTAGCCAGCTTGACGAACATCCCTTGCCTTTCCTTTTCTAAAAAAAAATTTCTAAAAAACTACCCAGATATGTCAGAGCTACTGCATAAAGTGCGGGCCGTCTGTGCGCACTTTCGGCGTTCTCACCCTGCTGCTGCTCGCCTGTCTGCGCTGCAGCGGAACTTCGGCCTTCCCGCTCACTGCCTCCTATGCGACGTGCCCACAAGCTGGAGAGACTGTGCGAGCAACAGCAGGCAATAGTGGAGTTTCAGCTGCAGCACGCACGGGTCAGTCGCTCTGCGGAACATCACCACTTCACCACCAATGAGTGGGCCTCCATGCGAGACCTGTGTACCGTATTGGGGTGTTTCGAGTATTCCACCAACATGGCCAGTGCCGATGATGCTGTTCTCAGCGTTACTATCCCACTTCTATGTCTCCTTGAAAAAACACTTCAGGCCATGATGGAAGAGGATTTGGCACAGGAGGATGAGGAGGAGGAGAAGGAAGAGTGGTAATTTCCACGGTTATCAGGCAAGTCATTCACAAGTGGCTCGGAGGGTGGGTTCCTGAACCAGCATAGGCCAGGTAAAAAATATTCAAGCCAGGGCCCATTTCTGGAGGATGAGGAGGACGAGGAAGATCATCATGAGGAGGAGGAGGAGGAACCGCAGCAGGGTGGCACCCAACTAGTGGGCATCACTGGAGCGTGGCTGGGGGGATACGGAGGACACAGATGATACACCTCCCACAGAGGGCAGTTTGCCTTTTCCTCTGGGCAGCCTGGCACACATGGCCAACTACATGCTGCAGTGCCTGCGCATTGACAGCCGAGTTGCCCACATTGTAACTTGTTCTGATTACTGGGTGGCCACCCTGCTGGATCCCCTTTACAAGGACAACGTGCCATCCTTAATTCTCTCACTGGAGTGTGAGAGGAAGATGCACGACTACAAGCGCACACTGGTAGAGGCGCTGCTGAGGGCATTCCCAAATGACACCGGGGGCTCAGTGGAAGCACAAGACAAAGGCAGAGGAGGAGGAGGAAGAGGCCGCCAACGCAGCTGTGCCACCACCAGCACCTCAGAAGGCAGGGTTAGCATGGCCGAAATGTGGCAAAGCTTTGTCAGCAGCCCGCCACAACAAACAGTACCACCAGCTGATAGGCAAGGTCTTAGCAGGAGGCAGCATTTCTGCAACACGGTGGAACAGTATGTGTGCACACGCCTACACGTACTGACTGATGGGTCTGCCCCATTCAACTTCTGGGTCTCCAAATTGGGCACATGGCCTGAGCTTGCCATTTATGCCTTGGAGGTGCTTGCCTGCCCTGCAGCCAGTGTATTGTCTGAACGTGTGTTTAGCACGACAGGGGGCGTTATCACAGACAAGCGCAGCCGCCTGTCCACAGCCAACGTGGACAAGCTAACGTTTATTAAAATTAACCAGGCATGGATCCCACAAGACTTGTCTGTACCTTGTGCTGAATAGACATTTAGACCGGCCTCACACAGCCATTGGTATACTTGTTTTTTTTTAATATGCCTCAATATTTTGGGGGCTACCCCAATTAGAAAAAAAAACAAACAAACAAAAAGTGTTGGCTACCTCCTCCTCCTCCTCCACCACCACCGCCACTTCCACCTACACTGCCACGGTCACGGCCTAGTCAACCTCTAGGTTCCTACTCCACATCCAGCCCCCATTCCCATTTTTATTTTTATTATTTGATTTTAAGTTATTTTCCCTATCCCCATTTTTTTGTAGGGCACTTGTCCTACTCTTACCCCCATTTTACTTCCTTTTGCAGCCCTCCAGCACTTGCCAGGACTTTTTTACAGCCGTTTTTGTGCCGAAAAGTTTGGGTCCAGGGTCAAGTTCGGGTAACGTTCGGTACCGAACCCGAACTTTTTCGCGAAGTTCAGCCGGACCCGCCGAACCCGAACATCCAGGTGTTCGCTCAACTCTAATCATTTTCCTTCCACTTCACAATTATGTGCCACTTTGTGTTGGTCTATGCCATAAAATCCTAATAAAATACATTTACTTCTTTGGTTCATTTCCACATTTTGTAGCATGACAAAATGTGGAAAATGTCAAGGGGTATGAATACTTTTTCAAGGCACTGTAACTTGGTGGGTTCATTTGAAGCTAAAGCACACAATAATACCAAAGCCAGGGAGGCGAAAGAGGTAAACCCCTATAAAGTTAGCTTCACTAAAAGACTAGAAGTTGTGTAACAAAGGGATTAAATAAACTTTATTGAGAAAAATATCAAAAATACAATCTCACCATCTACACCATGGTATGTAAAAATACTCCAACCGCCATATTTAAAATTAAGAATTGACAGCATTGTCACCTTCTAACTTCTAAGCACAAACAGAGGCAAAATAACCATTTAGCCAGGGGAATCAGTCTAGGCAGCGATCTAACACCTGTTAACAGGCGTTAGTAGATTAGGGTCTACTAACAGCATGATCAACTGTGGTAATGTGTCAATCCACTTGGGAATTAGTGCATGAAGCATATAGTGGTAATGAGTAGCAGTGTTATGTGCTTCAACCTATAGGGAACAATTGCTGCTTTAATCATATTGCTGACTGCACAGTCCTCAGCAGAATGGCTATTTTGCCTCTGCTTGTGCTTAGATATACTTTTTACTGTATGTTTGTTTGATTGTGATGGTGGCCCAGGCTCAAGTAGTTAGAAGGGGACAGCATCACTCCTTAATTTTAAATATGGGGGTTGGGGGATTTTTACATACCATTGTGTAGATGCGAGATTGTATTTTTGATATTTTTCTCAATAAAATGTATTTATTGCCCTTGTTAGACCGCTGATGGTCCTTTTAGTGAAGCTACTTTTATAGGGGTGGACCTCTTTGGCTTCGCTGGTTTTGATATCATAGATACAGGTATCATATATTTTTCTGCACTAGTTTGAATAGTGTTTTAGTTATATTATGTTGTATTATCATTCTTCTTTCTGTTTACTTCCTCGCCCCCCCCACCCCGACCCTCTATCCCCCCCAAGTGATAATCATCGCCATTGTCACTTTCAGCATTGAAAGCCCAAGACACTTAACAGTAACAGTACTATTAGCAAGTACGGTAATATTTACTACATACAGCCTTTTTTTGATGTCAACCAAAAATTAAATACAAAATAAGGATTTCTACAGTAAAATACAAATCTCATACAGGCCAGAGAACCAGGGTTTCAAATGGATACCCAAAAGTACCTTGCAAACCCGCTGCTACTACTAGAGGCAATTATTGTACTTGCATTAGTAAAGTATAACTAAAGGCAAAACATTTTTTTTTAGTTTTGAATAAAGTGGAGATGGATTAGAACACCTTTCAGTTTATTTTACTGTCATCCTCTCTATTTGTCCTGTCTGCCATTA
Organism: Glandirana rugosa; assembly: GCA_018402905.1. Classification (NCBI taxonomy): domain Eukaryota; kingdom Metazoa; phylum Chordata; class Amphibia; order Anura; family Ranidae; genus Glandirana; species Glandirana rugosa. Next base: position 94,701 of record BLSH010189949.1, read on the forward strand.
TCATTGAAAGTGAAAGTAAAAGAAAATTCCAAATTCTGGGTTGTCCCCACAAAAGTAAAAGTAATAGAGTAATAGATTAATAGGGGTCCCTAATGAATTCTTTTAATTTGCAGGGATGTCTCCTCACTTCCTGTTTGGCTATGGGACAGGAAGTGAAAATAAATCTCCCCAATGGGACACAGACAGCAAAGAAAAAAAATCTGACAGGGGTTATAACCCTCTCTTACTCTATCCAAAATGAAAAAAAAATTGCCTATAGTTCTACTTTGAGCAATATACAAATAGGCTCATACCTGGTGTGATAATAGTGAGGTCTGATTAATCAATAGATTATGGGGAAGTGGAATTGAACACAATGCCAATAACAACAATACCCCAATTTTCCCCAAAATTCACCAAGATTCAAAAGTCGGTAACAAGACAGGCAGATTTAAATTATGTGTCTATGCCTAAAGGCTAACTTTACTTTGGTGGGGAAAAAATAGCAATTTAAAAAAAAATAATATAGCATATACATCTGCAACACAAATGGTGTACAGAAGGACCCCCAAAAAAGTAATTCCCTGCTTGTGTGATTAGCTTACTAATTTTGATGCATCATAGGCTTCCAGTAGCCTAGAGACTTTAAATTCCCTGTTGTAAATGGTCTGGTGTCAAGTTTAACCGCTTCAGATCCGTGCTATAGCTGATTGACGGCTACAGTGTGGATCTGCTTTGCCGGGAGGCCATCAACAAACGTCCTCCCCTTCTGCTTGTGGCAGACGGGCTCTGCGCGCCGCCACATGCCGCGTGAGCGTGCCCATGGGTGGTGCGGACTCGATGTCTGCCGGAGACCCACGATCTGGTCACAGAGAGCCAGAACAGGGAACCCGTGTAAACACGGCGGTTCCTCGCTCTGTGAGGGGGGGCATGACAGATCTACTGATCTCTGTGATCGGGATCAGTTAGATCTGCCATGTCCCTGTCAGCCCTGCCCCCCACTGTTAGAACACGCACAGGGAACACATTTAATCCCTTCAAGGCCCCCTTAGTGTTAACCCCTTCCCTGTCAAAGACATTTATACAGTAATCCGTGTCTATTTTTAGATTTGATCGCTGTATAAATGTCAATGGTCCCAAAAAAGTGTCTAAAACGTCTGACATGTCCGCCGCAATATCGCAGTCCCGATAAAAATCGCAGATTGCCGCCATTACCAGTAAAAAAAAAAAATAATAAAAATGCCATAAACCAATGTCCATAGTTTGTAGACACTACAACTTTTGCGCAACCCAATCAATATACGCCGATTGCGATTTTTTCTTTACCAAAAATATGTAGAAGAATATATATCGGCCTAAACTGAGGAATACATTTGTTTTTTTATTTTTGGATATTTATTATAGCAAAAATTAAAAAATATTGTTCTTTTTTCAAAATCGTCGCTCATTGTCTGTTTATAGCGCAAAAAATAAAAAACGCAGAGGTGATCAAATACCACCAAAAAAAAAGCTCTATTTGTGGGAAAAAAAGGACGCCAATTTTGTTTGAGTACAATGCCGCACAATTGTCATTCAAATAGTGACAGCTCTGAAAACTGAAAATTGGTCCAGGCAGGAGGGGGGGTAGGGTTTAGGTGTCCAGTAAGCAAGTGGTTAAGGAAAAAATATTTGTAAAACTGGGGTAGTGGCCTGTAATGAGCTCTAGCTGATCTCCATGTAGTTAAACTTTATACCTGGGGTCTTTAAACTTTCTACACAAAGAGCCAGTTTACTATCCTTCAATATTTAGGAGGGCTGGACTATGGCTAGTGGGAGAAGAAAATGTCTAGGCATCAGTGGGAGTAAACAATGCCCCATCATTGGTATTAATGGGAGCAATAGTGCCCCATATTTGGGATAAGGGGGAGTAATAGTGCTCTATCTTTGGTGTCAGTTGGAGGAATAGTGCTCCATCATTGGTTTCAGTGGGAGGAATAGTGCCCCATCATTGGTGTCAGTGGGAGGAATAGTGCCCCACCATTGGCGTCAGTGGGAGGAATAGTACCCTATAGTTTGTAGACGTTATTATTTTTGTGCAAACCAATCAATATACACAAATTGGGATTTTTTACCATAAATATGTAGCAGAATACATATTAGCCTATATTGATGGAGAAATTCGATTTTTTAAATTTTTTTTATGGGGTATGTTTTATATCAGAAAGTAAAAAAATATTGTTTTTTTTCAAATTTGTCTGTTTTTTTGTTTATAAAAATTAAAAACCACAGAGGTGATCAAATACCACCTAAAGAAAGCTCTATTTGTGGGAAAATAGGCCATACATTTTAATTGGGTACAGCGTTGCATGACTGCGCAATTGTCATTTAAAGTAACGCAGTGCCGTATCGCAAAAAATGCCCTGGTCATGAAGGGGGTAAAACCTTCCAGGGATGAAGTGGTTAAAGTCCCAAACTTGAAAAATCAAGAGTGCCCATTTTGAAAGCTTATATACAAGTTATTAACTATAAAAAGGGTATGGGGGTCTGGGCACTTCTATAGGGGACATGTATCATTGCAAACATTTTTTTTTTAAAAGATCGTTTTTACAGGAGCAGTGATTTTAATGATGCTTAGAGTGAAACAATAAAAATGAAAAATTATTTAAAATATAGTGCTTGGGGGGTCCCCTTAGTCTGCCTGTAAAGTGGTGCATTTGTACTGAGCATAGAACCTGCTGAAGCAAAACTGACATTTATAAAGAAAAAATGACATATAAATTGCTGACAATACAATACAATTGTCAGCGGTACAAAAATGTTTAAAAAATGGCGTAGATATTAGTGTTGGGGACATTGTGTACTGATATATTTGTCAAGATCCTCCACGCTCTCACTGACGCCTGTACTGTAAGGGGAAATGCTGACAAGTTCAGCGGAGCCCAACTATCGGCCAAAAGAAGTGATTTAAAGTTATTTAGTTTAGATAAGTGTAATTCAATATCGGTCCATATTATATCATGAGATGGGTGAAACCAGTGTTTCATTTAGAAAGTAGAGATGAGTAATAGTAGTCCCAAAGGTCTACGTAGCCCACTCCTCCAGCCCTTTTGTTTTTAATAAGGTGAGCGGTAGAGCATCTTGCTCTTTTATTTTGCCAAACAAATTTTCTAAGGAGGGTGTGAAGAGTGTTGATGTATCTTTTGTTTATGGTTAAAGGTAGAGTCCTAAATAGGTACAGTATTTGGGGCAAGATCATCATCTCGAAGGTGGATAATCTACCAATCCATGACAGTTCACATTTGGAGTAATGATTAAGTTCTTTATTAATTTTTGCTATGAGGGGGTTGTAATTGGCTGCTATTAAATGAGAAGTCGAGGATGTTAGATGAATACCTAGATAGGGAATACTTTCATCCTCCCATTTATATGGCAGCTTTTTAATCAGTTGTTCCCTAACAGGTTTTGGAGTACCCAAGTCTAATATTAGTGATTTAGTATAATTCCCTTTATAATAAGATATGGCACTAAATGAGTTAAGTATTTGGTGGGCTTGTGGTAATGACGTTTTAGGCCATGTGAGAAGTAAAATCACGTCGTCTGCAAAAAGATTGATGACATGTGGCTTCTCCTGGAAGTTGAAGCCTGTGATGTGCGGGTTTGATCTTATGGTTTCTGCGAGGGGTTCAATCATAAGATGAAATATTGTGGGAGATAGGGGGCACCCCTGTCTAGTTCCATTTATGATAAGGAAAGATTTTGAGAGAAGGCTGGAGGAGTAGACCTTAGCAGATGGGTAAAGAGCTTGTATAGCAGTAAGAATGAAACCTGAAAACCCAAATTTTTGTAAAACTTTGATCATGTATAACCAATGAATGCGATCGAACGCCTTCTCTGCATCTATAGATAGAAGCAGAGAAGGTGTTCCCGTAGATTCTGCATAGTTGATAACATTTAATATGCATCAGAGAATAGTAAACTTCGCTATAGTCCAAATAAGGTAGCAGGGGCTAGAAGATGAAAATACCACAAAATATAATAAAGCCGCGCTGAAAGATGTAAGAAATAGTCCTCAATAAGGCATAAAGGACTTTCAAATGTTGATCAAGCACCCCGTGCACAGCACACTCTGTGAATCCACCACTGTATAATGAGGAGGCTTACCAGACCATGCTGGAAGCCCAGCTTATGATGATAATAGGATTCTCTCACTGCTCCACTGCGTTCCCATAGAATCAGCCTCAGCGGATACAGTTGAATCCCAGCAGCAGCTCACTCACATCAAGGCAGGTTCACACATAGGGGAAAAAGGTATCCCATATACGTGCCCGTGCGGAGGAGACAAGAGGACTCGATATAGTGAAGTACAGTTACCAATTTATTAACTTTAAAACAAAGTAAGGTACTCACATCGATCACTTTAAAATCACGCGTGTATACATTAAAGCCGGCAATTCGTAACAGATGGTGACGTCAGCGCGCCCTCCCGACGTACGTTTCGTCACAGATGACGTCGTCCGGGGATAGGGCGCGCCGCTGAGTCACCATATTTATATGCCGCATGACCTAGGTGCGAGGCGTAGGCGGCCATATTACATCCTGGAAAAATAGCCCTTAATAGATGTCATTATGTGCTACGTTCCCTCCTCCCCCAGGCAGCAAATGCTGCAAAATCTAGTAACCATAGAAATAGGAGTCCCAAATAAGACTCTAGAAGCAATATGGAGTAGCCCCCACTAAAAAAAAAAAAAAGATCTCTAATTCTTGGTCACTAGACAAAAGGACATGTATATAAAATGTGAATATATATATAAAAATAGGTATATATAAAAAATAGGTATATATAAAAAATAGTAGAGATTTGAACTCTACCGAACCTAGATATCCCAGTCCAGAATATATGGCATACCCGACTTACATCTGTGGCTACAGTTACGAAAATAACTGTTACGGATTTTGGTAGTAAAATAAGACTTCCGGTCACTCCCTCCTGAAAGTTAAATTAGAGTTATGATTAGCTACGATACACAGTGTGAGGACTATCCTCAAACAAAAAGACCGTACCAAACACACGATAATTAAAGAGACATGTGATTCACGCTCTAAACCCTCTGGTATTTATAATAAAATCAAAAGTATAAACCCATAAAAAATATATATGGATAAAAAATATATAT
>BLSH010189949.1:111142-128323 GCA_018402905.1 Glandirana rugosa
GGAAGTGATCACAACTCGCTTGGGCCTGACATTGCAAGCCTAGGTATGGCTTGAAAGCCCACAGGCACCGTGCCTGGGCCTGGGCCTGTAAAGTTTTTAGCAAGCCCAAGCCAGGCCCCAAGACGATAAAATGAGGTGCACAACTCTTCGACGTCCCGTCGGTTAGTTGTTCGCAAAGTGCCGAACGGGAATCTTCGGTAGTGTCGGTACGGATGATTACCGTACTGACACTAACCGGTCACCTAGTACACTGGGTCGGAGAAATATTCGACCTCAGTGTCACGACGTCAGTGTACGGGGAACCCAATCACATCCCTTTCCTTCGACTTTTGTCTCAAATCTGTCCCTCAAGCTTTCAGCTTCCTTTCCCTACACTAACCCAAGGGGCATGTGACTGCAGCACTGTGACTCCAGCTTATAAAGAGGCTGGGTCACATGATCCACTGGCCAATCACAGTCATGCCATTAGTAGGCATGGCTGTGATGGCTTCTAAGGGCAAGCCGTGAAACGCTTGTTGATTGGCTGCCCTGCAGCTTCTCAACACGTGGAGTAAAATAGCAGAACCCCGGACCGAACCCGAACGATTTTTGAAATGTCCGGGTCCGGGTCCGTGCCACGGACACCCGAAAGTTCGGTATGGATCCGAACGTTACAGTCCGGGTTCGCTCAACACTAGTGAAGGATGCCGTTCCCCTGAAATATTCGGTGGACCAGATGAGCTGCTCAACTTCAACAGAAGCAGGATGATCTCAAGAATCGTATGAGGCGAAACAACCTACATTTCATAGGCCTTCTAGAAGGCTCAGAGGGCAATAACCCTGCTACATTTCTTGAAGAGCTGCTCATTACCACATAAGTGCGGGAAAACTTCTCACAATCATTCATTGTGGAGCACGTACGCCAAATGCCTGCTAAAAAACACCTCAGGGAGCACCTCCTCGTGTCTTGATAGCAAAATTCCTCAACTACAAAGATTGCGATGTTATCCTCCGCCTAGCCAGAGAGAATGGTAACATGCCTTCGCACAATCATCAGATCCTGGCGTTTTCAGATTTTTCTGTGGAGGTCCAGCGACAACTCAGCTGGTTCACAGAAAGAGGCGCCTACGTGTACGCCATTTAAAATATACAATGCTGTTTCCCGCTTGCCCCATGTAGTTGGAGAGGATTGTCTCCATTTCTTTGAGGAACCGGAGGTAGCTATTGCCTTGCTGGATCATCTAAACCCCACTTGAGCCATGAGTGCTTTGTGGGCCCTTGCCCTGCATCTCCCTCCCTCCTCCTTGCATAGGGGATGCTGTCCATAATGTCAACCTGTTTCAATTAAATTCTATGTTTTAACAGAGGGCAATTAACTCATGCTGTGAGCACTTACTTTAGCACAAGCTTTGTTTCCCCTTTGTTTCATTGAGCCTCCTTTTCATTTATGCTTGGAAGTTTCATGTTGGGATGAGTCTACCACTGCTCATAGACTTGCATCGTGCTTTATTGCAGCCAATGGGAGTTGCTCTGTGGTTGGAATTCTATCTCCATTGTCAACCACTTGTGTTATGAGTCCTACTGCACGCATTGTCTTTCAGAGGATTTTCATCCCCCAGAGAACTGTTAAGGTGATCACTTTCTTTTCTCAAGTACGTTACCCCAGATGGTGTCCCTTCCAATCTGGGCATCATGCTGGCGTTCACTATGGGTTATCCTATTTGTTGTTTTTCCTTGTGGGACTTATGCTTGCACAAGTTGGGGTATGTGTAGAGCTGGGTGGGTTAGGGTGTTATTATTTCTACTGGGGACTTTTCCTTATGAGTGTCTTATATGTCGGAGTATATATCTGCTGTCATTCATCTATGTACTGGTTATTTGGTATGCCTTAATATATGTTCAACCAATACTGTCTGGTTCTGGGGTGAAATTTATAATGTGCAATGTGTGCGGCCTACGCAACAAATTAAAATGCACTGCAGTGTTGTCCTTTTTAAAAAAACAGCGTGCAGACATTATAGTCCTAGTTGAAACTTACGTGGAAGGTTCCCTGAAGCGTGCGCTAAAGCGACCTTGGATCTGGTGGGCATTTCATGTCACCCATACCGTCTAATCTAGGGGTGTATCAGTGCTCATAGCTAAATCAGTATCCTTTGAAGTTCAGGCAGTGGCATTAAACCCCAGGGCAGATATGTATTTCTACTTGCTAAAATAACAGGAACCGCACGCACTCGACACTTACACCTACCAGCTGGATGCGATAGACAAATATCAGAGGGATCAGAGATACAGCAGCGGCAGACGGCCAATATATGCCAGACTCTTTTTAACACATGTGAGTGCAAAAGTTTATACAATAAAATATTACTGTTGGTTTTACACTATGGAAGCTTATAAGTTTTTCCATGTCTGGCGGACGATGTGTCACATGCATTGAGAGTAAAATTGTGGAGCAGAACCCAAGCACTCACACAAAGCAACCCAACCATAAGGGGTCAACGTGCAATATGGATTGGGAGTGAGATCGGAAAGTAGAGCCCATACACACAGAAAGAGGGATCCAATCAGAAGGGTTGAAGGGTTGGCAGACGGCCATTATAGGACACACAATACCAGACTGCATGTAAGTGCAATACCATTAGGAACATAATCCATCATTAGTAAGGTTTTATACTATGGTCATCTTATCTCTTTCTGAGTAACGAACGGAAATCACCCACACCGAGGAGAAAGTGAACGTACATCAGGACTTTGGGGATACATATCACACACCTAACAACTGGACATACAACATTCAAGTGAGATCGCCATGTGATTAGGCTCCACATATACAGCTGGTAAGGGTGGTGTGCACACTGAGGTGTTTCAATTTCCCTGGGAGTGAGACAGCAGCCACAAGAGCATGGTGAGGTATGAGTGCCTGTGGTAGTCAAATGGTGTCTGCCAGCAGGTGGTCAGCAGGATTGCTGGAGAAGGAGATGACCTGCGGAGTTAAAGGTGCAGTCAGATGGAAGCAGTCCAGGAGAGCTGGAGAAGGCTTGTGGAGCTGGAAGCTACTGAGGTCTGGATAGCAACAGGCACTTGAGCGAAGTCAGGAACAAGCAAGTTCGGCAACGGGCTGGCAGAGAGGTACAGAGGAGCAGGCAGAAGAGTGGTCGAGACAAGCCGGGATCAGGTGCAGGCAGATAGCAGGAGAATCTTGGAAAAGCCGGGTCGGTAAACAGGTCAGGAGCGGATAACAGATAGCAGATTAACACGGGTAATGCTGTAGATCAGACAATACCCATCTTGTGCATCAGCAGAGTTTAAATGGCTTGTTTGGCACCTGAATTTGCGCATGTGCGCATTGCGCCAATTAGCATGGAAATTCCTCTGACAGATCTTTCCTGAGAAGAGCTGCGCTGGCGGTCTTCCATACCCATACCTTAATCCCCACACTGCAGGCTGCATGGTTTAGCTCCCATCTACTGTCAGATCACTCTCCCTCTTGGGTCACACTGACAACGTTTAACATGCCTCCGACATTGAATTGGAGGCTGATCCCCTTCTGGCTGACTGTTCTCCCTGACACTGAAGGATTCTAATTCTGACACAACCTCGCCATTAATGGTTTCGGAAGCATTTAAAAAACATGCTGGATTGTTGCTCACTAAATATATTTCTAGATTTAAAAGAAATTCTAAATCGGCCTATGTTCAAGCTGTTACCTAGCTGGCTGGTTTGGAGGAACAATACATGTTATCACCATCGCCTGAATTACTAGCGCAATTTAAACTTCAAACCGGGGTGGTTGACCAGATGTGCTACTAATGAGCTAGGCATACACTATTTTTTTAGTAAACAAAAGATCTTTGAGCAGGGAGAGCAATGGTAAATTGCTGGCCTATATAGCACATTTGGATTCCAGACCTCCAGTGGTTATTACCTTACACTCTGCCAAGGCAGGTGTACTTACGGACCCTGATATGATTACTAGAGAGTTTGCAAATTACTTCCATGAAGTTTACAATTCAACAGTTTAAACGCTCTCCCCAAATTGACTGATAAGCAGGTGGACATGCTAGAGGCTCCCATTTCAGCAGATGATATAAACCTTGCTCTGACTCACTTTGCCAAAGCTAAAGCCCCTGGTTCCAATGGCTTGCTTATCGAGTTCTATATCCAATTTTCTGACAATTTAGTGCCCAGGCTCCTTGCTCTTTACCAAGCCATATTCAATGCTTCTACCCTTCCTGAATCCATGCGTGAAGCTCTTATAGTCCTTATTCCTAAACCTGGGAAAGACCCCCACCAACCAGAGTCCTATAGGCCTATCTCACTATTGCAAACTGACATCAAAATACTAGCCAAAATGTTAGCCCTGCGTCTAAATAAAGTTATTTTGTCCCTTATACATTCAAACCAAACAGGCTTTATACCAGCAAAAAAAACGGCATTTAATACTAGACATCCCTTTATCAACATCCAGGCCTCCCACAACCAGACCGTCTCTAGAGTGGTAGTCTCACTTGATGCAGCTAAGACCCTTGACTCGGTTAAGTGGCAATATCTATGGCAGGGCCTTCGCTGCTTTGGATTTGGCCCCAACTTTGTCAAATGGCTCACCATCCTTTATAATTCACCGCAGGCCAGGGTGGGGCTATATTCCTAAAATATGATATTATACCTAGCTGACTCTGGCCCCTCTCTACTGACAGCACTCCAGATTATTCAGAACTTTGGCAGATTCTCGGGACTTACAATAAATTGGGACAAGTCCCAGATTCTTCTCATAGATATGTTCCCTCCATTGAGAGACCAGGCTACCCTGCCCTTAGTCAGGGTTAACACTTTTAAGTATTTAGGTATCCAGGTTTCTAGATCCATAGCCAACTACCTCTCGCTGAATGTGGAGCCTCTCTTTCCTCTGATCAAATCCAAAACACAGACATGGGCGAAATTGCAAATGGGAGTGATGGGCAGACTGGGTTTTGTTAAAATTATATTATTGCCTAAACTCTTACACATGCTTTGGCACTCCTCAGTTTATATTCCGCTTAGATACTTCAAAATTATGGACACTTTGTTGCAAACCTTTATTTGGGGGGCCAGCAGGCACAAACTATCCTGGAAAAACCTTCAAAGTCCAACTTCTTTAGGAGGCATTGCAGTTTCCCGGATGTCAGATCCTATTAGCGGCACAGCTTTCCCATTTTTATCATATTGATAAGTCTGGCAAACAAAGATATCTCTCCCTGGTTTGTGGTCCAGTGGACTCATGGCTCCCACATCCATTTTGCAATGTGCTGCGGGGTCTGTATGGTTTTCCGTGTTCCCGAGCAGATCAGGCCTTTTATTTCAGCACAAGAGAATCTGGGACCTGGCGACATCCAAAATTAATTCTCCTAAATTTCATAGTGACACCCGTTGTGGTACAATACTTTTCTACCAAGACGTATCCAGATCCCTGATCCTACAATTTGGATATCTAGAGGGGTGTACCTACTATCCCATGTTATTAGGGATGGTACGATCAAAACGTTCGAACAATTAAAAGTTGAGTTCTCTCTCCCAAACCATATGCTTTTTCACTTTTTCCAGGTGAGACATGCACTATATACTCAATTCGCAGGCACTTACCCTACTTTGCTCTCCCTGGATGTCCTACCTGTCATAAGCAGTGATGAACCACATCAACTTATATCTATTTTCTATGACATGATCATTATTCCAGCTGTGACTAAACTTCCTTACTCTGTTAAGACTAAATGGGTCGAGGAGGTTGGAGAATTAGAAGATTAGGAATGGAGTGATGTGCTGGAAACCTGTAAACTAGTGTCTCCTAAAATGTCTGATAGACTTATGCAAGTCTATATCCCACACAGAGCGTATTTAACTCTGCATTGGCTGGCCAAATCCGGTTCTTCTCATAGTTCCATGTGTCCCAAGTGCTTAACCTCCACTGGTACCTTTGGGCACCTCCTCTGGCATTGTCCTCGCATTCATGGGTTCTGGACACAGGTTCTCAGGTTCCTTCATGACCAGATAGGCTCGCAGGTGGCCATGGACCCCAAGCAATGCTTTTTGGGCTTATTTTCTGACACTGACACGGATAAGCACATTTCTCCACGAAGCGCTGTTTTCAGCCAGAAGGGTTATAGCCCGGAGTTGGATTCAAGCTGTTATGCCTATGCTTCCTGCTTGGCTTTTTTCCCACAAATAGAGCTTTCTTTTGGTTGTATTTGATCACCTTTGCGGTTTTTATTTTTTGCGCAATAAACAAAAAAAAATGACAATTTTGAAAAAAAATTAATATTTTTTACTGTTTGCTATAATAAATATCCAAAAAAATGTAAACAAACAAATTTCTTCATCAGTTTCGGCCGATATGTATTCTTCTACATATTTTTTGTAAAAAAATTCCAATAAGCGTATATTGATTGGTTTGCACAAAAGTTATGTGTCTACAAAATAGGGGATAGATGTATGACATTTTTATTTTGTTTATTTTTTTTTTACTAGTAATGGCGGCGATCAACGATTTTTATAGGGACTGCAACATTGTGGCGGACAGATCGGACACTTTTGACACTTTTTTAGGACCAATGACATTTATACAGTGATCAGAGCTTTAAATAGCCAACAATTACTGTATAAAGGTCACTGGCACAGAAAGGGTTAAACTGTATGGGGCAATCAAGGGGTTAACTGTGTTCCCTGGGTGTGTTCTAACTGTGTGGGGACTGGGCTTGCAAGGACATGACAGATCTCACTGTTCCCGATTACTGGGAACAGTAGATCACAGTCATGTCCCTTGACAGAACAGGGATCTCCCGTGTTTACATTGGCAGATCCCTGTTCTGCCTCTGTAGTAGGCGATTGTGGGTCGCCGACGGACATCGAGTCTGCCCGACCCACAGGCACGCTCATGGCGGTTTGCGCAGCTGAGCCAATCTGTCGCAGTAGAACTGCGGCGGCTGGTCGGTAAGTGGTTAATAGGGAATGTCTGGGCAAATACAACAAAATATGGGATAGGTGGTTACAATCGCCATCAACTTTTTTTTCATAAATTTGCAGTGCATGCAGCTGACAGCAGGTGCTTATTTTAGGGCCGCTATCAAAGGTAATAAGGATGCTGGGTTTTTTGTTTTTTTTTAATTGTTTATTTTGCAAATGTTAGATTGTACAATACATGGGATGATACATAGTTAACCATATAACCATAAGAGTACAGCATATTACTTCCTTTTTCTTTTTTCCAATAGAAATAACATGGAAATAAAAAAGATTGACATAAAGGACTGGTACATTACAACATCTACATTAAAGTCAGATTCTATATTTATAAATTCAATGTACCCAAAAAATGAACAAAAACCAAAAGAAAAAACAAAAACTATGAAAACAGGTTGACTATATAAGAGAGGTTTTATGAATTATCATGACATTGAAAACATCAAAAGCAGCAGATCTAGAGGATAAAGAACATCATTCTTCACCAGGTATCATATATAGCTTAGAGCAGGTTAATAACTAGCATTTCCACAGGTGTTCTGTTCCTAAAATAAAGTGTGAGGTTATTCGTGGGTATATATATATATATATATATATATATATATATATATATATACTGGGAGGCATCCCATATCCCCCACACCTTGGAGAAATGGAGAAATATGGCATAGCGTCATCCACTAACGCAGTCATATACTCCATTTTTCTTATGTCCGCCACAGTGGAGAGGACATGTGTCAAGGTCGGGGGACAGTTGAAGGCCAGCATCTAGGGATAACCTGTTTTGCCGCCAGCAGAACATATGATGTAAGCCTGTTCTGGGTCTTTGAAATATTGGAATTGGGAGTCCCAACAGATCGTGTAGAGGATTAGGTAGGATGGAGATGTCAAAGAGTTTTTGTAACATATTCTGTATCTGCGCCCAGAATGTCTGTATATATGGGCAGTCCCAGAAAATGTGCAAATGGGTGCCAGTATCCTTGTTACATCTCCAACATAAATTGGAAGTCTGTGGGTGGCGTGCATGAAGAATGTCTGGGGTTCTGTACCAGAAAAAAATCATTTTGACCGCTGTTTCCTTTTGTATTACACATCTGGAGATTTTGGGAAATAGATCGGTTCAGTGTTGTTGCCCATTTCTTCATGTATTTGTGGCTTGTGTCAGTTAGTGGGGTAGCCTCATGAAGAATTTTATAGATTGTGGAAATCTGCTGGGGTTCGTGGGGGCCTCTAGAACAAAGTAATTCCAAGTTGGTGGGTCTTTCCAATGCAAGGGCCTTGGATATGTTGGAAAAAAAATGTCTAAATTGCCAGTAGGAGTAGCTGAGTCTGTCGGGGAACCCGTGCTTAGATTGCAAGTCCAAAAAAGATAGGATTTGATATGTCACTGGGTTAACTAAATGGCGCAACTGGAATAACCCTGCCTTAGTCCATGGTAGCATACGATCATAAGAGAGACTGTCTGGGATATCTGGGTTAAAGAGTATGTTCATGAGGGGGGATGTTGAGATGAGAGAGAGAATTTCCCGGAGCACTTCCGCCATATGGTTAAAGTGAAGAGCATAGGGCCCAGACATAATGATTTCAGTTGGGGGATATATTTACTTGAGGAGGGCCAAAGCATATAGCATATATGAACGGGTCTGGTGATACTCATTTCTATCTTGGCCCACCGACTTGGGGCCATTCTGGATGTCCAAGAAGTTATAACGTTCAGGTGCGTGGCATAATAATATTTGACTAAGTCTGGGGCTCCCAGACCCCCTCTAGTTTTTAGAGCCATGACCACAGAACCTGTGATACGATGTGAGGCATTATTCCAAATGAAATGCATACATTTCCTTTGAAGTAATTTCAGTTTCGCTAGTGGGATAGAGACAGGGAGAGTTTCAAATAGATACAGTAGTTTCGGAAGGATTGACATTTTAAGGATATTGATTCTTCCTAGAAGGGAGATTGGCAATGGGGACCATTGTTTCAGTAAACGGTCAATTTCAGCAAACAGTGGTGGAAAATTTGCCCGATATAGCGTAGAGTATGAGGAAGTGAGACAGATGCCTAAATATTTGAGTGAATGTGTACACCAGTGATAGTTAAATGTCATTTGTAGGGGGATCAATTGGGTCGGTGATATATTAATAGGCAAAGCTTCAGTTTTAGAAGAATTAATCTTGAAGATGGAGCTGAAGGATGTCAAAAGTCTATGTAAAGAAGGAAGGGATGTGTGGGGGTGGGTAAGAGTTAGTAAAATATGATCTGCAAATAGGAATAATTTATACTCCTGTTGTCGCAGCCGCACTCCCCGGACATCCACCTGGTCCCTTATGGCTATCGCAAGAGGTTCCAGGCTGAGAATAAATAATAGAGGTGACAGGGGGCATCCCTGTCTTGTCAGGGAGAACGTCTGCGACAAATATGAAGATAATTGTACTTGAGAAGTGGGCCTTGAGTATAGGGATCGCAATGCCCGAATAAAGGAGCCTGAAAAGCCATATTGCTGCAGAACTGCAAACATAAAGGGCCAACTCAAGCGATCAAAAGCCTTTTGGGCATCTAAACTCAGAACAATGGCAGGGTGTTTTGTCTTAGTCAAGAGGTCAATAAGGTCAATAGTCCGTCTTGTGTTGTCTCCAGCGTGTCTAGCCGGAACAAATCCCACTTGGTCCTTATGTATTAGGGAGGGTAACAGTAGTGACAATCTGTTAGCCAGAATCTTTGTAAATATTTTGTAATCCGAGTTTAATAAAGCAATCGGTCGATAATTGTCAGGGGAAGTAGGGTCTTTACCGGGCTTCGGTATTACCGTTATATAAGCGTTAAGGAATTGGTTATGTGGGAGAGTACCTGCTTGTAATGAAACAAATAGTTGTAATATGTAGGGGGCAAGGGGTAGAATGTTTTATAATAGGAGTACGGGAGTCCGTCTGGGCCTGGGGCTTTATGTGAAGGTAGATGTTTTATAACCTCCCAAAGTTCTTCAGAGGTAATGGGGGTAATTAATTTGCGCGTTTTGATCGGGGGTAATTCTGGGCAAATTTAAAGTGTTTATAAAAGATTCAAACTTTTCTTGTGTAAACTTAGAATTTGGGTCAGATCCGAGGCAATTATACAGATCTTTATAATAATTGCCGAAAACCTGAGACATAGTACGAGGGCAGTGAGTGGGGGTACCGTCCGACTGTATGAGGTGGTCGGCTACTGTTATGATTGAACTTGGCTTTAACCTGTTAACCAACATCCTGTGCGGTTTGTTAGCATACTCATAGAATCTTTGTCTAGATCACAGTATCCATTTGTTTATGTTACTCATAGCTAAGGACTTGATGCGATTACGAACCGCTACCACGTCTCTCAAACGCTCTACAGTAGGAGCTTGTAATAATTTCCTTTCAGCGGTCCGCAAATGCACCAAAAGCTCCTCCTTTTGTTTGTTAGAGTCTCTTTTCAGTCGAGAACCCGTAGAGATACATTCCCCTCTAAAGAAAGCTTTGTGAGCCTCCCATAAAGTGGATATCCCTGAAACTGAACTCTCGTTTATTTGGAAGAATTCTGAAAGTTTTCCTTGCAAGTCTTTATTAATGTCGGGTGTTTGTAGAAAAGTTTTGTTTAGATGCCAGTGACACGTTTTTGGCTTTGAGACTGACAGGGCTAGTTCTATGGTAATGGGGGCATGGTCAGACCACGTGATAGGGCTTATCTCTGAAAGAGCCAAATTTGGGAGCATCGGCGCCGTGACAAAAAAAGTCTAGTCTACAATATAGCTTATGTGGGGGGAGTAGAATGTGTATTGCTTGAGGGTGGGATGATGCACCCTCCATGTGTCATACAAATTATCGGATCTAACCAATTTACGGAAAGATGTGGATAGTTTCTGGGCATGTAAAGGTGGAGTGGACTGGAAAAGTGCAAATCTGTCTCTGTATGGTGACATGCATAAATTAAAGTCTCCACCTATGACTGTGAATGGTTGAGAGTAAGATTGCATTTTCTCAAAAACCTTCGTAAGAAACCCAATCTGACCATTATTAGGAACATATACATTTGCTAAGGTGAAAGTAGTGCGAGAGTGAGTACAATTCAGGAGTATGAATCGACCATTAGGGTCTAAATATGAGGATGTCACATGTATATTACAGGAACGTTTGATTAGAATAGCAACTCCGGCCTTCCCTGAAGGATCAGAGGCTATAAAAGTAGTGGGAAAATGTTTGGAGGCAAATTTAAAGGAACCATCTGTTTTGAAATGGGTCTCCTGAATCATAATCACATCCGCTCCCAAGGATCTGAATTTCTTTAAGGCTATCCAACGTTTCTGTATGGAATTCAGACCCTTTACATTACAGGAATATATCCTTATAGCCATAATGATACAAAATTAGACATTTCAATTGATACCTTGGTAAAAGGAAGAGATCTCGGCACATAAATACTTAAAGTAGTATAAAGATACCTGATATGGGTCAAGTCAGTGCTGTGTTGCATGCTGAATCTGATACTCACATATATAGTAATTGAAGGAAAGTCTGTGAATATTAGAGAAAAAACAAAGAACATTGTGGAACACAAAACATTTTTGAGAGGCCTGAGGTGAAAAAACCCTCAGGGGTCCAGGGCATGTGCCTCTGGGTGTAAAGGGGTGCGTGGTCCGACGCTCAGTCAGAACCAAACCACAAATGATCAAAAGGTGAAGAGAGTGGTCCCGTCTCTTCCGAGAAATGTAGAGAAAAATGCAAACATAGCATTTAGAAAATGACCTTTAGTTAGGGCCATGTGAAACATGGAGTGATAAAAAACTCAAAACCTGGACCAATATGACAGACAAACCTAAATTAGTTTGTCCGTGTAGTAAAACAATAGCATCTCAATAGGAGTCCAAGTCTCAAGTAGGGGACCTGGGAGGAGCAAGCCCCTGAGGAGTAGAAGAAGGTTTACGTGAATTCTGGCGAGCTGGTGTCCAGATCTTGGCGGGTGTCAGGAAAGATCTTGTAATTGGGGGAGGGGGTTGGAGCTCATCCTCGGGGATAGGTGGGAGACCCAGGTTACGCATGAAAGATTCACTTTCTTGAAGATTTCTTATAGAGTATTGTACGCCATCTTTAGAGGCCGAAAGGCGGAAAGGAAAGCCCCAGCGGTACGTCACTTGGTATTTTTGTAGATGCATGGTGATCGGGCGTAAATTTAGTCTCTTTGCCAAAGTAATGGGTGAAAGATCACTGAATATTTGAATTTTGTTCCCTTTGTAATATATGCGTGCTTTGTTACGAGTAGCTACAGTCAGAGCCTCTTTACTTTCGTAATAATGGAAACTTTCATATATTTCCCTCGGATTAGCAATAGGAGGGGGTTTTGGTGCTAGTGATCTATGGGCCCGGTCCATTCGCCAGTCTATATCCGGTATGTGGGGGGCTAAAGTGACAAATAACCCCAAAAGGAATGAACGTAGCTCTTTGTCACTGATGATCTCGGAGATTCCTCGGATCCTCAAATTTTGTCGACGTTCTCTATTTTCTAAGTCCTCTTGTTGAAGTTGGAGCTGAGAAACTGTGTGTTTGTGGGAGACGTTATCTTCTTCTAGAACGTGGACATATTGCACTAGTTCGTCAAATTTGTTTTCCAGGGTGTCCGTACGTTCCCCCAATTTGTCAATTTCCCCTCTAAGTTCTTGGGCAATTTTCCCAACTTCTTTTGTAATGTTATGTGTCAGGTCTCATAACAAAGTTTGAAGTTTGGAGTCCAAGACCTCTACCGTAACCAAATCAGCAGGCACAGGAGATGAGGGGGTATGAGTCAGTTGTGACATATTTGCTGCTGTAGCTAGAAGTTCCGCGGGGTCTGGTGGCTCAGCGGAGTTGTTCAGAGCTGGAGACTGTGTTCTGAGGAAATAATACTCCATAGGATGTAGAGGTTGGGGCTGTGTTGGTAAATGGAACCCTCTGTAGAAAGGCTTCTGGAATCCTATTTTGCCCATATGCTGTATAAGATACTATGTGAAAGTTTTTTGCGAAAATTTCTGCAAAAACCTTTGTAAAAATCCCCTCAAAAACCCTTGCAAAAAAATTTGGGCTCCTGTTGTTAATGGTACTGAGGTTGCGAAGCAGGAGCCAAGGAGGAAGAGACAGGGACCAGAGTCACATGTTTATGTATTAGCCAGTTTACAAGATTGTCATATGCTGGAAACTATGCATTATTTTCATAAAATGTCTATACTGCTGACCATCCATCGGGGGGGGGGAGCCTCCCAAGGCAGTGAGATAAGGGAATGCCATTATGGCCACTGGTGCAGAGTTTTCCTTTTAGAGGAAGCTCTTAAAAAGGATCTAAAAGGATCTGGGGGCTCTAAAACAAAGGGCTCTGGAGATCCCAGGGGACCATCCGCCCGACTACTGAAGTCATTAGCTCCCAGGGCTCTATAGAAATTTCTCCTGGGCCATCACCGCCAGGTGGAGCAAGATGGTGGCCGCAATAGGCCTCAACACAGCCCCAGGCTCGTGTAGCCGCCACCTCCTGCCTCAACTTTCATATGATAGAGCACCCTGGGGGGGATCCGGACCTCGGGAATCCCCGGCCTCGGGTACTGTAGGTAGTGTGTTGGGGTGGTGGGACTCTCTGGTTAGAAGTGAGCCCAGGGTCTAGGCGGTGCGGCCCGAGGTACATCAGCTGGGACCGGGGTGGTCAACGGCACAGTCTCCCCAGATGGGTGGGTCAGATAGGAGCAGGGATGCTGGGAGGCAGGGTAGGGATGAGTACAGACCTCACCCTTCAGCCGATGATCCTGGGGAGCTCCACTGTGCGGGGTCCAGGCCTGTGGCTGTAGCCCACGTGGAGCCACGGCCTCAATTTTGCCTGATGTCTGCATTAGATCCGCTTGATCTCCAGTGTGGAGAGCAGCTGACGAAGTGGGGAAATGAGCTGATCTTTTTGCTGTGCTCCCCGGACACACAAGACGTAGGATTCCTCCAAATGAAGTAGGGAGAGTGCAGCGCTTAATTAAAGATCGTCCATCTTCGGTCGCATCAGGACACGCCCCTCCTGGGTTTTTTCTTTTTTTCATCATAACCAAATTATCTGGAACATGATCCCCCCCAGGCAAAAGTATAATATGTGGTGGAATTTTTACTCTGTTCAAAAGCATTGTCCCCCCCTTTTTTCTATTTCTGTTTCTGTTTTCTATTTTTTTCTGTCTCTGTATGTAACATATTGCTGATACTTTATATGGAAATACTTGTCACCAGGGTTTTCTTTTTGTTAGTTTTTTCTGTTTTCTTTATTGGGTGGTATATTCATGTATACGATGTTCTTTACAGTAACCTTGTGTCATTTTGTACGAAACTCAATAATAATTTGTTTCCAAGTAAAAAAAAAGTTGATCCAGGGAATATTCGATTGCCTCTTGCGGAATCAGGGAAGGAATTTTTTTCCTTGCTGGAGCATGTGTTGCTGTTTTTTTTGCCTTCCTCTGGATCAACTGTGGGTATTGGATTGTGTATATGGGATTGTATGATTTTTTTTTCTCCCTTTTTTGATTGAACTAGATGGACCTGTCAGCAAGTCCCGCCCAATTATTCACAGCTAGGACCTGGTGATTGGCTGTGTACAATCACAGGCCAGAGTCTGTGTTGTGTGTCTGTGCTCTATACACATGGAACAATCTTTGTTTGTTGGTGAGAAACTTAAGCCTGGTACACACTATAATGCTATGTTCAAACCGCTGGGTTGAACGAAAAAACTGTCAGCTTCTGACTATGCAAAGTTTGTGCAGCAATTTCTCACCCTGAGCTGTGAGCTGTTGTGTTCTGATAGGGGACGCCCCCCCACCAGAATACTCTGATCAGCATTCTCTGCCATTGGCTGAGAGCGCTGATCGGGAGTGAGTCCAGCATGCTCATCTGACAGATTCTTTCGGCCAGACCCAGAACGACATACACATGGGCCAAATGTTGGCAATTGTCTCCAAACATTCAGCCCATGTGTACCATGCTTTAGAGATGTATTAGTAAAATCAGCACCGTTTGAACACATTACACATCGTTAGACACACATTTAACCTCTTGATTGCCCTGGATGTTAACCCCTTCCCAGCCAGTGTCATTAGCAGAGTAATAGTGTATAATATTATCACTGATCACTGTATTAATGTCACTGATGATGTCAGTGGCAGTCAGTTCCCCCCAGTGTCAGATAAGGTTAGATTACCCACCGCACTATCGTCGTTGATCACCGCCATTAGTAGTATAAAAAAATTCCAGTATATATACCATAGTTGGTAGGTGCTATAACTTGCATGCAAACCAATTAATATACACTTATTGGGATTTTTTTTTACTAAGGACATGTAGCAGTATAAAGTTTGGCCAAAATCTATGAAGAAATTTGATTTTTTTTTTGCATATGTTTTATAATAGAAAGTAAAAAACATTGTTTTTTTTCCAAAATGCTTAGTCTTTTTTCATTTATATCGCAAGAAAAAAAAAAAACAGTGGCGATCAAATACCACCAAAGAAAGCTCTATTTGTGTGAAAAAGAATGATATAAATTTTGTTTGGGTACAATGTTGCATGATCGCGCAATTAGCAGCTAAACTAGCACAGTGTGGTACAGCAAAAAAATGGCCTGGTCATGAAGGGAGTAAAATCTTCCAGAGCTGAGGTGGTTAAAGATCTATTGCACCATTTCTTGTTATATTTTATTAAACAATATCTAAAGACAGTTAAGCTGAATATCCAAATGCTCTAACTAGAAATTAAGGATCTCTGCCTTTCTAAAGAAGCTATTGTAATGTAAAATCTATTACATTTCTGTCTGGGCATGGCAGTAAGTCATACATTTTTTAAGGTTCAAAATTATAACAGTGGATGCTGTGTCTGTTTCTGTTAAAACATGTGTTGGCAGCTACTGTTTGTGCGTAAAAGTTTAACTGCTCAGTTGACCTGCCACTTTGACAGTCATTCTCAGTCTGGTGGTGCTTAGATTGCTGTCCTGCAAGTGGGACAATTTCTGTGCAGGGTCAGGCTGAGAGTGTGAACATTACATATGGGAATGTATTTTACTGGTATTACATAAATCAATGTTGGCCAAAAGACTAATAAGTTGTATAATATTTTTTTCTGAAAAAAAATGTTTGCCTCAGACTGTAATAACTGTAATTTCTTAAATATGATGGCATGACTGAAACATGATTGTTGCTTAAAATAATAAATATTTAATAAATTCAAAAGTAGCTAAATTACATAAAATGTGGAAAGTTCTAATGGGACTTTTGAGGCATTGCCAGACAATCAAGTATAATAAAATAGTTTTTATTGAAAATATTTAAAAATGCATGATTGAAAAAGGGATTTGTACAAAATGAGTGAAATATCAATTACAGAGCACAAGAAGTACTTAATGTATAACAGAACTCCAACTTTTCAACTTCACATAAGTCTTCTTCAGGGAGTTTTAGTTCCATACAAGAGTACATTCAAACACTAAGAAACAAATGACAATAAATATCAAAGGTCTTAGAATATAACATATACATAGCATGACAGTGGTAAGCAATATATATATAGAAATGTACAAAAGAACTTGTCAATATGAACTTAAACTTACAATGCTGGTGAATAAAATATGTGCATGCTGATCATCCCAATGGAAGGATACCAGCCACATGAAAAAAAGTTCAAAGGAAGATGGGAGGGTCTATAAGTATATATGGTATATATAGTGAGGTATAAGATATCATATCATTGGAAACCAACAATAATGCCTACACATGAGAACCCTCAAAGAGGGAATTACAACAAAGGGTTCAACAAACTACACCTGCCATATGGGCAAAAAGGGGGCTTGAATTCAGGACAAAATATGCACTTACTTCCAATAGAATTAATCCTGTATATGGAGCAACAGGAGGATAGAATGATGAAAAATCTGAAATATGGCAGAGGTGAAAAACGACACCACCTGAACGGCAGCGAAAGATCTCCAAAAAGTATTTGGTGTCAGGCTAATATCCCAGAAAAAGTGGAAGGGATTCAAAAGAGACCATCCTTAGCCCTAGAATATATAAAACATAAGTGCGTGTGGGCATGGTCGCACCGTTACATTAGCACCTCATCCCGGGTTTGTAATTAGAAATCTTGGGGGAAGAAGGGGAAAGGGATGTTGGGACTATTGCGGTGCAGTCAAAATTTTCAAATGTGAGACAAATATTTGTCTCACATTTGA
>BLSH010189949.1:128333-139737 GCA_018402905.1 Glandirana rugosa
AAATATTTGTCTCACATTTGAAAATTTTGACTGCACCGCAATAGTCCCAACATCCCTTTCCCCTTCTTCCCCCAAGATTTCTAAATATAAAACATAAAAAAACAAAAAAGATATGGACTGGATACATACAAGATATATATATACAGTACAGACCAAAAGTTTGGACACACCTTCTCATTCAAAGAGTTTTCTTTATTTTCATGACTATGAAAATTGTAGATTCACACTGAAGGCATCAAAACTATGAATTAACACATGTGGAATTATATACATAACAAAAGTGTGAAACAACTGAAAATACGTCATATTCTAGGTTCTTCAAAGTAGCCACCTTTTGCTTTGATTACTGCTTTGCACACTCTTGGCATTCTCTTGATGAGCTTCAAGAGGTAGTCACCTGAAATGGTCTTCCAAGAGTCTTGAAGGAGTTCCCAGAGATGCTTAGAACTTGTTAGACCTTTTGCCTTCACTCTGTGGTCCAGCTCACCCCAAACCATCTCGATTGGGTTCAGGTCCGGTGACTGTGGAGGCCAGGTCATCTGGCGCAGCACCCCATCACTCTCCTTCTTGGTCAAATAGCCCTTACACAGCCTGGAGGTGTGTTTGGGGTCATTGTCCTGTTGAAAAATAAATGATGGTCCAACTAAATGCAAACCGGATGGAATAGCATGCCGCTGCAAGATGCTGTGGTAGCCATGCTGGTTCAGTATGCCTTCAATTTTGAATAATTTCCCAACAT
Organism: Glandirana rugosa; assembly: GCA_018402905.1. Taxonomy (NCBI): domain Eukaryota; kingdom Metazoa; phylum Chordata; class Amphibia; order Anura; family Ranidae; genus Glandirana; species Glandirana rugosa. The sequence continues at coordinate 129,073 of BLSH010189949.1, forward strand.
TTATAAGGCAAGAAATCACACTTATTAAACCTGACAGGGCACACCTGTGAAGTGAAAACCATTTCAGGTGACTACCTCTTGAAGCTCATCAAGAGAATGCCAAGAGCTGGGGGGAGGAGACTGCTGCAAAACCCCCAACAAAATGACAAAATACCAAAGCCCAACAATTACCTCCAAGGGATGTGTTCGTCTTAAACAACTGCTCATAGGAGCAGATCCTCACAGTTAGGGTGCTGGCAGTGACAAAGCAAAATGCCATTGCCAGTATTTATATACCTTCCACGCATAGCACAGGACCGTAAGCCAGGGGATCCCGCCAATGGGATAAATGTCCCCGATTTTCGGCCAATGGAAAGCAAAGCATTCAGCGGCTGCGTGTGGCGTGCATTCCACACCCACACTCTTCCTCCATCCCACACCGCAGACAAGATAGGCGTCACAGGAGAATGAGAAGTGTCACTTCCGGGAATGCCAGAAAGTCAGCGGCGCTTGCATCAAGATGATGCTATGATGCCGACACATTTATCCCCATCCACCCATAGGCGGACAGGAGAAGGCCATCTAGTGGCAGAAAGGGAGAATACTCCCAAGATAGAAAGCGTCAACAGAGAAACTGGCCACACCAGAGGGGAACAAAGGGGAGAACAATTCCCCCACTCTAACCAGTCACAGGGCTAGGCTGTGTGGGGGCTACCCATGCCAGGAACAGTTTTGTGGTAGCATCTGCCTGTGGGAAAAAAAGGCGGCAGCACATAATACATCACCAGCATTGACAAGACTGTAATGAACCACGTACCTGAGAGAGTAGAGCCTGTCTCTTGTAGGAGGAGACCTCTCATACCGCTCTGACTCAGAGCCCACTGGAATGGGAACAGTGGTCTCGTGAGTACAGAGAGGTAGGAGTGCCTCTGGCAAACAGCAGGAGACTGGATGCTGGAGTGGAGCTGGTAACACTGGACAGCAGACAGCTGGAAACAGGAACAGCAGCAGCAGACAGCGATCACGGGAGCTGGATGCAGAGCACAGGACAGCAGACAGCTGACTGATGAAACAGGCAGGAGGATGGTCGGACAAGCCGGGTCAATCTTAGATGAACGGAGCAGTAGAATCTGTAGGCGAGGAATGGTCAGAGGCAAGCTGGGTTTGGCAACGGGTATCAGGCAGGCAGAGGTAAGCAGAGTCCAAAACAAGCCGGGTAAGGGGAGGAGAAGGCAGGGTAGTCCAAACAAGCCAGGTCAATCAGGTAATGGATCAGGTAGCAGATAACGGGCAAGCAGGTACAGGTACTGATAAGCTGCAGATCAGACAGCACTTAAGCCCAAGTCTGACTTCCTTATAAAGGCCCATGTGATGTGCTGACAGAGATGCTGGGTCCTAGCGCCTTCCTGCTCTGACGGATTCTGGGTCCTAGAGTCCTCCTGCTATTAGTGCCCTGACAACATCTCTGCGCATGCGTACATGTGCACGCCTCCGAACAGTCGTGGGAACCTTAGTTTGAATCTGTGCATGAGTGCACGATCGCAACGCTCGTCTGGATCCCTGACATTGCCCCCCCCCCAAGGGGCAGCCTCCGGATGCCCATCGATGTTCTTTTCTCTGGATGAAACTGGAAAAAGGCTTTAATCAGTCTTTTGCATGAATATTTGAGTCAGGTCCCCAGGAGTTGTCTTCTGGTCCATAACCTTTCCATTTAATCAGGAATTGGGTCTGACCTTGTCTTTTCCTGCAGTCCAGAATAGCCTCCACCTCATACTCCTCGCTTCCGTCAATGACGACTGGTTCTGGTGGTCTGGACCCTCTATCAGGAAAGGGGTACGTCACAGCAGGCTTTAGCAGGGCAACATGGAATACCGGATGAGTCAGGTAATGAAAGTTTATAAGACACCTCGTTGATGACTCTTTTCACCGGAAAGGGGCAGATGAACTTGGGTGCCAGCTTCTTGGAGGGACAAGCCAACCGGAGATTTGCTGTAGAAAGCCACACCCGCTCACCAGGCTGCAACTTCAGCTCCCCCTTCTCTTCTTGTCAAAAGCCCTTTTGTTGTCCGCCTGTGCCTTGGTGATTGCTTCCTGGAGAAACTTGTTGTTCCGACTCAAGAAATCCACTGTACTTTGTACCGCTGGGACTGCAGATTCAGGAGTAAAGTCAGGCAAGAAGGACAGGTTGAAGCCATAATTTGCGAAAAACGGGGATTGCCCCGTGGCCGAATGACTGGCATTGTTATAAGCAAACTGCGCAAGTGGCAGCAGGGGTACCCAATCATCCTGGGAGAAAGATGTAAAACAGCAGAGGTACTGTTCCAAAGTTTGATTGGTGCATTCTGTTTACCCGTTGGTCTGCTGATGATAGGCCGAGGAAAATGCCAATTTGATCTGTAACAGCTCGCGCAGGGCTTTCCAAAAGCAGGAAGTGAACTGGACCCCTAGTCAGACACGATATTTGCTGGTACTCCATGTAATCTGACAATCTCCTTAATGAAGACTTGAGCTGTCTCTACAGCAGAGGGAGTGCTCTTCAAGGGTATAAAATGAGCCATCTTGGACAGACAATCGACAATCACAAATATTGCCGTACAGCCCTCAGAAGGTGGTAACTCAACAACAAAGTCCATGAAGATCATCTGCCAGGATCTGTCTGGGATGGGCAAAGGTTTGAGTAGGCCCCAGGCTCGGCTTCTTGCTGTCTTGTTCTGGATACAGACAGGACAAGAATTTACGTATTCCCTGCAAAAGTCCTCCAACTTGGGCCACCAGAAAGTAATCTGCACCAGTTCTGCGGTCTTGTGAATGCCGAAGTGACCTGCCAGGGGATGGTCATGCAGACTTTTAAGAACTTTTACCCGAACATTCTCTGGTACGAAGATTCGATCTCCTCTCCAAAGCAGATTAATCCGGCAGGACTGGACTGGGACATGGAGGCCTGTTTAATCTGAGACAAAAGATCTGCTTGTAGAAGAAGAAAACTACCCATTGACAAGATGGTATCAGGAACAGATGAGTCCCTGGGGCCGTCGTACATCCGGGACAAGGCATCAGGCTTGGTGTTCTTTGACCCAGGATGGTACGTGCTATGGAAGTTGAAATGGGAAAAGAACAAGGCCCATCTGGCCTGCCATGGTCTCAAGCATCTGGCTGATCGTAGGTACTCAAGATTCTTATGATCGGTGTAAATAATAATCGGATGGGTTGCACCTTCCAGCAGATACCTCCATTCTTCAAGGGCGGCTTTGATGGCCAAAAGTTCCCGATTGCCGACATCATAATTATTTTCGGTCGGAGAGAGCTTCCGTGAAAAGAAGGCCACAGGGTGTAAGGTGTCCTTGACTCCCTGACGCTGGGATATGATTGCCCCTACTGCATTTTTTAGAAGCGTCAACTTCAAGGACGTAGGGAAGTGCCAGATCCGGATGGCTCAGGATTGGAGCAGAAGTGAAGCATCTCTTCACGGTTTCAAAGGGCCTCAGGATTCCAGCAGAATCGGGAGTCTTGCTTGGTAAGCTGTGTAATAGGGGAAATGATGGTAGAATATCCCCTGATGAACTTCCTATAGAAGTTTGTGAAACCCACAAAATGCTGTACCCCCTTCTTGTCTGTGGGTACAGGCCAGTCAATTACAGCAGACACCTTCTGTGGGTCCAATTCAACTCCCATCGGTGAAATAATCAAGCCCAGGAATTGGATACTCTCCCTCTCAAATTCACATTTTTCTGGCTTAGCAAACACTCTGTGTTGACGGAGTCTTTGCAGCACCTGATTGACATGCATACAATGCTGATCTAGGGACCCGGAGAAAATCAGAATGTCATCTAGGTACACGATGACGAAAATGTCCAAAAAGTCTCTCAACACATCATTAATGAAATGCTGGAAGGTAGCAGGAGTGTTGCAAAGACTGAAGGGCATTACCAGGTATTCAAAGTGACCAAATATGGTGCGAAAATTGGTCTTCCATTCATCCCCTTCTTTGATGCGCACCAAGTTGTAGGCCCCCCTTAAGTCCAGTTTGGTAAAGATGCAAGCAGATCTTAGTCTCTGGAATCATTCAGTCATCAGAGGCAGGGGGTAACGATTCTTAATCGTGACTTTATTCAGCTCCCTATAGTCCACACAAGGCCTGAGTGATTGATCCTTTTTGGTAACAAAGAATATCCCTGCTCCAGCTGGGGACTTGGAAGGGCGAATGAATCCCTTCTCAAGGTTTTCATCAATATAGTCCTTTAGTGCCTCTTGCTCCCATTCTGTTAGCGGAAAGATGCGTCCAAACAGAATTGCGGCCCCTGGGAGAACAGACAAGACAGTCATAAGGGCGGTGAGGAGGAAGCGTGTCCGCCCCCTGTTTGCTGAACACATCCAAAAAAAGATGGTAAGGCTCAGGTACTTACTCCAGTAGTCCAACTTATGTGTGGATCATGGGCTTGGAGCCATGGAAGGCCCAGAATGACTGGGAAAAGCAGGGAAGAGATTGCATCCAAGCTTAACAGTTCCTCATGATGAGCAGAGCTGACAGGCAACAAAGGAGTTTCTTGGGTAACTAGTCCCGACTCGATATGGGACCCATCAGCAAGGTAGACTGAAAGGCTGTGTGTCTTGGGTTGCAGGGGAATGCAGTATTGATGGGCGAACTGCAGGTCAATAAAACAGCTGCATGCAACTGAGTCAATAATGGCGTTGACTTGTAGGGTTCTTCCTGGCAGCTGAAACGAAAGGGGTACAGCTATGGGAGTGGCGGTGGCAGACACAGTAGACAGGCTGGTAGAAGAAAGTGGTAAGGACTTACGGGTCTTGGCAGGACAACCGCGGACATAATGACTCTACTCTCCACAGTACAGGCATAGGTTGTTCTGCCGACGTCGGAGTCACTCTTCAGGTGTCAGCATAGGTCGCATCAGTCCCAATTGCATAGGTTCGGGGGCGTTGGGAGCTGGCATGGTTGGTGCTGGAACAGAAGAGGCGTGAGAAGGAACTCTGGGCATCAGCCAGGTAGGCCTGTGCTGTTGTATGGCTCTTTCAGCACGACGCTCCCGGAGACACCAAACAATCTGGGTGGATAGAGTGCTCACTCCTTCCAGGGGGTTCCCACTCTGGCAAGCTCATCCTTCAGTCCATCAGAGAGCCCCATCCGAAACTGATGTTGCAGAGCTGCATCATTCCACTGGATGTCTGCGCTCCAGTGTCTGAAGTCAGTAACATAGTCCTCAGCCGCTCTTTGGCCTTGCTGGAGCGCATACAGGGCAGCTTCTGCAGTGGTGGTACGCTGCGGATCATCATACAGCTGAGCCATAGCATCAAAGAAGGCTGTCAGTGTCTGTACTTGTGCATGATTTCTATGTGCCCAGGACTGTGGTTCCCCCTGAAGAAGGGCGATGACATATCCCACCTTGGTCACTTCTAGGTAGAAAGTCCGTGGCTGCAGAGCAAAGAACAGCTGACAGGCATTATGGAAGGCCTGAAACTTGGTCCGATCCCCGAAGACTCTTTCAAGCGTGGGGACCCTAGGTTCAGGAGGCAGCATGACCACGGAAGGACCGGTGCTGGCTTGAGGGGTAGTAGCTGGAGCTGTGGTGGTGGATGCCATGCTGGGTGCAGGTGAAGAGGTCTGGACTTGAGCCTCTAATCTGGTATAACCTTCTTCCAGGGACTTGATGGCCTGGGTAAGTGCAGAGAGATGCTGGCAGAGCTCCTCCATGGAAGTGGTTCCTCCCGCAGGCTCAGACATGGCTGTCTGATACTGTAATAAACCATGTACCTTCAGAGAGTGGAGCCTGTCTCTTGTAGGAGGAGACCTCTCATACAGCTCTGACTCAGAGCCCACTGGAATGGGAACAGTGGTCTCGTGAGTACAGCGAGGTAGGGGTGCCTCTGGCAAACAGCAGGAGACTGGATGCTGGAGTGGAGCTGGTAACACTGGACAGCAGACAGCGGGAAACAGGAACAGCAGCAGCAGACGGCGATCACGGGAGCTGGATGCAGAGCACAGGACAGCAGACAGCTGACTGATGAAACAGGCAGGAGGATGGTCAGACAAGCCGGGTCAATCACAGATGAACAGAGCAGCAGAATCGGTAGGCGAGGAATGGTCAGAGGCAAGCTGGGTTCGGCAACGGGTATCAGGCAGGCAGAGGTAAGCAGGGTCCAAAACAAGCTGGGTCAGGGTAGGAGAAGGCAGGGTGGTCCAAACAAGCCGGGTCAATCAGGTAACGGATCAGGTAGCAGATAATGGGCAAGCAGGTACAGGTACTGATAAGCTGCAGATCAGACAGCACTTAAGCCCAAGTCTGAATTCCTTGTAAAGGCCCATGTGATGTGCTGACAGAGATGCTGGGTCCTAGCGCCCTCCTGCTCTGACAGATTCTGGGTCCTAGAGTCCTCCTGCTATTGGTGCCGTGACAACATCCCTGCGCATGCGTACATGTGCACGCCTCTGAACGGTTGTGGGAACCTTCATTTGAATCTGTGTGTGCGTGCGCACAAGCGTGCACGATCGCAACGCTCTTCTGGATCCCTGACAAAGACAATGAATAAAGATGACAAAAAGTAGTATGGTGGGCAATAAATTGCTAAAATACCATTGATAATGCACACAACCCCACCTGGAAGGGAAACAAGAAAAAATAAAACAAAAAACAAAAAAGGAAGAGAAAGAGAAGAAAGAAAAAACTCTCCATGAAGCCCAAAACCAACTTATCAACATATACACAAATAGATGGAGTTATAAGAAATCATGATGCAAAAAATGGCATTTATTTACATCAGATGTTCAGTTTTTCCAGAGGTAAAGCCCTCAAGGAATGGTCTATAGCTGAGAATTTAATTTATACCTGGTGGGGTATTCGCCTTTAGATTATAAACCCAACGGGATGTGCTTGTTCCAGTCATCTCTGACCTCTGCAGCATGAAAATGGTCATAAATCCTCCTCCAGAACTCCCTGACGGTCTTGCCCACATAAAAGGCACCACATGGGCAGGTCATTATATATATGATATGGTCTGGCATGTAATCTGCCTTCTGGGTTTGAAGATGGGACCATCAGGGAGTGGAGGAGAAGTATTGGTGCAGATGTGTTGGCAATAATTACAAGCCCCGCAAGGGAAAGTACCCAAAGAGATAAAAAGAAAAAGATATTGATAAAATAGAACGAGTTCAGAGACGGGTAACAAAAATGGTGAAAGGTCTGGGGGATAAAACATATCAAGAGCGACTTCAGGAACTTAATATGTACAGTCTGGAGGAAAGAAGGGAGAGGGGAGATATGATTGAAACCTTTAAATACATCAAGGGGGTGAATAAGGTTCAGGAGGGCAGTCTTTTCAATATGAAACCAAAATCAAGAACACGGGGACATGACCTCAAACTAACTGGGGGGAAGTTCAAAACTAATCTTAGAAAGTATTATTTTACTGAAAGGGTGGTTGATGATTGGAATAAACTACCAACAGAGGTTGTGAGACAGTCAACAGTAAATGGCTTCAAACATGCTTGGGATAAACATAAATCTATAGTCAGACAACAAGGTTAATGTAAAAAAAATAAAAATAAAAAAAAATAAATAAATAGGGGCAGACTCGATGGACTACTCAGTCTTTTTCTGCCGTCACTTTTCTATGTTTCTATGTTTCAAAGAGGGACTAGTATGGACTGTGTCAGTTTGAGGAAGAAAGTAACTGGAGACCAGCTTATCTCGTAAGGAGGGTGCCCTTTTAACGGTTACCTGCAGGTAAGGAGTCAGAAATTTAGCTACTTGGGGATCTGAAATGAGGAGGTACCAATATTTTTTAAAATGTTTCTTGAGAATATGGTGTTGATTATTGTTCAGTGTGATAATACGTACAGAGTTGGTTTCTCCAGCCTTACTGACAAGATGAGTATCAAAAAGTAAATGGGTCCTAGACTGAGAGTCCGCGCGATTATATGCCTTGCGTAAGCGGGACTTGGAATAACCTCTCTCTAAGAGACGAGTTTTTAATTTAAAAGCTGCTGTTTTGAATTTTTGCTCGTCACTACAGTTACATCTTAGTCTCAGATATTGTGAGTAGGGAATTGAGTTTACTAAGGGCTTGGGGTGAAAATTCTGGGCCTTCAGAATAGTATTCCCAGCAGTGTCTACTTCAACTTCCACATCTAAGAAAGTTACCTTATGGCGATCAACTGCCATGGTAAAAAATAGGTTATAACAGTTGTTGTTCATAGCACTAAGACATTGATGGAGCAGGTCTAGCGGACCATCCCAGACTAAAAACACATCATCTATATATCTCAACCATGTTAAGATATGAGACAAATATTTTGAGAAACTCTCTGCAAGTAGGAAATCCCGCTCCAGCTCCCCCAGGTACAGATTGGCGTAGGATGGGGCACAGTAAGTCCCCATTGCCACGTCCTGTACCTGAAGGAAGTGGGAGCTGTCAAAGGTAAAGATGTTATGTCGTAAGATGAAATCGAGTACTTTTACTACAAATTCATAAAGGGCTTTAGGATATGGGATACTAGATTTGAAAAAGTTTTCAACTACCCATATGCCCTTTGTGTGTGGAATAGAGCAGTACAGATTCTTTATGTCTACAGTCCCTGACAAAAGTCTTGTCGCTTATCTATTTTCTAGAAACACCTGCTATTAACCTGACTTTTAATTAATCAATTGGTGTTAGAAATAGCTCATATGAAAAACGAAAACCCTCCCAAATGATGTTTAATGCACTGAAATAAATTAGTTTCACTGAAAAAAGATTTATCATTTAATCAAGAAAGGTCAAATTTTGGCAAGACAAAAGTTTTGTCGCCTATACAGAAATTGAACAAATTTACTGCAAATACAAAAATATGTCAGCAAATTAAGTTGTGGTGCTGTGAGATCCAAATGTAATATCTTGTATGACTTCCATGAGCTTGAAGGACTCAGGCAAGGATTCATACAATTTATTGATGAAGTCATCAGGAATAGAAAAGAAAGCAGTCTTGCATGCCTCCCAGAGTTCATCAATATTCTTTGGTTTCTTCTTCCATGCTTCCTCTTTCATCCTACCCCACATATGCTCAATGATGTTCATGTCTGGTGACTGGGCTGGCCAATCCTGGAGCATCTTGATCTTCTTCACCTTGAGGAACTTTGATGTGGTGATGGAAGTATGCGATGGAGCACCATCCTGCTGCAGAATTTGGCCTCTTTTATGGTTGGGAATATAAGAGGTAGCTAAGATTTCTAGGTATTTTAGACTACTGATGTTGCCTTCCACCCTGCAGATCTCTCGCACACCCCCATACTGGATGTAACCCCAGACCATGATTTTTCCGCCAACAAACTTCACTGTTTTCTTGGTGAATCTCGGATCCATGTGGGCTCCAGTAGGTCTCCTGCAATATTTTCGGCGACTGTGGTGTAATTCAACAGAAGATTAATCTAAAAATCCACCTTCTGCCACTTTTCCAGCATCCATCCTTTTAGCAGGCTGTGGGCCTTGGCAAATGCCACACGGTTTTTCAATTGACTTTTGTTTAGTGCTGGCTTCTGGGCACTGAGGCGGCCATTGCGAGACAGAATCCGCCAAACTGTTCTGGTTGACACAGGGACTTCAGGTGACCAAGTCTTGTGGAGCTCTGCTGCAGTGGAAAATGGGCTGGCCTTGGATTTTTGAGCCAACAAACGGTCCTCTCGAGCAGTTGTCTTGCGGGGTCTGCCTGACCTGGGCTTGTCAAAAACGTCTCCAGTCTCTTCAAATCTTTTTTTCATCCTCTGTACTTGACGCTGAGACACATTGAAGGTGTCTGCCACATCAGCAGTGGATCTGGTCTTCAGCCTCTTGATAATCAAAACTTTAGTCTCAGGGTGAATCTTAGGCATGTTTGCAGAGGTCTAGTTGCAGTTGATGTGAAGGCCTAGTGTACTGGGGTTCTTTTTATACACACCTGAGACCTAATTCATCCATTATTAGTCACAGGTGAAGCTCATATAACAAGGCGACAACACTTATGTCTTTGCAAAAATTGACTCAATGGGCTTTACCAAGCTGTGAATATTAGAATACTTTTTGACAGTTTTGTTTTGCACTGAAACATTATTACAAAAGCTGTTGGGATTAAAATGAGCCATTTCTTGTAAAAAAATCTTGATTAGAAATATATTTCAGCGCACTTCAGGTCAATTTGCACACAAGCGACAAGACTTTTGTCAGGGACTGTATAGTTACCAGGAATGTCCCAGATGGTATATGTAGGTCTTCAATAAGCTGCAAAAAGTTAACAGTATCCATTACACGTGATGACAGACTTACCACAAAGGGCCGTAAATAAGAATTCACCCATTTGCTTGCATTTTCGGTTAAGATGGCATTACAAGAAATTATTGGTCTGTCTTACTGAAATGATCAATTTGAGTTTCAGAAACTTTAGTGTACCAATTCTTATTATTGAGAATATCCATGCACATTCTAAGGCAATTCTCACAATCCATCACACCTGTATTACCCCCTTTATAGGCACTTTTAATTATCATAGAGTTTTTTTTGCCGATTCATTAGGGCATGGCGATACTCCATCGAAAGGTTGTCATATGGGCCCCTTTTGGTTGATATCTTTTTAATTGCTTCAGTTACACACTTAACAAATGCCAAAACATTTGGATTTCAGGCACGTGTATCATTCTACCTAACACTCTTAACGGAATCTTACAC
>BLSH010189949.1:154087-167207 GCA_018402905.1 Glandirana rugosa
GAGAGGGAGTCTCGTGGTTGTCCTTGGAGAGGGATTACGTCATCATCTACCAAAATCTTGCTATTAGAGAGGGAGTCTTGTAGTTGTCCTTGGACAGGGTCATTCTAAAACCATCTACTACTACATTAGGGACAGGTTCCTGTTGATGTTCTGAGGGAGAGATTATCGTTCTAAAACCATCTACTACTGCATTAGGGAGAGGTTCCTGTTGGTGCTCTGAGGGAGAGTTTATCATTCTAAAACCATCTACTACTGCATTAGGGAGAGGTTCCTGTTGGTGCACCGAGGGAGAGTTTATCGTTCTAAAACCATCTACTACTGCTTTAGGGAGAGGTTCCTGTTGGTGCTCTGAGGGAGACTTTATCGTTCTAAAACCATCTACTACTGCATTAGGGAGAGGTTCCTGTTGGTGCTCTGAGGGAGAGTTTTTCGTTATAAAGCCATCTCCTACTGCATTAGGGAGAGGTTCCTGTTGGCGCTCTGAGGGAGAGTTTTTCGTTCTAAAACCATCTACTACTGCATTAGGGAGAGGTTCCTGTTGGTGCTCTGAGGGAGAGTTTATCGTTCTAAAACCATCTCCTAGTGCATTAGGGAGAGGTTCCTGTTGGTTCTCTGAGGGAGAGTTTATCGTTCTAAAACCATCTACTACTGCATTAGGGAAAGGTTCCTGCTGGTGCTCTGAGGAAGAGTTTATTGTTCTAAAACCATCTCCTAATGCATTAGGTAGAGGTTCAGGCTGGTTCTCTGAGGGAGAGTTTATCGTTCTAAAACCATCTACTACTGCATTAGGGAGAGGTTCCTGCTGGTGCTCTGAGGAAGAGTTTATTGTTCTAAAACCATCAGCTACTGCATTAGGGAGAGGTTCATGTTGGTGCTCTGAGGGAGAGTTTATCGTTATAAAGTCCTCTCCTACTGCATTAGGGAGAGGTTCCTGTTTGTGTTCTGAGGGAGAGTTTATCGTTCTAAAACCATCTATTTCTGCATTAGGGAGAGGTTCCTGTTGGTGCTCTGAGGGAGAGTTTATCGTTCTGAAACCATCTACTACTGTATTAGGGAGAGGTTCCTGTTGGTGCTCTGAGTGAGAGATTCTCATTCTAAAACCATCTACTACTGCATTAAGGAAACAATCCTGATGGTGCTCTGAGGGAGAGATTATCATTCTAAAACCATCTACTACTGCATTAGGGACAGGTTCCCGTTGGTGCTCTGAGGGAGAGATTCTCATTCTAAAACCATCAACTACTGCATCAGGGAAACGCTCCTGTTGGTGCTCTGAGGGAGAGATTCTCATTCTAAAACCATCTACTACTGCATTAGGGAAACATTCCTGTTGGTGCTCTGAGGGAGAGATTCTCATTCTAAAACCATCTACTACTGCATTAGGGAAACAATACTGTTGGTGCTCTGAGGGAGAGATTATCATTCTAAAACCATCTACTACTGCATTAAGGACAGGTTCCTGTTGGTGCTCTCAGGGAGAGATTCTCATTCTAAAACCATCTACTACTGCATTAGGGAAACACTCCTGTTGGTGCTCTGAGGGAGAGTTTATCGTTCTAAAACCATCTACTACTGCATTAGGGAGAGGTTTCTGTTGGTTCTCTGAGGGAGAGTTTATCATTCTAAAACCAACTACTACTGCATTAGGGAGAAGTTCCTGTTGGTGCTCTGAGGGAGAGTTTATCATTCTAAAACCATTTACTACTGCATTAGGGACAGGTTTCTGTTGGTGCTCTGAAGGATAGATTATCATTCTAAAACCATCTACTACTACATTAGGGAGAGGTTCCTGTTGATGTTCTGAGGTAGAGATTATCGTTCTAAAACCATCTACTACTGCATTAGGGAGAGGTTCCTGTAGGTACTCTGAGGGAGAGTTTATCATTATTAAAACCATATACTACTGCATTAGGGAGAGGTTCCTATTGGTGCACCGAGGGAGAGTTTATCGTTCTAAAACCATCTACTACTGCATTAGGGAGAGGTTCCTGTTGGTGCTCTGAGGGAGAGTTTTTCGTTCTAAAACCATCTCCTACTGCATTAGGTAGAGGTTCCTGTTGGTGCTCTGAGGGAGAGTTTATCGTTCTAAAACCATCTATTACTGCATTAGGGACAGGTTCCTGTTGGTGCTCTGAGGGAGAGATTATAATTCTAAAACCATCTACTACTGCATTAGGGAGAGGTTCCTGTTGGTGCTCTGTGGGAGAGTTTATCATTCTAAAAAAATCTACTACTGCGTTAGGGACAGGTTCCTGTTGGTTCTCTGAGGGAGAGATTATCATTCTAAAACCAACTACTACTGCATTAGGGAGAGGTTCCTGTTGGTGCTCTGAGGAAGAGTTTATCATTCTAAAACCATCTACTACTGCATTAGGGAGAGGTTCCTATTGGTTCTCTGAGGGAGAGTTTATCATTCTAAAACCAACTACTACTGCATTAGGGAGAGGTTCCTGTTGGTGCTCTGAGGGAGAGTTTATCATTCTAAAACCATCTACTACTGCATTAGGGACAGGTTCCTGTTGGTCCTCTGAGGGAAAGATTATCATTCTAAAATCATGTACTACTGCATTAAGGAGAGGTTCCTGTTGGTGCTCTGAGGGAGAGTTTATCGTTCTACAACCATCTACTACTGCAATATTGAGAGGTTCCTGTTGGTGCTCTGAGGGAGAGTTTATCATTCTAAAACCATCTACTACTACATTAGGAAGATGGTCCTGTTGGTGCTCTGAGGGAGAGTTTATCGTTCTAAAACCATCTACTACTGCATTAGGGAGAGGTTCCTGTCGGTGCTCTGAGGGAGAGTTTATCGTTATAAAGCTATCTCCTACTACATTAGGGAGAGGTTCCTGTTGGTGCTCTGAGGGAGAGTTTATCGTTCTAAAACCATCTGTTACTGCTTTAGGGAGAGGTTCCTGTTGGTGCTCTGAGGGAGAGTTTATCGTTCTAAAACCATCTCCTAGTCCATTAGTGAGAGGTTCCTGTTGGTGCTCTGAGGGAGAGTTTATCGTTCTAAAACGGTCTACTACTGCATTAGGGAGAGGTTCCTGTCGGTGCTCTGAGGGAGAGTTTTTCGTTCTAAAACCATCTACTACTGCATTAGGGAGAGGTTCCTGTTGGTGCTCTGAGGGAGAGTTTATCGTTCTAAAACCATCTCCTACTGCATTAGGGAGAGGTTCCTGTTGGTTCTCTGAGGTAGAGTTTATCATTATAAAACCATCTCCTACTGCATTAGGGAGATGTTCCTGTTGGTTCTCTGAGGGATAGTTTATCATTCTAAAACCATCTACTACTGCATTAGGGACAGGTTCCTGTTGGTCCTCTGAGGGAAAGATTATCATTCTAAAACCATTTACTACTGCATTAGGGAGAGGTTCCTGTTGGTGCTCTGAGGGAGAGTTTATCGTTATACAACCATCTACTACTGCAATAGGGAGAGGTTCCTGTTGGCGCTCTGAGGGAGAGTGTATTGTTATAAAGCCATCTCCCACTGCATTAGGGAGAGGTTCCTGTTGGTGCTCTGAGAGAGAGTTTACCGTTCTAAAAGCATCTACTACTGCATTAGGGAGAGGTTCCTGTTGGTGCTCTGAGGGAGAGTTTATCGTTCTAAAACTATCTACTACTGCATTAGGGAGAGGTTCCTGTTGGTGCTCTGAGGGAGAGTTTATCATTCTAAAACCATCTATTACTGCATTAGGGAGAGGTTCCTGTTGGTGCTCTGAGGGAGAGATTACCGTTATAAAGCCATCTCCTACTGCATTAGGGAGAGGTTCCTGTTGGCGCTCTGAGGGAGAGTTTATCGTTCTAAAACCATCTACTACTGCATTAGGGACAGGTTCCAGTTTGCGCTCTGAGGGAGAGATTATAATTCTAAAACCATCTAATACTGCATTAGGGAGAGGTTCTGGTTGGTGCTCTGAGGGAGAGTTTATCATTCTAAAAAAATCTACTACTGCGTTAAAGGAGAGGTTCCTGTTGGTTCTCTGAGGGAGAGTTTATCATTCTAAAACCATCTACTACTGCATTAGGAAGAGATTCCTGTTGATTCTCTGAGGGAGAGTTTATCATTCTAAAACCAACTACTACTGCATTAGGGAGAGGTTCCTCTTCGTGCTCTGAGGGAGAGTTTATCATTCTAAAACCATCTACTACTGCATTAGGGAGAGGTTCCTGTTGGTCCTCTTAAGGAAAGATTATCATTCTAAAACCATTTACTGCTGCATTAGGGAGAGGTCCTTGTTGGTGCTCTGAGGGAGAGTTTATCGTTCTAAAACCATCTACTACAGCAATAGGGAGAGGTTCCTGTTGGTTCTCTGAGGTAGAGTTTATCATTCTAAAACCAACTACTACTGCATTAGGGAGAGGTTCCTGTTGGTGCTCTGAGGGAGAGTTTATCGTTCTAAAACCATCTACTACTGCATTAGGGAGAGGTTCCTGTTGGTGCTCTGAGGGAGAGTTTATTGTTATAAAGCCATCTCCCACTGCATTAGGGAGAGGTTCCTGTTGGTGCTCTGAGGGAGAGTTTATCATTCTAAAACCATCTACTACTGCTTTAGGGAGAGTTTCCTGTTGGTGCTCTGAGGGAGAGTTTATCTTTCTAAAACCATCTCCTATTCCATTAGGGAGAGGTTCCTGTTGGTGCTCTGAGGGAGAGTTTATCGTTCTAAAACGATCTACTACTGCATTAGGGAGAGGTTCCTGTTGGTGCTCTGAGGGAGAGTTTTTCGTTCTAAAACCATCTGTTACTGCATTAGGGACAGGTTCCTGTTGGTGCTCAGAGGGAGAGTTTATCATTCTAAAACCATCTACTACTGCATTAGGGACAGGTTCCTGTTGGTGCTCTGAGGAAGAGATTAAAATTCTAAAACCATCTACTACTGCATTAGGGAGAGGTTCCTGTTGGTGCTCTGAGGGAGAGTTTATCATTCTAAAACCAACTACTACTGCATTAGGGAGAGGTTCCTGTTGGTGCTCTGAGGGAGAGTTTATCATTCTAAAACCATCTACAACTGCATTAGGGACAGGTTCCTGTTGGTCCTCTGAGGGAAAGATTATCATTCTAAAACCATTTACTACTGCATTAGGGACAGGTTCATGTTGGTCCTCTTAAGGAAAGATTATCATTCTAAATCCATTTACTACTGCATTGGGGAGAGGTTCCTGTTGGTGCTCTGAGGGAGAGTTTATCGTTCTAAAACCATCTACTACTGCATTAGGGAGAGGTTCCTGTTGGTGCTCTGAGGGAGAGGTTATTGTTATAAAGCCATCTCCCACTGCATTAGGGAGAGGTTCCTGTTTGGTGCTCTGAAGGAGAGTTTGTCATTCTAAAACCATCTACTACCGCTTTAGGGAGAGGTTCCTGTTGGTGCTCTGAGGGAGAGTTTATCGTTCTAAAACCATCTACTACTGCTTTAGGGAGAGGTTCCTGTTGGTGCTCTGAGGGAGAGTTTATCTTTCTAAAACCATCTCCTAGTCCATTAGGGAGAGGTTCCTGTTGGTGCTCTGAGGGAGAGTTTATCATTATAAAATGATCTACTACTGCATTAAGGAGAGGTTCCGGTTGGTGCTCTGAAGGAGAGTTTTTTGTTCTAAAACCATCTCCTACTTCATTAGGGAGAGGTTCCTGTTGGCGCTCTGAGGGAGAGTTTATCGTTCTAAAACCATCTACTACTGCATTAGGGACAGGTTCCAGTTAGCGCTCTGAGGGAGAGATTATAATTCTAAAACCATCTAATACTGCATTAGGGAGAGGTTCCTGTCGGTGCTCTGAGGGAGAGTTTATCATTCTAAAAAAATCTACTACTGCGTTAGGGAGAGGTTCCTGTTGGTTCTCTGAGGGAGAGTTTATCATTCTAAAACCAACCACTACTGCATTAGGGAGAGGTTCCTGTTGGTGCTCTGAGGAAAAGTTAATCATTCTAAAACCATCTGCTACTGCATTAGGGACAGGTTCTTGTTGGTGCTCTGAGGGAGAGTTTATCATTCTAAAACCAACTACTACTGCATTAGGGAGAGGTTCCTGTTGGTGCTCTGAGGGAGAGTTTATCATTCTAAAACCATCTACTACTGCATTAGGGACATGTTCCTGTTGGTCCTCTGAGGGAAAGATTATCATTCTAAAACCATTTACTACTGCATTAGGGAGAGGTTCCTGTTTGTGCTCTGAGGGTGAGTTTATCGTTCTACAACCATCTACTACTTCAAAAGGGAGAGGTTCCTGTTGGTGCTCTGAGTTTATCATTCCAAAACCATCTACTACATCATTAGGAAAAGGGTACTGTTGGTGCTCTGAGGGAGAGTTTATCGTTCTAAAACCATCTACTACTGCATTAGGGAGAGGTTCCTGTTGGTGCTCTGAGGGAGAATTTATCGTTCCAAAACCATCTCCTAGTCCATTAGGGAGAGGTTCCTGTTGGTGCTCTGAGGGAGTGTTTATCGTTCTAAAACTATCTACTACTGCATTAGGGAGAGGTTCCTGTTGGTGCTCTGAGGGAGAGATTTTCATTCTAAAACCATCTCCTAATGCATTAGGGAGAGGTTCCTGTTGGTGCTCTGAGAGAGAGTTTACCGTTCTAAAAGCATTAACTACTGCATTAGGGAGAGGTTCCTGTTGGTGCTCTGAGGGAGAGTTTATCGTTCTAAAACCATCTACTACTGCATTAGGGAGAGGTTCCTGTTGGTGCTGTGAGGGAGAGATTACCGTTATAAAGCCATCTCCTACTGCATTAGGGAGAGGTTCCTGTTGGTGCTCTGGAGGGAGAGTTTATCTTTCTAAAACCAACTACTACTGCATTAGGGAAAAGTTCCTGTTGGTGCTCTGAGGGAGAGTTTATCATTCTAAAACCATCTATTATTGCATTAGGGAGAGGTTCCTGTTGGTGCTCTGAGGGAGAGTTTATCGTTATAAAGCCATCTCCTACTGCATTAGTGAGAGGTTCCTGTTGGTGCTCTGAGGGAGAGTTTGTCGTTCTAAAGCCATCTACTACTGCATTAGGGAGAGGTTCCTGTTGGTGCTCTGAGGGAGAGTTTATTGTTCTAAAACCATCTACTACTGCATTAGGGAGAGGTTCCTGTTGGTGCTCTGAGGGAGAGTTTATCATTCTAAAACCATCTACTACTGCATTAGGTAGAGGTTCCTGTTATTGCTCTGAGGGAGAGTTTATCATTCTAAAAAAATCTACTACTACGTTAGGGAGAGGTTCCTGTTGGTTCTCTGAGGGAGAGTTTATCATTCTAAAACCTACCACTACTGCATTAGGGAGAGGTTCCTGTTGGTGCTCTGAGGGAGAGTTTATCATTCTAAAACCTTCTGCTACTGCATTAGGGACAGGTTCCTGTTGGTGCTCTGAGGGAGAGATTATCATTCTAAAACCATCTACTACTGCATTGGGGAGAGGTTCCTCTTGGTGCTCTGAGGGAGAGTTTATCATTCTAAAACCATCTACTACTGCATTAGGGACAGGTTCCTGTTGATCCTCTTAAGGAAAGATTATCATTCTAAAACCATTTACTACTGCATTAGGGAGAGGTTCCTGTTGGTGCTCTGAGGGAGAGTTTATCGTTCTAAAACCATCTACAACTGCAATAGGGAGAGGTTCCTGTTGGTTCTCTGAGGGAGAGTTTATCATTCTAAAACCAACTACTACTGCATTAGGGAGAGGTTCCTGTTGGTGCTCTGAGGGCGAGTTTATTGTTCTAAAACCATCTACTACTGCATTAGGGAGAGATTCCTGTTGGTGCTCTGAGGGAGAGTTTATTGTTATAAAGCCATCTCCCACTGCATTAGGGAGAGGTTCCTGTTGGTGCTCTGATGGAGAGTTTATCGTTCTAAAACCATCTCCTAGTCCATTAGGGAGAGGTTCCTGTTGGTGCTCTGAGGGAGAGTTTATCGTTCTAAAACCATCTACTACTGCATTAGGGAGAGGTTCCTGTTGGTGCTCTGAGGGAGAGATAATAATTCTAAAACCATCTACTACTGCATTAGGGAGAGGTTCCTGTTGGTGCTCTGTGGGAGAGTTTATCATTCTAAAAAAATCTACTACTGCGTTAGGGAGAGGTTCCTGTTGGTTCTCTGAGGGAGAGTTTATCATTCTAAAACCAACTACTACTGCATTAGGGACAGGTTCCTGTTGGTGCTCTGAGGGAGAGTTTATCATTCTAAAACCATCTACTACTGCATTAGGGAGAGGTTCCTGTTGGTGCTCTGAGGGAGAGATAATAATTCTAAAACCATCTACTACTGCATTAGGGAGAGGTTCCTGTTGGTGCTCTGTGGGAGAGTTTATCATTCTAAAAAAATCTACTACTGCGTTAGGGAGAGGTTCCTGTTGGTTCTCTGAGGGAGAGTTTATCATTCTAAAACCAACTACTACTGCATTAGGGAGAGGTTCCTGTTGGTGCTCTGAGGAAGAGATTATCATTCTAAAACCATCTACTACTGCATTAGGGAGAGGTTCCAATTGGTTCTCTGAGGGAGAGTTTATCATTCTAAAACCAACTACTACTGCATTAGGGACAGGTTCCTGTTGGTCCTCTGAGGGAAAGATTATCATTCTAAAACCGTTTACTACTGCATTAGGGAGAGGTTCCTGTTGGTGCTTTGAGGGAGAGTTTATCGTTCTACAACCATCTACTAGTGCAATATTGAGAGGTTCCTGTTGGTGCTCGGAGGGACAGTTTATCATTCTAAAACCATCTACTACTACATTATGAAGTTGGTCCTGTTGGTGCTCTGAGGGAGAGTTTATCGTTCTAAAACCATCTACTACTGCATTAGGGAGAGGTTCCTGTCGGTGCTCTGAGGGAGAGTTTATCATTATAAAGCCATCTCCTACTGCATTAGGGAGAGGTTCCTGTTGGTGCTCTGAGGGAGAGTTTATCGTTCTAAAACCATCTACTACTGCATTAGGGACAGGTTACAGTTAGCGCTCTGAGGGAGAGATTATAATTCTAAAACCATCTAATACTGCATTAGGGAGAGGTTCCTGTTGGTGCTCTGAGGGAGAGTTTATCATTCTAAAAAAATCTACTACTGCGTTAGGGAGAGGTTCCTGTTGGTTCTCTGAGGGAGAGTTTATCATTCTAAAACCAACTACTACTGCATTAGGGAGAGGTTCCTGTTGGTGCTCTGAGGGAGAGTTTATCATTCTAAAACCATCTACTACTGCATTAGGGACAGGTTCCTGTTGGTCCTCTGAGGGAAAGATTATCATTCTAAAACCATTTACTACTGCATTAGGGAGAGGTTCCTGTTGGTGCTCTGAGGGAGAGTTTATCATTCTAAAACCATCTACTACTACATTAGGAAGAGGGTCCTGTTGGTGCTCTGAGGGAGAGTTTATCGTTCTAAAACCATCTACTACTGCATTAGGGAGAGGTTCCTGTC
Organism: Glandirana rugosa; assembly: GCA_018402905.1. Taxonomy (NCBI): domain Eukaryota; kingdom Metazoa; phylum Chordata; class Amphibia; order Anura; family Ranidae; genus Glandirana; species Glandirana rugosa. The sequence goes on from BLSH010189949.1 coordinate 163,470, forward strand.
AGTGCTCTGAGGGAGATTTTTTATCGTTATAAAGCCATCTCCTACTGCATTAGGGAGAGGTTCCTGTTGGTGCTCTGAGGGAGAGTTTATCGTTCTAAAACCATCTACTACTGCTTTAGGGAGAGGTTCCTGTTGGTGCTCTGAGGGAGAGTTTATCGTTCTAAAACCATCTCCTAGTCCATTAGGGAGAGGTTCCTGTTGGTGCTCATAGGGAGAGTTTATCGTTCTAAAACGGTCTACCACTGCATTAGGGAGAGTTTTTCGTTCTAAAACCATCTACTACTGCATTAGGGAGAGGCTCCTGTTAGTGCTCTGAGGGAGAGTTTATCGTTCTAAAACCATCTCCTACTGCATTAGGGAGAGGTTCCTGTTGGTGCTCTGAGGTAGAGTTTATCATTATAAAACCATCTCCTACTGCATTAGGGAGATGTTCCTGTTGGTGCTCTGAGGGAGAGTTTATCGTTCTAAAACCATCTACTACTGCATTAGGGAGAGGTTCCTGTTGGTGCTGTGAGGGAGAGTCTATCGTTCTAAAACCATCTACTACTGCATTAGGGAGAGGTTCCTGTCGGTGCTGTGAGGGGGAGATTATTGTTCTAAAATCATCTCATACTGCAGTTGGGACAGGTTCCTATCGGTGCTGTGAAAGACAGATTATCGATCGTTCTAAAATTATCTCATGCTGGTGTAGGGAGAGGTTCCTGCTGCTTGTGTGAGCGGTGCATTTCTTTCACAAAAATAAAAAGTGCATTTACAATTTTCTTTTTTTTTAAAAAAAAGAATAATAATTTATTATTCTTTTTTTCAGTATTAATAAATAGTGCTACATAGTACATTTGTGTCCAGAATGAGGAGAGAGTCAAATAAGGAACGTGGTCATGGTCGTGGTGCTGCTGGTGCTGCTGGTGTTGGTGGTGTTGCTGAAGCTCCTGTTTCAAGGATAGGACATGGTCGATCTGTGCCAGCTACATGCACAAGTGAAACTCCTTCCTCAGGTAGCCGACAGAACCTTCAATGTTATATGGTAGGCCCGAATGGCGCTCAACAAATGATGAGGCCAGAACAAGTACAGGCGATAGTAGATTGGGTGGCTGACAATGCCTCCAGTTCCTTCACATTGTCTCTCACCCGGTCTCTTGATGAAAGCTCAGAGTTGGCACCTGAACCCCATGGCCATCTGTCTTTCACCTCAGCCCCTTGTAAATCAGCCAAGCAGTCTTAGCCCCAAGTCATGCAGCAGTCTCTTATGCTTTTTAATGACTCTGCTGGTGTGCTTTCCATGGGCCATCCACATAGCACTGCCCCAGAAGTGGAGGACATTGAGTGCACCGATGCCCAACCACTTCTGTTGCAGGATGAGGACATGGAAACACCACCGCAGCACGTCTCTGATGATGACAAAACACAGGTGCCAACTGCTGCGGCTTTCCTTAGCGTGCAGACTGACAAGGAGGGCAGTGGTGAAGGGTGGGTGGAAGATGATGTGGAGAATGATGAGGTCCTAGACCCCACATGGAATGAAGGTCATGCGAGTGACATGTGCTGTTTGGAGGAAGAGGTGGTGGTCGCACAGAGGCACCAGCACTGCAAAAGAGGAAGCAGGTTGCAAAAGCGGAGTGAGCGTCCCCTAATCAGTATGCCTGCTACTACCCAACGCACCCAGGGACCTAGCACACCAAAGGCAGCTCAAAGGCATTCCCCGGCGTTGCAATTCTTCAGACAATGTGCTGACTACAAGACACAAGTGGTTTGCACACTGTGCAATGAGAGGCTGAAGCGAGGCACAAATTATCTAAACCTGAGCAAAACCTCCATGACCAGGCATCTAAATGCAAAGCACATGCTGCAGTGGAATAAGTACCTCAAAATCCAAGAAAGGTCTCAGCCTCCTCCTGCTTCCTCTTCTGCTACTGCCTCGGCCTCTTCCTCCACCTCTACAGTGCCAGTGTCACCTGCCACCCAGCAAACAAACGATGTGACAGCAACGCCACCATGTCCTCCACCGTCCCCAAGCATTTCCACACGGTCCCATGGAAGCTTACAGCTCTCCATCTCCCAAACACTGGAGAGATAGAGGAAGTACCCCCCTACCCACCCGCGTTTCCCTGGCCCTGAATGCCAGCATTTCAAAATTCCTGGCCTTTGAAATGCTGTCATTCCGTCTGGTGGACACGGACAGTTTTAAAAACCTGATAGCGGTGGCTGTCCCACAGTACATGGTTCCCAGCCGCCACTACTTTTCCAGGTGAGCCATCCCTTCCCTGCACAAACAAGTAGGGGACGAGATTAAGTGTGCACTGCGCAACGCCATCTGTGGCAAGGTCCACATAACCACTGATACATGGACCAGTAAGCACGGGCAGGGACGCTATATCTCGCTATCTGCACACTGGGCAAATGTAGTGGCGGGTGGGCCTGAGGTGGCTAGCCATTTGGCGCATGTCCTTCCGCCACCGAGGATTGCAGGGCATTTCTCTTTGCCTCCTGTTGCCTCCTCCTCCTACTGCGCTTCCTCCTTCTCCTTCTCTACCACCTCCTCATCCACTCAGCGTAACACCTTCACCACCAACTTCAGCACATCCAGGGGGAAATGACTGCAGGCTGTTTTAAAACTGATATGTTTGGGGGATAAACCCCACACTGCGCAGGAGCCGTGGACGGGCATTAAACAACAGACCGATGAGTGGTTGTTGCCACTGAGCCTCAAGCCCAGCCTGGTGGTGTGCGATAATGGGCGAAATCTCGCAGCAGCTCTGGGCCTAGCCGGTTTGACGTACATCCCTTGCCTGGCGCATGTGCTGAATTTGGTGGTGTAGAAATCTCTAAAAAACTACCCGGATATGTCAGAGCTGCTGCAGAAAGTGCAGGCCGTCTGTGCGCGCTTTCGGCGTTCTCACCCTGCTGCTGCTCGCCTGTCTGCGCTGCAGCGGAACTTCGACCTTCCCGCTCACCGCCTCCTATGCGATTTGCCCACAAGGTGGAACTCCACCTTGCACATGCTGGAGAGATTGTGCGAGCAGCAGCAGGCAATAGTGGAGTTTCAGCTGCAGCATGCACAGGTCAGTCCCTCTGCAGAACAGCACCACTTCACCACCAACGAGTGGGCCTCCATGCGAGACCTGTGTACCATATTGTGGTGTTTTGAGTACTCCACAAACATGGCCAGTACCGATGACGCTGTTCTCAGCGTTACTATCCCACTTCTATGTCTCCTTGAAAAAACACTTTGGACGATGATGGAAGATGATGTGGCACAGGAGGAGGAGGAAAAGGGGTAATTTCCACGGTTATCAGGCCAGTCATTCACAAGTGGCTCGGAGGGTGGGTTCCTGCACCAGCATAGGCCAGGTCAAAAATTTTCAAGCCAGGGGACAGTTCTGGAGGATGAGGAGGACGAGGGTGATGAGGAGGAGGAGGAGAAGGAACCATGTTCACAGCAGGGTGGCACCCAATGCAACTCATAGGCATCACTGGAGCGTGGCTGGGGGGATACGGAGGACACAGATGATACACCTCCCACAGAGGACAGCTTGTCTTTGCCTCTCGGCAGCCTCGCACACAAGAGCGACTACATGCTGCAGTACCTGCTCAATGACAGCCGGGTTGCCCACATTTTAACATGTGCTGATTACTGGGTGGCCACCCTGCTGGATCCCCGTTACAAGGACAACGTGCCGTCCTTAATTCCCTCACTGGAGCATGATCGGAAGATGCGCGACTACAAGCGCACTCTGGTAG
>BLSH010189949.1:174527-188013 GCA_018402905.1 Glandirana rugosa
CTTTGAGGGACAGATTATTGTTCTAAAATCATCTCCTAGTTCTATAGGGTCAGGTTCCTGCTGTTCCTGTAAGGGACAGATTATTGTTTCTAAAATCATCTCCTAGTTCTATAGGGTCAGGTTCCTGTTGTTGCTGTAAGGGACAGATTATTGTTCTAAAATCATCGCCTACTCCTATAGGGTCAGGTTCCTGCTGTTACTGTAAGGGACAGATTATTGTTCTAAACTCATCGCCTACGCCTATAGGGTCAGGTTCCTGCTGTTGCTGTAAGGGACAGATTCTTGTTCTAAAATCATCGTCTACTCCTATAGGGTCAGGTTCCTGCTGTTGCTGTAAGGGACAGATTATTGTTCTAAAATCATCGCCCACTCCTATAGGGTCAGGTTCCTGCTGTTGCTGTAAGGGACAGAATATTGTTCTAAAATCATCACCTACACTGACACGGTCACGGCCTAGTCAACCTCTAGGCTCCTACTCCACATCCACCCCCCTTCCCATTTTTTTTTTTTTATTTGATTTTAAGTTATTTTCCCTATCCCCATTTTTGTAGGGCACTTGTCCTACTCTTACCCCCATTTTACTTCCTTTTGCAGCCCTCTAGCACTTGCCAGGACTTTTTTACAGCCATTTTTGTGCAGAAAAGTTCGGGTCCTCATTGACTTCAATGGGGTTTGGGGGCCGGGGTCAAGTTCGGGTCAAGTTCGGTACCGAACCCAAACTTTTTCGCGAAGTTCGGCCGAACCCGCCGAACCCGAACATCCAGGTGTCCGCTCAACTCTAGTTAACACGGCAAAATGCTTTGCCCTCCCGATTAATATTCCAAGCCATCAGGTAGCCAGCCTTCAATCTATCTTCCCATGTAAATGGGATGCTCCCTCCATCTCCTATTTGGGTATACAACTAACCTCGCCAACTTCTAACATCTATGCATATAACTTCCCTCCACTATTGTCAAGAATACAAGAGGAACTCGCATCGATTAGTAAGACACAACTTTCCTGGCTTGGGAGTATAGAAGCATATCAGATGCAAACTCTTCCCAAACTCCTTTACCATTTCAGAACACTCCCAATACCAACTCCCCAAAAATTCTTCTCAGACTTGAACAGGATTCTTCGGAACTTTATATGCAGAAAACTTAAACCCAGAGTGGCACTGTCCACTCTATATAAAAGCAGAACCCTAGGGGGCATAGGCCTCCCGAATGCCTAAGCATATTACCAGGCCTCTATATTAGAGCAAAGAAAATACTGGTTCTCCTCCCAGGAGGATAACCACTGGTCTAATATTCAGAGAGAACTTATAACCAGTCATAATCTTCCAGCCTTACTAATGGCATCATCCATGTCTTACAAACCCCTATTGCCTGATTCCCACAACATGCAAGCAACAGTTTCAGCTTGGACCTCACTAATGGGAAAAAACTTCCATAATGAGGAAAAATCTCACATACAAATACTACTGGCAGCATATGAACATTGGATCCCCAACTTCTCCTGCCATCAATGGACAAGAATGGGCATACAATCAAACACCGCTGATCTCACAAACCCCTCTCTACTAGACCTTCTCAAAACACACCAGATTAAACACTTCAACACTAAAAACCCCATACCAAGTATACAAATACCGACAAATGCATGGAACTATCTCATGAGTAGAACGTCTCCCACCACAAAAGGCATCTCCCTATTTTACAGATATTGCAACTATAACCATCAAAATACAAAGTTACCAACAATGCTTAAATGGGAACAAGATCTAAAAGAGAAATTCACAAATGCACAATGGCAAACAGCAATCAAGCACAATAACAAATCCTCTGCTTTTGTAGAGCATTGGGATAATGCACAAAAGATACTAAATAGGTATTATATTACACCTTCTAAACTGCACCATATGGACACAAAATCATCTCCATACTACTGGAGAGGATGCCAAAAGAGAGGTACACTACTGCACGTACTTTGGAATTGCAGCCTAATCGCACGAACAAATATTACAGGTACTAGCTGCACTATTACCCCAGCTTTGGCACTCCTCTCCATAGGTATAGAAAATTTCCACCCTTCAATAAGAACAGTGATCATACATACACTATTTGCAACTAGAATATCTATAGCAAAATGATGGAAAACCACTGACCCCCTCCAATAGAAGAAATAATCAATAGAGTCAATACCTAATACATAATGGAAAAATTACTAGCCTACAAAGAAAACAGGGCCCGAGCATTCCACAACAAATGTGAAAAATGGCAACATGTGAGCAGAGTCCCTCAAACAGGCTCAGGTCAAAGTGGCAGCTAATCCCATTCTGTGTTTGGGTACCTAAACACATAGTCCTTCTTCTATCCATATCCACTCACAAATGAACACCCTCCCCCTCATAAGAACTTAAAGATCTGTGAAATGTAGTACAGCAATTTATATATGAGCCACTGGTGTTTACTTAACCACAGGAAGCCATCTCAGCACCACTACTTATTACTTTTCAAGTCTCCACGAGATGCAAATCAAGACTTAGTTGTTCTCCTGTTTTCCTTTTTTTGTTACGTTTACTATCCATAGTAAAATACTGCTTACCTAGGAGGGCGCACCCTCAGCTTCAAAAAATGGATGCGTCTACCTTTAACGCTCCCATCTTCTTTCTTCCAAATCCGTCCACAGATAGTTCCCAATTGGGGTGGCGGATTGTACCCGGTGAGAGAGGGTTACTAAGGTGACTTTAAGGGGCCTAAAACTAGCTGAGACCAAACTCCTAAGGTATACACTCCAATTGAATATAGTAAAGGTTCTTGTTTAACAAACTACACTGGATATACAAGGATGCCTCTTTGAACACGCATCAGATCTCCATATGGACTGACTTCCAGATATCTGAACTGATTGAACAACAGGGTCATAGCATACTAACATTAAGTTACTCACGTATGAGCAGCCTCCAACCTATGACCAGTGGGGATTGAGCAGCTTTAAGAGTCATGGCAGAACTTAGAATCCATTATCACCAGCGGCTCCTGGGGGGAGAGTGACCGGGCTTCTGCCAAGCCACCCTAAGGGAACCCCTGCCCGACCATTGGGACATTAGGAGAGGAAGCACACGATTTATATTACCCAATTGTGGACAAGAGAGGGACGGGGTAAGCCTTGAGTCCTGACGGTGGTGGATTACACTGATTGCACTTGTGCACACTGTGGTGGTGGTATAAGGTGTACATTGTAGCCCACTGATGTCTAGGATGTACTTCACTATATGACCCTTTTTTTGTCCATGCCCAACATCCTGTGATGACAACTTGGGAGTCTTTGGAGGACAGAGTTCTTTTCTAGGAGATTTGATCCCACCCGACCTGGTCTCAGAAGAGTTCAAGTCTGTCACTCAAAGGGCACACAATTCGTTGTCAGCTGGTAAGCCTTGATTTCTGATATTGGTGGTTTGCTCTCCACCCTTGGGACTACATTGCAACGATTGAGGCTCCTTATGTGTTTGGGGCTTATTCGCCATTACAATCTGCTTCTTATAAATATCATCTTGAAAGTTTATATGGACTAATATGGACACCATGATGTATTAGCGCAGCTCCTGTGTTATCTATATAAGGTAGCGTGTACATAATGTTACTTTTACTGTGCCTTCCTTTCTGATCAATGCTTTATGTACCCTATTCATTTTCTTTTAATAAAAATCTATTGTTAAAAAAAAATAAAAAAATAAAAAATAAAATAAAATTGATTCAGGAAGGTTCAGAATTTCTCAATTGTTGAAGGATACAATGAGTTTGAAGGGAAAGCGGAAGTATATAATACAAAACAAAATGAATACCCTTTTGAATACAATAGGGGATTCCCTTCCCCAGTAAAAAAAAAAATAAAAAAAAAATATATATATATATACATATATATACGTATATACTGTATATTTTGATATATTAGGGAAAAAAAAGTCCACATTTACAACTATACCCCACGCTAGTACATCCATAACTCCAGGGTTGATGAGTATTTCTATAAATTAATGCAAATGCTAGTTAGGAAATACTGAGTGTTTCTCTTCAGTTAATGATGCCAAAGGCTGTTTTTGAAGAGATTCTAGGGATAAGAGCCCCTTTGCAATTCTCTATCTATCCAGTGGGATCTGAAGGGAGTACAGCAGTACATATGGGGATACAGGAATCTGTGTAGAAAGTTGTAACTGGATAGGTACTGTTACCTTGTTACATGAGTGGGCTAACCTTTACTCAAAGCGGTTGTATACTCGTACAAAAAAATTATAAAGAAACCTGTAAGGGAAAGGCATAATGAGCTAGTATGCACCGCATACTAGCTCATTATGAAATGCTTACCTCAGAACGAAGCTCCCATTGAAAAATTATTATTAGGAGATATCAATTTTACCTACAGGTACTGTAAGCCTTATTATAGGCTTACCTGTAGGTAAAAGTAAAAAACTGGGTATACAACCGCTTTAAGTGTACTGATAATAGGGAGGGAAATCATAGGGATTCAATGTGTTCATAGATTTGTAGTATGCTTTTATGACATGTTATAGTTTTTGCTTGATAAGAGTTTGCGGATTCCAATAACTATTGGTAAGTTTAATTTGAATGCTTTGTGAGAAACGTGACGTCACTACTAAATTACATGTATTTAACCACCTCGCATCCGCTCCATAGCCGAATGACGGCTACAGCGCGGCTCTAAAATGCCGGGAGGACGTCCTCCCATTTGGCTCGTGGTGGGCGCGCTCCCGCAGGCGCGAGCGGCATGCACATGTGCCGCCGCATGCTGCGGGAGCGTGCCCGCGGGTCGGGCAGACCCGATGTCCGCCGGAGACCAGCTATCTCCTTCCAGAGAGCCGGAACGGGGAACCGCCAATGTAAACACGGCGGTTCCCCGTTCTGTGAGGGGGCATGACAGATCTACTGATCCCTGTCACTGGGATCAGTTAGATTTGTCATGCCCCTGCCAACCCCACCCCCCCACAGTTAGAACACACCCAGGGAACATAGTTAACCCCTTCACTGCCCCTGCAGGTTAACCCCTTCACTGCCAATGACAATTATACAGTAATCAGTGGATATTTAAATTTCTGATCGCTGTATAAATGTCATTGGTCCCAAAAAAGTGTCAAAAACATCCGACATGTCCGCCCCAATATCGCAGTACCGATAAAAATCGCAGATCGCCGCCATTACCAGTAAAAAAATAAATAATAAAAACACCATAAATCAATGTCCATAGTTTGTAGGCGCTATAACTTTTGCGCAACCCAATCAATAAACGCCGATTGCAATTTTTTTTACCAAAAATATGTAGAAGAATATATATCGGCCAAAACTGATGAATAAATTAGTTTTTTTATTTTTGGATATTTATTATAGCAAAAAGTAAAAAATATTGTTTTTTTTTTCAAAATTGTCGCTCTTTTTTTGTTTATAGCGGCGATCAGAAATGACGCAGAGGGGATCAAATACCACCAAAAGAAAGCTCTATTTGTGGGAAAAAAAGGACGCCAATTTTGTTTGGGTACAACATCGCATGACCGCGCAATTGTCATTCAAAGAGCGACATCGCTGAAAACTGAAAATTGGTCCGGGCAGGAGGGGGGTTTAAGTGCCCAGTAAGGAAGTGGTTAATGCAATTCCTCTACTGAGGAACCTGATCAGATGAATTTAAATCTTAAGAATGTTGCAATTGCAAATTATTAGGAAAATTAAGTTTAGAATGATGTTTTAATGTAGGTGTAGAGTAATGTTTTTATTTTTTAATAAATGTTTTTATATTGGGAAGCTAGCTTAAGGCTTCATGCACACAGGACTTTTTTGACTGTGTTACAGCAGCTGTTTTTAGCTGCAGACATTTTTTCTAAAGTCAATAAACCCTCCATCATGTTATCCTATGTGTTCATGCATACATAGGCTGTTATCAACTGTTTTTAACAATGACGTTTTTGAGCTGTAAAAAAAACCCAAGACCAGAGGGTTCTGAGAGACGTTTTTCAGCTGTAGAAACGTTCAAACGCCCAAAAATGCTCAAAAACACCCAAAAACGCTCAAAAACCTCGTCTAAACATTGATCCCCAACATTTTTGGACGTTTTAGATCAAGTGAGAAAAAAAAATGCTGGCCCTTTAAAAACCTGAAAAAAGCGCCGGTAATATAACGCTGGTAAGAGCTGAAAAACTCACTAATAAGCTACTGACGTTTTTAGGACATTTTTTTAATGTCCTGTGTGCATGAAGCCTATACTGTTTGTATACTGCTTATGTAATTACTTAAAATTATAACTGCTTATGTGTACACATGCAAATGGTAAATTGTTAAGTAGAGGTATTAATGGGACCCTAAGAATCCCAGATGAGAAGCTTGAGACAATCTGGGAATTTCTGATATTCAGCCGGCTAAAGTAAGCCTTTGCTTACATTTGAGTTATCAGACTTTCTTGATTGGTAAAGCATTTTCAGGACAAAGGGTGCCTATTTTATTCTCCTTATTCTAACGGTATTGCATGGGTTTATATGTTATGTTGTTACTGTCTTCTGTCCATCGAAGTGTTATAGATAAAGAAAAAAGAAGAATGAATAGTGCTGTTCGCAAGTTGTATGAAGCACACATCTGCTGTAGTAGTAGTGTAGAGGCAAGAGAATATAGGTACATGTCAAGTATGAACCGGAGCTGCGGTTCAGCCTATACTGAGCCCCTAGGTAAGGGGTTAGAGTGGACAGGGACCCACTTAGGGTAACTGAGTTACCAAGTTCCACAGGAACTAGAAAATGATGCATATTAAATAATTAGAGAAAGAGCTATGTGAGCAGGATGGATCAAGGGTGACAGGAAAAATATTAGACATAAAGGGAAGCGTTAAGTATTTTATTTGAATTTCGGTTCAAACACTACTTTTCATAAGTCTGGAACATGAGTAAGAGCCTAAACAGAGAAATGTGGGTGGAAATATATATATTTATAGCTCTGCTCCAAACAGAAAATGTTATATGTTGTCAGAAAATAAATATTATAAGAGCATTATCGATGCCCATTTAATTATAGAAGCTAGAGTTAAGTTTATTACAGTAGATGGCATGAAAGCGATATAAGGAAAGCAGATTTTAGAGAGGTAAGAGTAAGGTTGGCAAGGTCACACATGAGATTGTTATTCTTACTCATAGTCATAGCAATATGTGCCAGCTTAATAATCTAATAATAAACAATGTGATCACAATTATTTTGAATCTGTTTTCCAGGCATGGTAAAAATAATTTTCAATTTAAAAGCGAACTGGGTTTATATTACACAAGACAACTTTCTTCTTTGATAGTGGAAACACTGAAGTTAAAAAAAAAGGGGGGGAATTAAGTAAAGCCTACTCTTTTTATTAGAAATGTCTGTGATTAGAAGTAGGGTGTGATATTGATATTATCACTTTATTAATTTCTGATATGATGTTAACAACTTAATAATATTAGAGATATTGTAATGGGTTTAGACAACCTTTGGTTGGAAATACAGGTTATTAGGAAAACATGTAATATGGGGTTACTTTGGCTTAGTATAAATTGTTATTAACCACTTGCCGTCCGCTCACCGTAAATGATAGCGGGGCGGAACGGCTATTGTTCTGGGACGACGTCATATGACGTCGTCCCTTTATACCGGGATTGCGCGCGATCTGGCGCGCGCATTCCGGCTCTGTTGGTGTCGGCGTGTCCCCAGGACAAACCGCGTCACCGAAAGGGGTGAACAGCCATTGGTTATGGCTGTTCACAAATGGCACGTCCGTCGTTCGCACGGAGCATGCGCGCGATCTGGAGCTCGCTGTGCGTGCGTGTCGGTGGCGGCATGTTCCCAGAGAACACTGCCTGTCACCGACACTGGTATCAGCCGCCTGCCAGCGGCTGTTACCTTGTGATTGGCTGTGACCTACTTCACAGCCGATCACATCCAATGTAAACAGAGCGGTAACTCACTGTTACCAGCTCTTCTCTCCTCACACAGTTTCCAGTGTGAGGAGAGAAGAGCTGGGATCAGTGAGTTACTGATCTGTATAGTAAGAACACACACCTGTCACATCCCCCCTGCCTCCCCAATGCACCTGTCACCCAACAGTCACCCCATATGCCCCCATAAAGTGTACCTGTCATCATAAAGTGTACCTGTCATCAGACTGCCATCATAAAGTGCACCTGTCACCCATCAGTGACCGTAGCATGTCACCCGTCACCCATCAGTGACCACCGCCAGTCACCCGTCACCCATCACTGACCACCGCCAGTCACCCATCACTGACCACCGCCAGTCACCCATCAGTGACCACCGCCAGTCACCCATCAGTGACCACCACCAGTCACCCGTCACCCATCAGTGACCACCGCCAGTCACCCATCACCCATCAGTGACCCCCGCCAGTCACCTGTCACCCGTCACGCATCTGTGACCACCGCCGGTCACCTGTCACCCGTCACGCATCTGTGACCACCGCCAGTCACCCGTCGCGCATTAGTGATCACCACCAGACACCAGTCACCCATTAGTGACCACCTCCAGACACCTGTCACCCATCAGTGACCACCGCCAGACATGCGGCACCCATCAGTGACCACCGCCAGTCACCCATCAGTGACCACCACCAGACACCCAGCACCCATCAGTGACCACCACCAGTCACCCATGACCCATCAGTGACCATCGCCAGTCACCCGTCGCCCATCAGTGACCTCCACCAGTCACCCGTCACCCATCAATGACCACCACTAGACACCCATCACCCATCAGTGACCACCACCAGACACCCGGCACCCATCAGTGTGCACCGCCAGTCACCCATCAGTGACCTCCACCAGTTATCCATCAACCATCAGTGACCACCACCAGACACCCGTTACCCATCAATGACCACCACCAGAGACCCATCACCCATCAGTGACCACCGCCAGTCACCCATCACCTATCAGTGACCACCGCCAGACACCCGGCACACATCAGTGACCACCGCCAGTCACCCATGACCCATCAGTGACCACCGCCAGTCACCCGTCACCCATCAGTGACCTCCACCAGCCACCCGTCACCCATCAATGACCACCATTAGACACCTATCACCCATCAGTGACCACCACCAGACACCCGGCACCCATCAGTGTGCACCGCCAGTCACCCATCAGTGACCTCCACCAGTCATCCATCAACCATCAGTGACCACCACCAGACACCCGTCACCCATCAGTGACCACCACCAGAGACCCGTCACCCATCAGTGACCACCACCAGTCACCCATCACCTATCAGTGACCACCACCAGTCACCCATCACCCATCAGTGACCACTGCCAGTCACCTATCACTCATCAGTGACCACCGCCAGACACCCTCACCCATCAGTGATCACCGCCAGACACCAGTCACCCATCAGTGACCACTGCCAGAGACCCGTCACCCATCAGTGACCACCGCCAGTCACTCATCAGTCACCACCGCCAGTCACCCATCAGTGACCATCGCCAATCACCTGTCAGTGACTGTCACACCCATGAGTAAACATCACCTGTAAAAGTCTCACACATGTGGTATCACCATTCTCGGGGGGGTAGTAGAATGTATTTTGGGGTGTCATTTTTGCTACATACATGCTATGTGTTGGCTATATCATATAAATGGACAACTGTGTAAAAATAAAAGCATTTTCATTTTTTTCCCACATTTTCCAAATACTACTGGAAAAAAATGAAATGTTCAAAAGACTCATTATGCCTCATAGATTATACGTTGGGGTGTTTGCTTTCCAAAACGGGGTCATTTTGTAGGCAATTCCATTGTCCTGGTGCTCCAGGACCTTCAAAATGTAATAGGGTGTTGAGAAATGAGATGTATAATTTATGCTTGTAGAATGCCTGAAGGTGCTAGTTCAATTTTGGGCCTCTGTATGTGGCCAGGCTGTGTAAAGGCTCACACATGTGGTATCGCCATACTCAGGAGGAATAGCAGAATGTATTTTGGGGTGTCATTTTTGCTATGTGTTGGAAATATCTTATAAATGGACAACTTTGTGTAAAAAAAATGAGTTTTCATTTTTTTCCCACATTTTCCAAAAACTACTGGAAAAAATGAACCGTTCAAAAGACTCATTATGCCTTAAAGATTATTCGTTGGGGTGTTTGCTTTCCAGAATGGGGTCATTTTGTGGGCAATTCCATTCTCCTGGTGCTCCAGGGCCTTCAAAAATGTGATAGGTCGCCATGACATTAGATGTGTAATTTATGTCCCTAGAACACCTGATGGTGCTCCCTGCATGTTGGGCCTCTGTATGTGGCCAGGCTGTGAAAAAGTCTCAGACATGTGATATCGCCATACTCAGGAAGAGTAGCAGAATGTGTTTTGGGGTGTCATTTGTGGTATGCATATGCTGTGTGTGAGAAATAACCTGTTACAATGACAATTTTGTGAAAAAAAAGAAAAAAAATCTTAATTTTGCAAAGAATTGTGGGAAAAAATTACAACTTCAAAAAATTCACCATGCCTCTTACTAAATACCTTGGAATGTCTACTTTCCAAAAAGGGGTCATTTGGGGGGTATTTGTACTGTCCTGGCTTGTTAGGGTCTCAAGAAATGAGATAGGCCATCAGTATATCAGGTGTGATCAGGTATGATCATTTTTTAATGATTGGCACCATAGCTTGTACACTCTATAACTTACACAAGGACCAAATTATATACACTTATTTGGGTTATTTTTACCAAAGATAGGTAGCAGTATAAATTTTGGCCAAAATTTACAAAGAAAAATTACTAATTTGCAAAATTTTATGACAGTAACAAAGAAAAAGGCATTTTTTCACAAAATGTTCAATCTTTTTTTATTTATAGCACAAAAAATAAAAATCCCCCTAGGGATTAAATACCACCAAAAGAAAGCTCTATTTGTGTGAAAAAAAGGACGCAAATGTCATATGGGTACAGTGTTGCATGACTGAGTAATTGTCATTCAAAGTGTGATAGCGCTGAAAGCTGAAAAATGGCCTGGACAGGAAGGGGGTTTTCGTGCCCGGTACTGATGTGGTTAATTAAAATACAGCTATCATAATATTTTTGATTTTACTTATTGTTATTTTTGAAATCCAAAGCAGAGTGTTTGGATTATAAATGATGTGTTTTTTCCTTGTAAGTGCTAAAGAAAACCTTTACATTTACAGACATCTCCATAACTGCACTTGTGGTTATTATTTATTATGTTATGACATCAGGAAAATAATGTCAAATGAAAACTAAAGACTTGTGTTATCTTGCTGAAACTAACAACAGAGCAAGCAAAGCGAGTTTGTAATATAGCCAGGGAAAGGTTTTTGGTTTATGAAACTAGAGGCTATATATATTGTGGAAAAAAAAAGTGTTGATTGTGGAAAAATGCTTGTTGAGTGAGGGAGTACATACATTGATGGCCAGTGGATGGATGTATGAGATGGTGTTTTATTGTGCAATGAAATACAAGAAAACAAGACATAATAATATAACAGTGTTGGAATAAATTTGGGTTATGTGTAATAGGTGCATAAGATTTACCACTTTAGTCATTGTTGTTAGACAAACAATAACACTGCATTCTCTATGTGCCTTAAAATGTATACCAGTAAGTGTTTTTTGTCTCTACTCCTACCCTAAGAGTAGATGTTGATTAAAAAAGAAAAAAAAGTGGATATTACGCCTAATATCCATATTTCTATTTACAAAAGCTAAACTAGAAGCTTGCTAATGAGATTTTGGTAAAGAAAATGTGAAATTATAAACGCTTTAGCAGTTATTCATAGTTTAGACAACCATAAAAAAAAGGTTTTGCAAATGGGTATATGCATGCTTTTGTAAAAGTTGAAAGAGTTTGTTAGGAATGTTTGTTTGCATACAGAGAGACTGCCTTTTTGGTTTTACTTCACTCAATTGGTATGTTGCTAATATTCATTTCATTTGATTATGACAATTATGTGTTGCAAGGTTGCAGAAAAAGTTCAGAATATCTGCTTAGGTGAAGTGTGTTGTTCTGGGGCCCTCTGATCCACTTGGCTCCAGAGGATAAGAGGAACTGAGGGTGTTTTTGCCTCAGGTCACTTATGGATCCAATCTAGGATTGGGCTCTTTTAATGTTTAGTTGAATCTTCCTGCAATATTGAATTTGAGGAAGGTGTTCAATTGAATATATGCATGTCTAGTAATAATTAAAAAAAAAAAAATACAGCTATAAAACATTTTTATTTTTGCATGCATATGGACTTATGTTTGAATTTATAAATGGCAAGCATGTTATTTTAACACCTCCGGGGTGGAGAGACTTGAAAAAGACTTTATCTAGTAGTTTGATTCCGTGGTTATTTATGTTGACTGGAGAGTATCTGCCCCCTATTTTTACGCCTTTTTTTTACGCCTCTATCCAGATGTTCTACTTGAAGAAATTACTGGATCTTTGCATGGGGATCCTTGTTGTTGTTAAAGGCACAGGAGGTCCTGGGGTGTCTGGAGGAAGAGATGCCAAACCGAAGGCCTGGAAATTCCAGTGGACAAGAGAGAGAGCAATCTGAGGTGCCAGCCTGAAGACCCGAGTGACCTAACTTGAAGGATGACTTCTTTGTGTTTCTTTCTTCTTGCAGCATCAGTTCCAGTTTGTCCGTGGATGTCAAGTTTTATCCTTACCAAGAGGCAAGCTCTTACGGGGTGATAGATTTCTCCTGGTTATATGAAAAAGCTACAGAATCCTCAAAAGTGTTCAAAAGTTTAAGAAATGAACTTGAGGACTGAAATAATGTGAACTTTGTACAACCTGGACTTTTGCAAGGCTCAATACACGAGAGCCTTTTCTGTTCTGTTCTATTTTTCTGAAGATTACTTTATTAACTTGAGGACTGTCACTGTCCTGTTCTCCTTGTTTCCTTATTTCTCATGAACATTTGCAATACAGTTGAGATCACCCTTATGTATAATTATTATCTTGCCATATGCAATGAAATGTGTTATGTGTATGATTTCAAAACTAAAACGAAGAAGATTTGAAATTGATCCTATTGGAGGATCAAAGGGGAGGATTGTAAGGGTCTTGTACATAACCCCCTTAATAATGCACTTACATTGTCCTGTGCTATAATTTAATTTAAAAAGCTTCTTAAACATTGGCTTTTTAGCTGACAAGCTTTCATATGTGGCAACATTGTTATTATTATTATTATTATTATAGAAAAGATGATAAAGAATGTGAGAAAGATAACTTTAAGTGGTTTTGGCGAAAAGCCTAGAAAATGTTTACCAGAATATAATCATAAATACTGAGAAATATGTCTAGGATATAATTGGAACTAACTAAGATTGTACAATAATACACACATATATACTTTATAAAGATCTGTAGTAATTAGTGTTGAGCGAACCCGGACTGTAACGTTCGGGTCCGTACCGAACTTTCGGGTGTCCGTGGCACGGACCCGGACCCGGACATTTCAAAAATCGTTCGGGTT
>BLSH010189997.1:2385-22174 GCA_018402905.1 Glandirana rugosa
ATGTGCTTGGTTTTAACGTAACTTTATTCTTTCATGAGTTATTTACAAGTTTCTGACCACTTATAAAATGTGTTTAATGTGCTGCCCATTGTGTTGGATTGTCAATGCAACCCTCTTCTCCCACTCTTCACACACTGATAGCAACACTGCAGGAGAAATGCTAGCACAGGCTTCCAGTACATTGAACACATTTTATAAGTGGTCAGAAACTTGTAAATAACTCATGAAAGAATAAAGTTACATTAAAACCAAGCACACCATTGTTTTTCTTGTGAAATTCACAATAAGTCTGATGTGTCATATGACCCTCTTCCTATTGAAAAAACAAAAGTTGGATTCAAAATGGCCGATTTCAAAATGGCCGCCATGGTCACCACCCATCTTGAAAAGTTTCCCCCTCACATATACTAATGTGCCACAAACAGGAAGTTAATATCACCAACCATTCCCATTTTATTAAGGTGTATCCATATAAATGGCCCACCCTGTATTTATCTAAACTCTTAAAATAGAAGCAATGATCTTTTTGGACCAGTATATAAAATTACTGGCTGAGCTATTTTCACTTGGTGAAATGGGCATTATGGCATACAGAAATTTCCCATAGTTTTCTACATACTTTATTTGTTAGTCTATTTCTATCTGACGGCAATGAAATAAAAAAAAACTCACATGGATTTATTGTTTATTTACAAGTACTGTACATCAGTCAGCCATAGATATTTATAAGAAAGTATACGCTCCTTTTAACTTAGAAATGCCTAGCTTTTATGACAGATGCATTCTATATTTTCTACAAACTTTTCTATATCTATAACTAGACAGTTTTTTTTTCAGCTATGATATACTGTATAAACAGCCAATTGTTTTAAATGCCTGAGATCCTCCATATTTGTATTAAGTTTTCCTGACAAAAACAAGTCAGAAAGTGACATTTTGCTGTAAATATAATTAAGCGGTTATAAATTATATTCAAATGATGCCTCAGTACATCTCTCATTTGACTTACTATACACCTGACTACAAATAGCTTAGATGTAAAGATGACTGCACTGAGTAATGGCCTTTGAAGTGAAACTAATACCAGTCGATGCAAAATTATTTATCACATTAAATATTTTATGTTTTGTCTTAAACTTCAGCATTTTCACCATAGACTACACATAATATATTCTCTTTGATACAGAGGAAGCAAAATTTTGCATTCAGATCCTGAGGGCTGATGATAATTTCAACATTTCAGGTTCATGGAAAGTTTACCAATGCTTTGAAGATTTGTCTTCCCAGAACATGAAGAAGTCCTCAAGTCTAAGCTGTATAATTAAAATATGTGCACAGTTTCCATAATCGAACACATTTTGTGTCCCTTGTGTGATATTATTGCATGATGATGTAATTGATTACATTAATGAGCTTTTAACGAGGGACGTCCTATTCATCTAGATCACTCAAATGTTATACAATAAAGTAAAGGACGGAGGATCTCTAAATAATACAAAAGGTCAATTAAAAAAAAAAATATCAATTTAAATGATTGTGTGAGTTTTCCCAAATGAATGAATAATATCATACAGCTGTTAATTTAAATTATTGACATGCTGTTGCTTATGTTGTCATTGATCTACGAGAAGAGTTTTATAGAGTTAAATCAATTCTTTATACAAATCCATTTGTTGATGTGATACCAGGTGAATGCGCAAGGAAACCAATTATATTTTTTTTCAGGATCCTGGTTGGAATAAGCCACAAGAACTGCTCTGACACAGCCTTGATATGAACTTGTTGAAATGAACACAAGAGAACCAGTCTGTTAATGACAGAGACTGCAAAATATCCATCTCTTCATAAAGTTTAATTGTGTGTGTCTCCTTTGATAATAATAGTCCACCTAGAAATTTGAAATGCTCTTTGGAGAGATAAATAACATCTGATGAAAACACTCTTTGATGTTTCTAATATAGAATGTCACACTTTTCTGGTTGACACACATTTATCACTTAATTTCACACAACAGTAAACAACTCCTAAGTCACCAGCTAATTTAATTGAAAACAGCTTTGGGTATTAATATCTTGCAATGGTGTCCTGCACTAACATTCAGCCTGGGGCAGGGGAATAATTTGATTTCGAAATTTGATAAGCTAGGTTCAATAAATTGGAATGTTTTAAAGATTTAGGCATTGCATTTTACTAGCATAGGTGTTTTATTAGGTAAGTGCTGCAAAATGACAAAGCTAAAGGAAATACCTCCTTTACAACATACTAGCAGGGAGTAGTGAACATACTGGTCATAGGCCCTCCAGTTTCACTTTCTCAACCCTCATAACTATTTTTGAACAATACACATATGTTTAAAGGTTAACTGCATTTTTCTAACAAGGATGATATTTCACACAAGGTCTATTAATCAAATATGTAAATACAAAGAGAGAAGTTAACTCAACCTTACAATCAAGCCATAGACAAAAATGCCTGTCTGGTAAGCATCTGATATAAAAACACAAATTAAAGCCATTAGTTATTAATTAATTAATAATTCTCTTAAATTGTATAGTTAGATCTTATTTTTTTTATACATTTTGAATAGAGTAAGGAAGGATTAAATCCTCTGTCACGTTTTTTTTGTTACAGTCTGTGTTCCTACTAGGTAAATTTACGTTCTCAATTTGTCATGTCTCAGAGAAAGTAAAAATAAATCCAAAATGTTACAGTTGTTGGCAAAACAAGAGGTAAGGGGAAATCTTCTAATGGTTATACCTAGTCTGATGACAGCTGTCTACAGGGGCAATTTCCCTCACTTTGTAAATATTTTATCTTTTCCAGTTTTGTCTTCTGGGCAGAAGGTGAAACAAAATCTCAAAAGGAAAGAGACTGTCGGGAACCATGAATC
This sequence comes from Glandirana rugosa, assembly GCA_018402905.1. Taxonomy (NCBI): domain Eukaryota; kingdom Metazoa; phylum Chordata; class Amphibia; order Anura; family Ranidae; genus Glandirana; species Glandirana rugosa. The sequence continues at coordinate 5,276 of BLSH010189997.1, forward strand.
AGACTGAGACAGAAATGCAGAATAAATCCCACCTTTTAATATAATGGTAAAAATGGTACAGATCAATAAACGTGGTCAGAACATAAGCCAGGGATCAGTAACCAAAGCGGGTAGTCAGACCGGCCAATAATCAGGAACCAGAGATCAGCCTAGTCAGAGGCAGAAGAACAGGATCAGAAACCAGAAGGGACATCAGCCGGGCAATGACTTTCACTGGAACAAAACAGAGATTCTCCAGATATGTTGACCAATGCAAAGGCAGGAAAGGAATGAACAAGGCAGTGTAAATAGCCAGAAGAGGCTGGCTGTAGGTGAGACTGATGAGCAGATGATGATAACTAGGTGAGCCACGAGGGATCAATTGCTGACAATTATCCGGCAGCTGAGCAGCCTGAGCACATAGAAGGAAGCTGCTAAGAACCCAGCCCTGGCAGAGACTTAGCAAAAGTCCCCAGTACAACTGCAGTCACACTGGTAGAGGGAGTGTCAGGGAGCTTATCTGTGGGTACTGCAGACTCAGTGTCTGCCAGCGCCCACCGATCATTAGGCAGAGAGCCAGAATGGTGATGTAAACAAGGCAGATCACCATTCTGTGAGTAGGGAAGGCATTGATCCTGTGTTCCTACAAAGCAGGGACATGGATCAACCTTTGTAAAAGCACCTCCCACACAGTGCACACAGTTAACAGTAAATATCCCATAGTTTATAGACGCTATAACTTTTGCACAAGCCAATCTATATATGCGTATTGGGATTTTTTGTTTTCAATATTTTTATTAAGTTTACAAGAAAAATACAGTCATATCATATATATCAGGATGTTTTGGTTCATCACAGTGATGGGTCCTGCAACAGGATGGTAAAAATATAACAGAAGTGTTAACGAAATGACCGTTACAAAAAGATAGAACAGCCTTCTGCCTTTGGAGGAAACCCGACCCCCCTAGCCACCCTATATGGGATCAAGCTGCAGCAAGGGGAGAGGGGCGAGCCCAGCGCACCCGTTAGTAATCCAAATATTGAAGGCTGAAAAACGTAATGGATATTCCTGATTAGGAAAAATGCAAACACTTATTCATATGAAAAAGCCCTATGATAAACCAGACCTAGGGGGTCCCATGGCTCACCCTCTCAGATTGCGGGGGAGCAACTTACCCAATAAGAGAAGGGAAATTTAGAAAAGAAAGAAGGTTATAAGTAGTAGAAGAGAGGAGGAAAATAAGTCAATCAGGGGGATTGGGGGCGAAGAGAGGCTGAGTTAGGGCAGCCTGGAATTAGGGAGATCGCCATATGTGTTGTCCAGGGTTCCCAGATGGCATCAAATTTAGTTGTGGACTCTGTGATAGCACTGGTTAATTTCTCTTGCTCCATTATCCAAGATATTTTTCGGTGAAAGGAAACTTTGGGTTGTTTCCAAGCCTTAGCTATTGTTAGTTTGGCTCCAAGGAGGATGAAGTGTATTCATTTACGGGAGTGTTTGGGAACGCTGGGGAGGTCAATACAGGGCAATAGCCGGAGATCTGGGGAGATGGCAGCTTGTGACTAGGAAGATCAGATTGAAAATCCTTTTCCAAAAGGTCCTAATCCTGGGGCAGCACCACCAAATATGTAAGGGATTGCCCATAAACTGGCAATTTCTGAAGCAGAGAGGGTGCGCTGTGGGGTAGAAAATCGCCAATTTAGAAGGAGTTAGGTACCACCTGGTGAGGACCTTGAGGCTGGCTTCGATCAAAGAGACATTCAGGATACCTTTGTAGGCTCTAGTACCATGGGTCTGCCATCTCTCCAAGCTCCACTCAAGCTGAAGGTCTTCCTCCCAGACTCTCATGTAGCTGGATTTAGAGGTGGGTAGGGAAAGTGACTGGTAAATGACTGAAATGCCGCCCTTCTGGTCCCTAGCCTGTCCACACCATTGTTCGTAGGGGTTAATTGAAGGAGGGTTGGGCTTATTCTTGCAAATGGAGTATAGGAAGTGATGAATTTGTCTGAACCAAAATTGTTCGGACTCAGGCATTTCCAGTTTTATGTTACAGTGTCTCCTTGTGATGGGGCCCAAAGAATTAAACAAGTGTCCAATCCGGTACAACCCTTTGTCCAGCCACCATTTTAAAGCGATAATGTTTAGGCCGGGAAGGAAAGCTGGGTTGTGAGAAATATGAGCCAGGGGTCTTATTTCCGATACCAAGGAAGTGGAGGTTCTCATAATGTCCCAGAGTGTGAGGGATTGAGATAGGATCGGGGATAAGATGGGAGGCCTCTTTTTAGGGGGCATCCTCAATAGAAAGTCCAATGTAAAAGAGGGAGCTGCCTGCCTTTCTATCTGTGTCCAGTCAGGTTTTTCATATTTTGAGTACACTATAGAAAGTTGGGCGTTTCTAACTGCTTGATAATACCATTGAAACCTTGGTAACCCTAGCCCTCCCTTAAATTTGTGTTGGAAAAGCATTCTTTGGGAAAGTATATGGCCAGACCACTGCCAAATAAATTTGAGGACCTTCTGTTGGAACTTGCGTAGGTGATCCTGTCTTATTAGAATGGGCAAAGATCTTGACTGAGTTAATTCTGCCTAGCCAGGATAGTCCAGTTCCAGACCACCCCTTTAAATCGGCCTCAAGTTTCTTATAGATGGGGGAAAGTTGAGGAAATATAGGAGGTCTGTTCTTGGGGCTAGATTTATTCCTAGGTATTTGATGTGAGAATCATTCCATTCGAATTTGAATGTCTCCTTAAGTTTCGTAACAAGGTCAGGTTACAGCAATATATTAAGGGCCTGCGATTTGGCATAATTGATCTGTAGACCTGAGCAGGCTGCAAAATCATTGAGGAGCTTGAAGAGTTTGGGAAGGGTGGTTAGTGGGGAAGTGATGAAAAGGAGAATGTCATCAGCAAGCAGGCCACATTTATGGGCCTGAGGGCCACAAGATACTCCTTTGATGTTTGGGTTATGGCGAATTTCAATCGCTAGTGATTCAATGGCAATAGCGAATAGTAAAGGCGATAACAGGCATCCCTGTCTCGTACCTTTGGCTATGTTAACCGGGGTCGAGAGTTGACCTCTAAGGCGAATAATTGCTTTTAGAGTGGAGTAGAGGGCTTGAAGGGTACTCCTGAATTGATTGCCAAAGCCCCATTGTTCAAGGACAGTGAAGATATAAGGCCAGGAGACAGTGTCAAAGGCTTTTTGTAGGTCTAGGGATAATAACATTCCTCTTTATTTGGGACCATTATCCCAGTTAGAGTTGAGTAGGGAGACTATATCGATTGCTCTCCTAATTTGGACAGGACCCTGTCTGCCTGGAATAAAACCGACCTGATCCTTATGAACATACAGGTTTATAAAGGAGGCTAGGCGGTTCACGAGTATCTTAGTAAGAATCTTGAGGTCATTATTGATGAGGGATATGGGTCTGTAAGAACTGACTTCTTCCGGGTTTTTGTCGGGTTTGGGAATGACCGTGATTTAGGCCGAGTTTAGATGGGGGTCTAGCGGGGTGCCATTGGCTTTGTAGTTGAAGAATTTTGCCAGGAAGGGCACCAAGTTATTGGCAAATGTTTTGTAATATGGAGTTGATAGGCTGTCTGGGCCTGGGGGCGGAGCCTGTCTTAAGGTTTTTGATTACCTCGAGGATTTCCTCCTCTGTAATGGGTTCCTCCATCATGTCCCTATGTGCTAAAGATAGATAGGGTAAGGGTAGATCCTTCAGGAAGCCATAGTAGTGTGGTCTATAACCATCTTATCTGTGCTGTATAGATCATAGAAGCTATGAAAGGCTTTTAGGATTTTGTGCGGGTCTGCGTTGGGAGGTCTACCATCAACTCTGATCCTAGGGATGGTTTGAGTTTTGATCCTCGGGGTGAGTTTGAGGGCTAGCATGGAGCCGATCCTGTCTTTCTGGGAATAAAACTTTGCATAGTTCTAACGAATACGTTTTTTGGCAGAGGCTGTGAGGGCGAGACTAAGGGCAAGCCTGACAGCGTCCAATTTATCCAGAGAGCTGGGGGATGGGTGTTGCTTATGCAAAGATTTATGAGTAGTAAACGACTGTTCAAGTCGGAGGATATCCGCCTGATGGGCTTTTTTATTTTGTGAGGCTATCTGAATGAATTTACCTCTAATGGTAGCCTTATGGGCTGCCCAGAGGGTTTCAGGGGAGACCTCTTGGCCTCCGTTTAAGCTGAAATACTCTTTGATTGCGTCATCTATTTCTTTCACCCTAACAGCGTCACCACGGATTGTCTCATTCAAGGTAGCGAAGGTAGTTTCGCAAGGGAAAGAATGACCAATGAGTGGTCTGAGCATGTAGTGTCTTTGATAATAACTGATCTAGTTGCATGGATTATAGAAAGGGAGGTCAAGATATGGTCAATCCTGTCATAAGATTGGTGTGGGCTTCTGATTCATTCAGAGGCATATTAAACACAGTCCTCATGGAGGCAAGCATTAAGGTTATTACTAGGTGGTATCTCACTCCTGCTAAACTAGCTCATATCTACTCATCGGCTGATCCACAGTGTTTTAGAGGCTGTGGCCTCATAGGCCCAATGCCACACGTTTGGTGGGAATGCCCGAGAATAAGACCCTTCTGGAGGAAAATCTTTAATTTCATAGAGAAGTTGACCAAGGGCCAGATCCCCAGATCTCCCGAGGTGGCCCTACTCAATGCCCACATTCCAAAACTTTCCTTATCTAACAGGAAACTGGTAAAATTTGTCTTAATTGGAGCCAAACTGTCCATAGCAAAAGCCTGGAAAAAACCAAAGGTCTCTGTCACAGCTGCAGTCAAGAAAATCTCATGGATTATGTCCCAAGAGAAATTATCCAGCATTCTCACAGACACTGTTGAAAGGTTCGAGGAGATTTGGGAACCCTGGGCAGCTTTCATGGGTGTTCCCTGGACTGCAACACTAACAGGTGTTCAGTCAGAGCGGATATGACTTGAGATTAGGTGTTTCCCCCCCCCCCTTTTTTTTTGCCTCTTTCACACTTCACTTTCCTTCCCCTGCTCTCCTCTCTTTTCTTCTTCTCTCATTGTACTTCAACTTATCCCTGTTTTTCGAATAAATTTATCTTTAGTTTAATGTTCTTGGTAGGAATGTGATGTCATGGATTTTGAATCATTTCTAGCATACGATTGAAAGGGTTTTACTGCTTGCATAGATGGCAGGCCTCTAGCTTTCTAGTTCTTTCTAAAGAGGCGGGTCCCCCCTCCTGACACAGCATGATCCCAGTTTGGGGTGGCTGGAGGATGAGAGATTCAGCCTCGCCTCTTCAGCTCATTTTCCTTAGGCTTGGGTATATATTTCAGCTTGAGTATACAGTCTTAGCAAGTGGTGAAATCTCCAACAACACCATTCATTACAAGCTAGTTTGTGTGTACACTTTTTTTTGCCATATGATCACCTTGTTGTTATTTAATTTGAAGAACTGCATCTTCTTTTGTCATGTCGAAATTTAAAATAAAAATCTTTTGAAAGTAAAAGATTGATGTGGACATGAGAAGTGAGTAAAGTCTCGCTTAGAGGGGTTCATTTCCCTCCAGATATCGACTAGGTCTTGTGAGTGGATGATTTTCGCAATTTTAAGGCTAGAGTTGGAGGGGCGACTTAATTGAGCTCCAGGAGGTCTGGATTCATCTAATTTCTGGTCGAAGGCTGTGTTTGAATCTCCTTCACATATGACTATGCCCTCCAACAGGGGATTAAGCATTTTGAATAGAGATTGGAAAAATTAAGATTGGCTTTATTGGGGGCATAGTAAGAGACCAGGGAATAGAGCTGATCCTTTAATGTGCACTTAATTAGAATGAACCTCCTTTCTGGGTCTTTGTGGGTTGTCTGGCATGTAAAGTTGCAGTGCTTTGAGAATAGTATCGCCCCTTCCTTAGTTTTGTCTTCTGCATTGGCTAAGTGAAACGTAGGGAAATGGGGGTGTAGGTATTTAGGGCTGTACCAGATCGGGAAATGGGTCTCCTGTATCATTACAATATCTAATTTTAGTCTTTGGTATTCCTCAAGGACCTTCCTCCTTTTAACAGGGGAGTTTAGGCCCTACACATTATGCATGGCAATTTTGTAAACGGAAGGTGTGGTGGGGCTAGCCATGGTGTGGGAAGGGGAGCATGTCTGCCATTGAGTTGTCACTTACCCATGGTAGGAGTTTTATGGGAAATCGTCCTGTGACCTCTGAAGTGGGAAGCACCGGGCGCTCCGGAGGAGATTGGATATCCATTCGCTGATTGGCTATAGAGAAGAGAGAGGTTAGAGAGAGAGAATAAGGAAAAGGCATCAATAACAAACAAGAGGGTCATTTAAAAGACCCTTTAGGGCTAGGAGGAAAGATTCCTTCCTAGACCCCAACCAAAGGTTTTCCGCCCTGGAGTGAGGGGCGGACGTCTTATCCTGCGATGACAGACTAGCCACAATCAGGGGGTAAGAGGGTGTACATTGGGGACCATGTCATGTCCCAGCAGCACAGATTAATCCAAAACTATTAGGAGACACAACGGTAGGCATATGTAATACACATATCAAGTTCTTAGGAGAACTTCTTCTCGGGCCTATGTCCAACGGGAGGTGGGCAGTCTGAAGAAAGTGTAGGCTTCAATAAGACAAAGTAGTCGACTACTACGTCTAGTCCCAGTTATTATGGTGCATAGGGTAGGTAGCTTGATTGAAGGTAAGCAAATCTGGGGCCCGCTGACACTGTGGAGCAAAAGGGTAACTTTGAACAAAGGCCAACTGGGCCAAATAGTTGTGAGTGTCTGCGGCAGTCAAAAAGAGGTAGGGGTCGTGAGCCCCATCCGGAAGAGAGGAATCCACTAGTAGGGGGCCAAGGAAAGTGGTAGAAATGAGAGCCTGAAGACGGATCTTCGTAGGTTAGGGGGGTAAATTGTCCTTGGATCTCTTAGATTTAGACTTGCTCCAGAGGGGGGTGATTGGGCTGGCAGGCGGGGGGCGTTTTGTAGATCCTGAGGCAGTACTGGAACAGTCCATGGGCGCCTCTTGGGAGATGAACTTTAGGTCCAGCAGGATCTTTTCGCCTTCCGGGAAAGAAGAGAAGGAAATAGTTTTGCCTTTCCAAAGGATCTTTACTGCAAATGGGAAGGCCTACCAGTACTTGATATTCTTGGCCGAGAGTATAGATAGAAGAGGCTTGAGTGTTCTCCTCTTTTGTATGGTGGAAGGGGCCAGGTCAGCGAAAATCTGTATCTGGTGTCCTTGGCAGGAAACCTGGGACTTGCTGCCAGCCAGGTGCATAATTTCCTCCTTCATAGCGTAGAAGTGGGGTTTGACAATAATTTCCCTGGGTGAACCATCTTTCCTCAGTGGCCCCAGGGCTCTATGAGCTATGTCAAGTTGTTGGTGGGGCTTAGGGGATTAGGTTTTTCATTAGGTCTTGAATGGCAGCTTGGACGTCAGTAACGGACTCTGGCAGGCCTCTGACCCTAAAATTATGTCTCCTGGACCTATTTTCCATATCTTCTATTTTGGCGAGGGCAGTGTCGAGTTGATCTTGAAGGACCCTGATATTGTCCGAATTTTGGCTGGTTCTCGCTACTGTTATATCCAATTTCTGCTCAATTTCCTCCATTCTGGCCCCCAGGTTCTGGAAGTCTGCTTTAATATCCCCTGTGATTTTAGAGACAGTGTTTGAGAGCCGCCTTTCTAGAAGGTCAGAGATTTCGAGGAAAAGGTCCGCTGAGTGTAGGGGAGAGTCCATGGTGGTGGAGCTGATAGCAGGGCTGACTGCCTGAGAGGCTTGCCCAGGCCCGAGGGGAGTGGATGCCTTGTCTTCCAGAGCGTGCCTTAATAAGGATTCAGTGGAGGCTGGGGATGGGGTCATAGGCAACTGGGGCTGCCCATGAGTCTCTAGAGAGAAGATGAGGGATGGAGGAGACAGTACCTGCCTGTAGTTTGCATTTCCCGGATTGCTGGGTGCATGTGGTAGCACCGCGGTGCCCATCTTGGTACACCCGGTGGTGGCCTGAGAGTAGAATTACACCAGACATCTGGGAGTGTGTGGAGATATGTCCGGAGGATGAGGGACCCGAGTCCAGGATTGTCTGCCCTCCGTGTCGGGCTGAATGGCTGTCGGTGGTCAGACCTGGTGCAGAGCTCCTGGCTTAAGTGGCCATCACGGAGCTTCCGCACATGCGCACTCCGCGTATTGGGATTTTTTACCAAAAATATGTAGCAGAATACATATTGGCCTAAACTGATGAAGAAATTAGATTTTTTCATTTTTTTTTATTGGATATGTTTTATAGCAGAAAGAAAAACATATTGTTTTTTATTCAAAATTATCAGTCTTTTTTGTTTTTAGCACAAAAAACCACAGTGGCTATCAAATACCACCTAAAGAAAGCTCTATTTGTGGGGAAAAAAGGACACACATTTTGTTTGGGTACAGTGTCACACGACTGCACAATTGTCAGTTAAAATACTAACACAGTGCCGTATCGAAAAAAATGGCCTGGTAACTGGATAAGAAAATAAATCGGATTTGACTGAGACTGCATGTTTTCAATGATGAAAAAGTTGAGCGAACCCGAACTGTAAAGTTCGGGTTCGTACCGGACTTTAGGGTGTCCTTGTCCCGAACCCGAACATTTGAGAAAAAGTCCGGGTTCGGGTATTTTTTCGCACCTTTTGAATAGCTGCAGGGCAGCCAATCAACAAGCGTTTCACTCGTTTGCCCTTAGAAGCCATCACAGACATGCCTACTAATGGCATGGCTGTGATTGGCCAGTGCATCATGTGGCCCAGCCTCGACATAAGCGGGAGTCACGTAGCGATGCATGTCACATCATCTCATACTAGTGTAGGGAGAGGATGCTGCCGCTGCTGTGTGGGACAGATTAGCGTTATAAAATCATCTCAGACTAGTGTAGGGAGAGATTCCTGCTGCTAATGTGAGGGACATATTAGCGTTATAAAATCATCTCATACTGCTGGAGGGAGAGGTTCCTGCTGCTGGTGTGAGGGACAGATTAGCGTTATAAAATCATCTCATACTGGTGTAGGGAGAGGTAACTGCTGCTGGTGTGAGGGACAGATTAGCGTTATAAAATCATCTCAGACTAGTGTAGGGAGAGGTTCCTGCTGCTGGTGTGAGGGACAGAATTGCGTTATAAAATCATCTCATACTGGTGTAGGGAGAGGTTCCTGCTGCTGGTGTAAGGGACAGATTAGCGTTATAAAATCATCTCATACTGGTGTAGGGAGAGGTTCCTGCTGCTGGTGTGAGGGACAGATTAGCGTTATAAAATCATCTTATACTGCTGGAGGGAGAGGTTCATGCTGCTGGTGTGAGGGACAGATTAGCGTTATAAAATCATCTCATACTGGTGTAGGGAGAGGTAACTGCTGCTGGTGTGAGGGACAGATTAGCGTTATAAAATCATATCATACTGGTGTAGGGAGAGGTTCCTGCTGCTGGTGTGAGGGACACTCTCAAATCATCTCATACTGGTGTAGGGAGAGGTTCCTGCTGCTGGTGTAAGGGACAGATTAGCGTTATAAAATCATCTCATACTGGTGTAGCGAGAGGTTCCTGCTGCTGGTGTGAGGGGCAGATTAGCATTATAAAATCATCTCATACTGGTGTAGGGAGAGGTTCCTGCTGTTGGTGTGAGGGTCAGATTAGCGTTATAAAATAATCTCATACTGGTGTAGGGAGAGGTTCCTGCTGCTGGTGTGATGGACAGATTAGCGTTATAAAATCATCTCATACTGGTGTAGGGAGAGGTTCCTGCTGCTGGTGTGAGGGACAGATTAGCGTTACAAAATCATCTCATACTGGTGTAGGGGGAGGTTACTGCTGCTGGTGTGAGGGACAGATTAGCGTTATAAGATCATCTCATACTGGTGTAGCGAGAGGTTACTGCTGCTGGTGTGAGGGACAGATTAGCGTTATAAGATCATCTCATACTGGTGTAGCGAGAGGTTCCTGCTGCTGGTGTGAGGGACAGATTAGCGTTACAAAATCATCTCATACTGGTGTAGGGAGAGGTTCCTGCGGCTGGTGTGAGGGACAGATTAGCGTTACAAAATCATCTCATACTGGTGTAGGGAGAGGTTCCTGCGTGGACAAGCTAACCTTTATTAGAATGAACCAGGTATGGATCCCAAAAGACTTGTCTGTACCTTGTACAGAATAGCCATTTATACCGGCCTCACACAGCCATTGGTATACTTAAGTGAACGTATCCTTTTTTTTTAATATGTCTCAATATTTTGGGGGCTACCCCAATTAGAAAAAAAATCAAACAAACAAAAAACAGTGTTGGCTACCTCCTCCTCCACCACCACTTCCACCACCTACACCGCCACGGTCACTGCCTCCTCAACCTCCTACTCCACATCCACCTCCTCCTCCATTTTTTTATGTGATTTTAAGTTATTTCCCTATCCAAATCCAAACATTTGTTTGCAGGGCACTTGACCTACTCTTACCCCCATTTTGCTTCCTTTTGCAGGCCTCTAGTCCTTTTCAGGACTTTTTTAGAGCCATTTTTGTGCCCAGAAGTTCGGGTCATCATTGACTTCAATGGGGTTAGGGGTTCGGGGTCAAGTTCAGGGCCGCTTTTTCGCGAAGTTTGGCCGAACCCACCGAACCCGAACATCCTGGTGTCCGCTGAACTCTAATGAAGAACTGTTGTGTCTTTTTCATAATAGAAGCTTTGGTAAATAGCAACATGCTGGGCTCAGCTTTCCAACTCAATGCTTCCAAGAAAATCATAATCATCTATTGGGGAGAACTCCAGAAGGTGGCCTTTGTATTTACATAAACAATGGTTGGTGCACAAACCACTGTCTATATTCCCCTTGGGTGTTAACAGCTGCTCACTTCAAAATAGGCACACAGAGACTTTATGTAATTGCTGGTGATCCTAACCATCTAGAAACTAGCATAATGCAAAAACGAGTTGCCACCAATTGGTTTGGAGTAGTTTTTATTTACAATAGAGCCATTTTCATGTGTCAATTGCAAAACCAGGAAAACCAGGCTAACTGGATTGGCAACATGGGGTTTTTTTCCCATTTTTTTTAAATATCAGGTTTAAAGCATGTTTTGTATTTTCAAATGTCAACTAGGGCTAATGGTTTTCCCACTGGGTTCACCAAACCTTAAGCGAGCTAAACTTTTCCTTATTTGCTTATCCTACTCTTGATTTGATGTAAGAAACCACTCCCCCTCTCCTCATATTGATTATATAGGCAATAGGGGTTGTGTAAGTCACAGAAGATAACTTGAAAAGCTGATAATGTTGTTTGAGATATTATTTCAGTATACAAGTTACAAGGATATTGGATTTCTTTCAGGTTTAATAGGGTTTGTACAGAAATTTTATTGTTTAGAAAATGTACTAAAAAGTTTGAAAAATGAAAACGAATGCAGCTACCACATTGACTGACTCGTAATCTACAACATATGATATTTTTGTTCTTGGATTTATATATATGTTATGCCTCATTCTACCTATCTTTCTACATGGTCAAAAACACAATTGAAATGGAAACTATAAAGTTTGTGGACCATTTTTATTTTATGTTAGTTTATGTTATTTTTAGATTATACATTTTACATGTTTGTATTTATAATAAATTGATAATATAATATCTTTGCTTCACAAATAAGCATTCAATATATAACAAAGTATTCTCAGAGCACAATGAGTTAGCTAAACTGACAGCTCAACAGACAAAGCTAGTTTTAAAGTATTACAGTTCTGTTTGTTGGACTGAAATCTTGGATCAAGCTGTCTAATAGGGGATGCCACTGCTGTAATTAGTATTATTAATATGAATTATTGTATATTTATCTTTCAAAAACATCTTTATTGGGTTTTTAAAATTTAGAAAAACATAATTAATGTAAGAAGATACCAAAATTCCACATTAGAAGTCAACAATTAAAGAACTTGTACAGGTTTAGTTTCAGAATTAAATTATGAATACAAAATACAAAGTAATCCTAGACTTTATATAAAAAGTGGGCTAACATATAAGACATTTCCTATAATACCCATGTCAATGTGTGATCAGAAACATAAACAAATGAATCATTATTTATTAAAAAGAAAAAAGAGACATCATCCAGAGATGAATGCACTAAATAAATGTATCACTTTTGAGTGAGGGAGTTTCAGACAACATGCCTACCACTAGTCAGAAAAGAGTATAGAGCTATTTTTTATTAGCTAATTAGCTAGTTTCCATGGGGTCCAGTACATATGAAATGTCTCTTTTCCCATCTTTATATGCCATCATTTTTCATACATATAGATCAGATCTTGGTGCCTTTTAACAACAGTAAGGTTGGAGATAGTCGTACCTTTCCATTTTCTAACAATCATCAATCTTGCAGCAAATAATGTATTCATAACAATGGGCCTAAGAAGGGGTGGAACTCTTTCCATTCCTATGGTCAGTAAAGCCTGCTCAGGGGAAGACAATGCAACTTCCAGTTGGGTGTAATATGAAGTGGAACAACATGTTCCAGTAGCTTCTACAATTTGTACGCGACTGAAGCATATGTGGAATTGTGCCCACCTGTCCAAAACCTCTCCAGCAAGTGTTGGTATTCTGTTTAGATAATTTAGACAGTATATATGGAGTTAAATACCATCTAAGGTGTTTTTTTAGCCACTTCCCAGTTGTTTGTACAATGTGAACATGAAGAGTTGTTTCGCATGCCTTTGTGCCATTGTTGGTCAATAAAGAAGGCACTGGGATCTTTCTCCCACTTAGTCAATGGGGCTAACTTGGTGAACACTGATTTGGAGTGTAGTGAAGATTATAGAAAAGGGATATACCCTTTGTTTTAGTAGGGGTGTTGTTCCATTTTGCCCATAAACCACAAAATAAAGTTTTACAGCACTACCTGCTTAAAATACACCATACATATAAATGTGATGCAACAAAATGAAAAATAAAAATAAAATATATCAGTCTCTGCTTTCAAATGTGAAGTCCAAATGCACATATCAAAGTTTAAAAGTGCCAGTGCATGTCCCCCTCAAGTGTGCCCATACTCACTGGAAGTATGTGACTCTCTGCTATACAGCTAGAAGAGTCTAACAGGCTTATGTAGCATCATGTAGAGTCAAAAAGGTTGTCATCCTTCTTAAACTTTCCTTGAGGGTTTATTTCCTCTGGTCTGTATCACTCTTGCACTCCTACAAGCGACCAATGGCTTCACATATATGAAGGCAGAGAAGGGGGGAATCCCATCATAATGTAGTAATATTTTATTAAAAACTCCAGCATATAAGAATACACTCAATTGGTATATGAATCACTCAGCATGTAAAAGCTATCCAAACCTGGAAGCACTGCATCAGCATGCACTCCACGGGCTGGATATGATGTCACCAGAACTATAGGCTCCTCCCAACGCATTTCGACTCTCCTCTGGGCATCTCCATTGCATTAATTTTATAATATGAAACGTGGTTAAACTGCTGCAAAATGTCATAGGCAGTATGCAGGGAAAGTTTTTTCCTGTTGGAATCACATCATCTGTAAATAGTATAATAGTATGTGAGCATTCTTTAACACATATTCCTTCAATGAGTGGGTGTGTTTAGATTTTTCTCAGCCAGGGACTCCATGAGTAAGGTGAAAATTAAGAGGGACAATTGGTTCCCCTGGTGAGTACTGTCAGTTATAGATAAGCTCTATACACCATTAAAAGTACCAGTGCGTGCCCCCTCAAGTGTGCGCACACTCACTGGAAGTGTGTGACTCTCTGCTATACAGCTAGAAGAGTCTAACAGGCTTATGCAGTGTCATGTAGGGTCAAGTATGTTGTCTTCCTCTTTAAACTTTCCTCCATCATTAATTTACTCTGGTCTGTATCACTCTTGCACTCCTACAAGCGATCAATGGCTCCACATATATGAAGACAAGAATGGGGATCCCATCATAGTGTAGTAATATTTTATTAAAAACTCCAGCATATAAAAATACGCTCACTTAGTATATGAAATAGTCAGCATGTAAAAGCTATCCAACTCCAGCAGTGCTGCCTTGGTATGTGCTCCAGGGGCTGGATGTGACTGCCTCAAAATGTTGTAGGCAATGAGTTGGTGTGTTCGGATTTTCTCAGCCAGGGCTCCATGAGTAAGGCAAAAATAAAGGGAGGGTCATTTACTATAGCGCTGCTGGAAAATAGCGGCAAAATTACCTCAAGTTGCACTAAATTACTGTGATTTGTGGTAGATAGCACTAAAATGGTATTCACAATAGTGCTGGTGGCAAATAACTCCCAAAATGGAATTCACTATTGCTCCCAGGTCACAGATAAAGGCCAACTCCTTACTTCAGACCTGGAGTAGTGCAAATAGAAATAATGTTTGGCACATGATCTGATCCCCTAAATTATACTAAAATATGCAGTATATTGTTTAAAGATAATCTGCTTTTAAACTGTGTGAAAAAGTGATTTCTACACTGAAATATCTTAAAAAGTCTGAGAAGAGATAAATTCCCAGTCTCTTTACTCCTAGGTGCAGAGCACAGCTGAGCACAACTGAGCATGCTCAGACACAAAACAACTCCCAAAATAACTCTCATGTAGTAATTCCTTGAGTAGGTAGTAAATACCAAAATGAGAGTTATTTTACACAGATTTATTGGGAGTGAAGATAAGAGTTATTTAGCCAAATGCAAGTTTCAGCCATTCATTCTAATGGTGCAATTGTTACTTTATTAAATAATTCCATTTCATGTTGAGATGAAATGTATCTTTCTGTCAAAGAAATTGTCCTGGCAACAATGTTGCAATTTTGATAATCTATTTTGTTTTTAAGAATGCTAGAATAATCTTTTCCTGTTTTGGTTAAATATTTTTTTCTCTGTCACTTTCACTTATTGATATCTATCTCACAAAAATATTTCCCCAAACTCACACAGGTGTCTTTACAAACCACAAGCAATACCATTGCTTATGGAAATTTAAAATTAGTTCAATTTTTTTAATTTTTTTATTCTTTCCAAATGATCCTAATTTGAGCCCCAAAAATGTGATATGTGTACCAACATCAGAAATAAAAATGTCATTACCAAAATCTGAGGATAACATTACTATTCTACGCTCACACAGCAAGAACCACCAAAAATCACAGATTACATTTAGAAGATTAACTCCTGACAAATGTAAGTCCTATATATTACTAGACATGCAGTATCTGTATATTTATGTGTAGAAGGACTTGATGTGTAGTAGCCTTGTGGCTTAAAAGGTAGCAATTCTGTCTACCATTGCAGATATCCTGTGTTTGATTCCCAAGCATGTCCCTTCATGTAGAGGTCTTGTTTGTCCTCTCTATGTTGTTAAACATGACTCAGGGCCTTACCTAAATTATGTCTAAATGTAGTATTTATGAGTAGGAGGGTTCCACCACCATTGCAAATCTTGGCAGATACACTAGCTAGGCAATGGGGGTGCCTGCTTTTACGTGCACATGAACTTTAATTGCATCCCAATCTTAGTCCATAGGGTTCAATATTGAGTTCAATGTTGAGTTGGCCCACCCTTTACAGCTATAACAGCTTCATCTCTTCTGTGAAGGCTGTCCATAAGGTTTAGGATGTTTGTCTATGGGAGTATTTAGCCATTCTTCCAGAAGTGCATTTGTTCAGTCAGGCACTGATGTTGGATGAGAAGGCTTGGCTCACAGTCTCCACTCTAATTCAGACAAAAGGTGTCCTATCTGGTTGAGGTCAGGACTCTGTGCAGGCAAAGTTTCTCCACTCCAAACTCGCTCATTCATGTCTTTATGGATCTTGCTTTGTGCACTGGTCAAAATCATTTGGTGGGGGGGGGATTAGGGTGTGAGGTTGTTTTTCTGGGGTTGGGCTTGGCCCCTTAGTTCCAGTGAAGGAACTCTTAAGACATCAGCAAGACATTTTGGGCAATTTCATGCTCCCAACTTTGTGGGAACAGTTTGGGGATGGCCCCTTCCTGTTCCAACATGACTGCACACCAGTGCACAAAGCAAAGGCCATAAAGACATGGATGATGGAGCTTGGTGTGGAGGGACTTCAATGAGTCCTGACCTCAACCCGATAGAACACCTTTTGGCTGAATTAGCGCAGAGACCGAAAGCCAGGCCTTCTCATCCAACATCAGTGCCTGACCTCACAAATGCACTTCTGGTAGAATGGCCAAACATTCCCATAGACACATTCCTAAACCTTATGGAAAGCCTTCCCAGAAGAGTTGAAGCTGTTATAGCTGCAAATGGTGGCCCAACTCTATACTTAACCCTGGGCTGCCATTATAGTTCATGGGTGTGTAAAGGCACATTTCCCAATAGTTAGGACAATCTATTGTATTTTACTTGTGATACTGAGCATGGCTATGGAGTTAGGGCTGGATCACACCACAGCGATGGACAAGACATCTGCTCACTGCTCACTAGCTAAGTGGCTAGTAAATCCACCTGGCACCCAAAAGGTTGCTGGTTCACGTCCCGGATATGCTAATGCTTGTGTTGAAGTTTATAATAATAATAGTTTATAATAAACCCCTGGTTGGGTTTCTCACCACAATCCAAAGACAGGCTGGCATTTTATTAGTCTCTTGTCCAAATAGTCTGTAATGTAAGCAAGTTATTTTGGGACTTTAAATTGGAAGCTCACAGCAGCCAGGGACTTGGACATTTCAAATTGTAGGGTTGCACACAGGTAAATCTGGTTAGAAAACTGTTGCTTGGATCAGTGTTTCTCAACTTCAGTCCTCAAGGCATCCCAACAGGTCATGCTTTCAGCATTTCCCTCAGATGAAACAGCTGTGGTAATTACTCCTGACTTCAACTCTTTGTGACTAGGTTCGTTGTCAAAAGATTGGTCTAAATGGACACACGTTGGGATGTTAAACTTTACAGGTTC
>BLSH010189997.1:63190-77014 GCA_018402905.1 Glandirana rugosa
CATTGATCCCCCTGAATGGTTCGGAGTGGTAGTTCTGCAGTACAGTTATTATTACAATCCCCTCCAGTTTAGGGTGCGGTTCCGGGAGGTTTGTTGGTCTCCTACGGATTCCTATTATTACCGTGACCTCCTGCTGGAGCTCGGGTCGTAATAGGTCAGGGTCCCTTGTTGTGGGGTACATGATCACCCCCCCTGTTATCTTTAGTGTCCCCAATAATGTGACTCCCTCGATCTCTAAGACTTATACCTATAGGCTCACCTGGAGACTTACCCGGGTTATCCATACGGGGTGAATCTCTGCATTCCTTACTCCTAATAATAGTCGTTTTAGTAGGAGGCGTTTGACCTCCCCTAACATTATTATTGACATGACGTCTTGATGGTGAGGCTTGGTAAGTCCCCCTAGTTACATCCCACCCTTTGACCGGGTGGGTCAGGACATGACTAACAGGTGTCCCTGAGTCCCTTACTCCACCAACCTCTTTAGAGGTCGTTTCTACACAATCGGCCTGCCATTTGAAAACCATTTTATCCTGATAATCTCGTAAGTCCCTGTTATATTTTTTTCTTTTCTTATTCTTTTGCTCCAGCTCCTCCTTTTCAAGGAGGACTCTTAGAGCATCAGATTTTTTTGTGTACTCAGGGTTATTCATAAAGGGCGTTAGTTTCAACCTTACCTCCCCTATACTAGTATCCAATTTGGCCAGTTTCAGTTTTTTTCTTTCAACCATGAAATTGATCAACTTAATGCCTTCACCATTAAAAAATCGAAACCAGCCTTCAAGGTCATCATCACCTTGCTGGGGAGTGACTTCCCATCTCAAACTCCGGGGGCACTGTAGTTGCACTGAAGGGCACTGAATAGCCCTGTAGGGCACTGATGAACAGCGTGGTGGCACTGATGGTACTGTGGTGGCACTGATGACACTGTATGGGCATTAATGGCACTGTAGGGGCACTGATAGCACTGATGGCACTATTAGCACTGTAGGAGCACCAGTACCACTATCTCCTATTAGTAGTATTCTCATCCTTATAACATCCTAGGAACATTCTCTACTACATTTCTTTTTCCCCCCTCTAGTGAGTGAATTTTCACATAGATCTCTTTGGCCACTGTGATGAGAAGTGGTAGACGGATGCTACCTGTCGCCTTGTATGCGTTCATGTTCAGGATTTTACCAGCCACCATGGCAGGGCTGGTTCCGGTCCAGAGTTTGCGGTCCACTGGAGTCCACTAGCAAGCAGGTGGCTTAAATAATTAGGAAGAGATCTCACTTTAGCTCTGACCTGAAACTCAGAGAGGGATCTGAGGGAGCTCTGTGTCTGTTTGGACTTTAAAAAACAAGGTTTGCATTTTGGCTTATGTTTTGTGGATGTCAGGGGCCAGCCCCACACAGTATAGTGAGGAAACTATACTATTTAGTTTAGCGCCAGATGGCAAGGACTTATTTTCTGTTTTGTTTGTTTTTAACCTGCAAATCTTTTACTAATAAACCTGGCAAGCTTTAAACAAAAGCGGTGTAATAAACACCAAAGAGCTCAGATCAGGACACTACCATAAAAAAGTAGACATTTATTGGATATGCATTAAAAAGCCTATTAACAATATGAAAAAGGAAAAATCACCACCATTGATGTACTGAATTAAAAAGACATCGTTGTCAATAAAATAGGGGAACCTCAGCCGGCTGCATAACCCATCTGTCACCACACACAACTAGCACTCAACTTGAACTATCCCAATGAGAAGAGGGGTGGCAACCGGTGTGCCTTGCAAAGTCAATAATCAATGAAAATCTCATTTGATGAGCATTCCAGAGGGGTGCAGGTTAATCTATCCACGAGGGGGACAGGCAAACAATAGCAGCACAATTGTGATTCGTTCAAGTCTGCAAATTTGATAAGACTGCTACGGTTAAAGAGAATGGGGGCTCTAGACCTGGAGACTGGCCAAAGAAGCCAGGAAGGTCTTGGGGACCCTGGAAAGGACTGGGTATAGAGCACATACAGTGCTACTGATGCCATGCATTGGGCCATATTGCTGCCAATTGCCCCCTGACTAATGAACCCATGCAATGTGATTATACTTATGACGCCTTTCTCTTTTTGCAAGTCGCATATACATTAGCTCCCAGCTGGGGGCTAATGACCCAGAAAATGTTTCTAACCCTGACTGTGACAGTGAACACAATGTAGTACCTGACTTACAGGTCTGGAGAGAGGACATCTGTACAGAGCAACTACGGGATGGCACCCTCCTTAGAGCCAGAGAAAACGTGAAGGTAATGGATGGAGATCCTGTGGACCCTAATTGGGGGGGTTGTCTTTTCCCTACATGTCTCTTAAAAATTATTTGTTCTATCAGGTGGTGAAATGAAGGGAGGATGAGGTGGAACAGCTAGTGGTTCCCAAACCCTTTTACAGGATCGTGCTAGATCTAGCCCATGGACATGTAATGGGGGAAATCTGGGTATCAATAAGACCAGGGAGAGAATAACCCAGAGATTCTTCTGGCCCGGGTTATATGCAGAGAGTATTGTGAATCCTGCCCTAAGGGTGAACTCTCTGCGCCTTCACCCCATTTCCGTAGTCCATTTGTTCCACTGCCCATAATTGAGGTGCCTTTTGAAAGAATTGGCATGGATCTCGTGGGACCCATAGTAAAGTCTGCCCGGGGACACCAGCACATCCTGGTAATACTAGATTACATGACCCGCTATGCAAAGGCCATAGCCTTGTGGAACACCCACGCTAAGTCTATCACCAGGCAGGTGGTCCAGGTGTTTAGTCGGGTGGGGATTCCTAAAGAGGTCTTAACAGATCAGGGCACCCCGTTTATGTTCCGTTTAACCAAGGAATTGTGCAGGTTGTATAAAATCTCTGTACCTCAGTCTACCGCCCCCAAACGGATGAACTTGTGGAGAAGTTTAATAAAACGCTCAAAAGTATATTGAAAAAGGTAGTGGAAAAAGATGGGAGGGATTGGAATATGTTGCTGCCGTATCTCATGTTTGCCATACAAGAGGTTCCGCAAGCATCTACCGGGTATTCCCCCTTTGAACTCTTGTATGATAGACATCCCAGGGGGCTGCTAGATGTCTCAAAAGAGATGCGGGAAGGAGAGGCCCCATATAGGAGCGTCATTGAGCATATTTCCTTGATACAGGATCGAATCGCAGCAGTCCTGCCCCTGGTGCGAGCCCAGGAAGGCCAGAAAAGGGTTTATAATCGCATTGCCAAAACCCGGACTTTCAACCCTGTGCTGATGCTAGTCCCCACGGTTGAAAGTAAATTCCTAGCAAAGTGGCAGGGTCCCTTTAAGATTAGGGAAAGAGTAAGGGAAGTCAACTACAAAGTTTACCAGCCAGGGAAAAGGAAACCCTAGCAAATTTGCCATGTGAATCTCTTAAAACCGTGGAAAGACAGAATGACTTTATTGGCATTGCCCACTCCTCAAGAAGACAGACAATCCATGACTCTGGATATCACTGACGCAACAAAATGACGTTAAGGAATTTATCAGTATAAATAGAGACTTTTTTCTCTCCCCTACCCGGACTGACCACAGTATTACAACATTACATAATTACGGAACCAGGGATCTGTGTAAATGTAAAACCCTATCGAACACCTGTGTCTGTTTGGACTTTAAAAGACTAGGTTTGCATTTTGGTTTATGTTTTGTGGGTGTCGGGGGCCAGCCTCATATCATATAGTGAGGAAACTATACTATTTATTTTAGCGCCAGACGGCAAGGACTTATTTTCTGTTTTTTTTTTTGTTTTTAACCTGCAAATTTTTACCAATAAACCTGGCAAGCACGCTGACTATTTTCCTCAGGAAAGTTGATCCCCACAAGCTAATCTCCCACACCATGTTATGCAGAGCGTGCCAATATGGTGCACATGGCTCTGCATTGACCTTTGGGTCTATGCACACATTTCAAGTCAGCTGTGTTTTGCATTTAATTATGTTTTTGCTTTGCCTTAAAATGACTTGATCGGCTTGTGATAGAAATAAATATCAGTTTTACGCTCACATTTCTCTTTATATATGCCATGCAGTGAAGTGTATGCACGGTTGTGCTGCTGACCGTGTCACATGTGCTGCAGAGTATTGAGTGGCCAATTTAGGTACATGCTTTTATGTGTGCCTATATACTGTTCTAATATAGCCCCTACAATTTTATTGTGGGTGAACTTCATTTGCAATAAATATTTTTTATTTTTATATTTTGTCTTTCATTCCAGCTTTGGTTGCTTCTCCCTGCTTCTGGTTCGCCATGCTGCCCGGTGCACGTAGACTGCCTGAGTCCTCCTTCCTTTCCAAAGATTGAGATAAATTCAGCAGCCATTTTCTCCAGCCTTAGTGTGGGCTGCCCTGGCTTTGGTCTTTCAGTGGCCTCGAGCCTCTGCCTTGTGGCCTCTAATTGGCCGGCAGCGTGAACTTTCCCAGCCCACGCCCAGCCTACGGCCTCCTATGTGGGACGGTGGGCTGATGATGCGGCATGATGTCACGCCCATCTGGGTGTGGCCACGTGGTGCGCCCATAGCTCAGGGTGGCATGTCAAGCCCTCTTTTCCTCTGATGGCATTGGCCATCCTCAGATCATATAATGGCCAGGCCTGTGATTGGCTTTTTCCCAATCCGGTGCTGCCCTGGTAAACGTGTAGGGCCTGATGGGCTTTAGTGCTGTCTGGCAGCTTAGCTGCATGGTCACCATTAACCTCCTTGGCAGTATGATTCCGTCAGATTTTTGTGTCTAAAAGCAGTACATTGTTTTGCATGGAAATTTGGCGTTATATATTGTAGGCCTGTAATTCTTAGGAATAACTCACTTAAATCTGTCCAAACAAGAGTCTAGTAGACATCCCAGGTATGATAAAGTTTGAAACACAAAATTATAATAAAATAAATCATAAATAATTGCAAAAACTAATAATATAATAATAATAATTTGTATTCAATAACATAATCAAACCAAAAACATTGACCAAAAAAGGGTGCAATATTACTAAGTCACTGAAATATAAGACAGTTTAGTAAACATCCTGGGCATACAAGCTCATGTAATACAGATTCTAATTTTATTGATTTGAAGTGGCCCAATGATGTCATTGACTATATAGGATCATGTCCATAAATGTTCAATGACATAACTTGGGAGGTCCAGCTCCCTTGTATCTAACAGCTGTCATCCATTATACTTGTCATTTGGTGGGTGACAAGTGAACGCACAGGATGCGTCTTGGCGATGGTGTTTTTTTTCTTTTGGTGGGTCAGCCGGCATCAGGTATCATGATGGTTATGGATCTGCATTGCTGGATGACGTGATTGATGATGGATTTACAGTAAGGGACCTTTTTTGGGATTTTTTTTTTTATAAAAACTTGTCAAACATTTGGGTTTCTTCATTTCTAGGTTACAACTTTTTTTTGTGACTGAGTATGTATGCCATAATCATTTACATAGAAAGGCTGGTATCTAGGTGCCCCTTCTTGTTAAAGATTCCAATAAGCCCATACAAACAGATCCCCACAACCACTGCCCAGAGTTGTGGGGAAGAGGCCCTTGTCCTCATCAACAAGATACCCCCCCATGTTAAGGGCTTGGGGATTGGTATGGTTCAGGAGGGCAGAGGTACATGACTCATCCCCTACCCTTTCCAGTAAGGCTGCATGCTCATAGTAAGGGTCGTGTATGGATTTTTAGGGAGACCCTCACATATTTTTTTGCGTGAAGTCACCATTAAAACCCGTATCAGACCCAAAGGGTCTGGGATGGATTTTCTGGGAGACCTCACACCCTTACAATTTGTATCAGAATCAAAGGGTCTGATGTGCATTTTGGATGGACGCTATACAATTTACAAAGAAAAAAGGATACAGTTTAAATTGTCCACAAATGACATTTCTTTGCTGGCTTCTTTAAAAAAAAAAAAGCTGGACTCCTCCAAAGGTGCCCCAAAAACATAGTTAACCCTTGGAGGGGTCTGTGTGTGTTTTTTTAACAAAGAAGCTGTCAATGACCATTGTAAATGTAAGTACTGCTGCAAAACTTTTTGTACATCACAGCGATTCACCCATTCACAGGCAGGATTAGGGCACCTAACAAGAAAAAAAGAGTCTTGTTGCGCTCTAAGTTCAAACTCCTCAAACCTTAAATCCAGGAAGGAGGATCCACGGTCAGAAGGGAAAGGGTCAGAAGGGAGAAGTAACAGAGAGGCTCCAAGTCCAGTGCTCCTATAGAGTCTTGGTTCCACTGGGATGGATCAGGGTGGAATACATCAATCAGCATCCTTAGGGAAAGTCAATGTGGGATATATCACAGGAGAGGATGTAAGTGGTGATGGATGGATGATGGCTCAGATTGTGGTGCATCAGGGCTCATCAAGTATGGGAATCCTCAGTAACATGTAGAAAACAAAAGTGACCACAGCGCAAACATCAATATGAGCATATATAATTTAACCACTTTAATCCCCTGGAAACTATTTCCCTCTTTAGGACCAGAGCACTTTTTGCGATTCTGCACTGCGTCGTTTTAACTGACGATTGCACGGTCATGCGACATTGTACCCAAACAAAAATTGACATCCTTTTTTCCCACAAATAGAGCTTTCTTTTGGTGGTATTTGATTGCCTCTGCAGTTTTTATTTGTTGTGTTATAAACAAACAAAGAGCGACAATTTTGCAAAAAATCCAATATTTCTTACTTTTTGCTAAAATACATATCCAAAAAAACCTATAAAAAATTCATCAGTTTTGGCTGATATATATTCTTCCTCATATTTTTGGTACAAAAATTCGCAATCGGCGTATATTGATTGGTTTGCGCAAAGGTTGCAGCGTTTACGAACTATGAGAATTAATTTATGGGGTTTTTATTGTTTTTATTCTTTACTAGTAATGGCAGCGATCTGCGATTTTTAGCGGGACTGCGACAATGCGGCGGACATGTTGGACAATTTTGACACTTTTTTTGGGACCATTGGCTGTTATACAGTGATCCGTGCTATGAAAATGAACTGTGTTCCCTGGGATGTGATACTAACTGTGTGGGGGCTGGGCTGACTGGGGGAGGAGAGTGATCGTGGCTTCCATACACAGGGAGCATACGATCACATTCCTTCCCCACTGACAGAACGTAGATCCGCTCATTTACATTAGCTGTTCCCGTTCTGTCACTGTGGGGGGCACGATTGTGGGTAGCCCGCGGACATCGAGTCAGCCCTACCCCCTCCCTGGCTCCTCCATAACACAGTGAACGCTTGAGCGTGCTCATGATCTGCAATCTCACAGCCGCCGTCAGGTGACGGCGGTTTGCGATATCGAGCCAAGTTGCCGCCATCAAGCCACGGCGGGCAGACGGCAACTGGTTAATAAAAACATAAAAGCACACTTACATATGGGTAAGCGAAGGGCTGCAAAACTGTGAAGATGGTGAAGAGCAGCACAGCTGGCCAGCATAAACAGCTGTGATGCATGGACTTCAGGACTGCCAGAAGGGGCAGGCAGCATCTGCAGGCTAACTGGATTAAAGTAGCAACCATTGAGCGTGAAAAGGGAGCATGTACAATCTGTTTCAGAGGACCTGCTTTCTTTTTTAAGTATGCCCAATCATAGGACGGAGATGTATTATATACCAGTAGCTGGAAGCTGGTAATGCAGATGGGAGAGTGAATTGATTATAACAGATTATAATGGGCCAGGGAATGGGGATCAGTGCATAACAGTTAAAAAAACACACAATTGGAGGGCGTGGCCTGCTGCGGACCACAATGGAAGCCTGAGTCCATAGCTCCGCTGCTCGGATCTAAGCAATCCTTAGCAACCATCCAACCCGTGATTCAGCCACTCTGCGTCGGTAAAGACTGAGGACTGCTCCGGGCATGTGCAAGAAGCAGTAAACGCCGCCTGCACCCTGCCGCCGCATGGACCACCTCCCCCCGCTCTCTGGATGACAGCACGCAGCTTACCACTCCCAGTCAAAAGGACTTCTCTGACACGCTCTCCAGAGATAGTGCCAGGGATGACATGGACACCCTGCCCTCACCAGATACCCCATCCTCACTGCAATGCACAGATAGAGTTAAGAGGCTGGCATCCTCCCCTGCTCTCTCCCCCAGCAAAGAGCCCCAATCCAAAAACAGCTCTGGGCTAATCCAGCAACTGGAACCCCTGACACAGAACGCTCTACAGCTCTAGCAGCTATTCCTGTGTCGGACAACCCTGTATCAGAGGCAATGCTAAAGTCCATGCTGCTTACACTGCAAAAGGACTTGCACAGGGAACTACAATTATCAATGTCCCAAATTCATGACAGGGTCGATAGTCTGGAAGATAGAACTACCGTTCTAGAGGAGCACATGCATGATCATGCTAAAGCGCATAATGAGCTGCTGGACATGCATGACCACCATGCATCAGAAATACATGGAATAAAAGTGAAATTAGCTGACTTAGAAGATTGCTACAGGCAAAATAATATTCAATTTGAGGAGTTCCCAAGTCGGTTAAAGCAAACGAGATCACTCCATACCTGCAGCAACTCTTCTCAAAATTGCTCCCTTGCCTAAATGCACGCAATCTCACCATCAATCGGGCACACAGAATCACCAAACCTGCTCATCTCCCTCCTGATACCCCAAGAGACATCTTGGTACAGATACACTATTTTCATGTAAAGGAACAAATTCTCCATGCTGCCAAAACCACCAAACTTTTACCAGCACCTTATGCCAGCGTTGTGCTCTTTAATGATCTCTCAAAGGCCACCATGGAAATGCGCATTCAACAAATTATTCCCATTCTCACACCCAAAGATGGGTATAAAAATATTAACCAATTGGGGGTTCCTACCTGTCCCCCCCAACTCAACAGCGCATATGGGGTCCTAACCATCCCCACTGCCATCTCGGAACCTGGCACCGGAAAAAGACAGAGACTGAACATTACTAAAGCCACGGGTCTCATGCATAAATCAGATCCAAAGAACAAGAAAGGTGCGCCTCTACGCCTCTAAGTGCAGTAGTGTGTAAAGGGGTTAATGTTCAAGATACACCTCCTTGGAAAGTTGGTGCTGATGGACGGCTGACAACCGTGGGGGGAGGGATGGTGCAAAATGGCAAATATATATATGAATATATATATAAAAAAATGTAACAGTGAGAGCTATGAGACCATATAAAATACAATATAAAATATAAAATACCATATAAAATATCATATAAAACTGTTTAGACACGTTTAGGAACATTCCAGCGTTTTTGACAACATTAAAATACGATATTGGTGAATTAATAATTCTAGATAAAACGCCTTAAAATGATGGCAGGTAAGAACTGTTATTTTTACGAGATATATAAAATATAAAAAATAAAATGATATAAAATTGTTGTAAGATTATTATAATGAGATACCACATCCCTATATATTGCATAAAATTTCCCTAAAAAAGAGTAAATGATGTGAACCATATATGGGATATACAAAATATATATACAAAAGAAATTATCAATAATGACTAGAATATGCAACCCATATGTGGACATATATACATTAAGGAAATTATGGAGGCACTGGTGCGGGGGTGCCAAGGTACAAAAGGGGGCAGCAGGGATTATGGGTGAAGCAGATAAAACTCAGCTGAGGGCATGTTTGGCTGTTGATGGTATAGGATGGGGGGTGCCCTAAGGCGCCCGGCATGTATTGTGAGTTAAAAAGAGATCTAAAAAGATTAAGAAGATTTAAAAGAGATTTGGGGCTGTGGGGACCTGCAGAAGGCCTTCCGCACTGTCCTCTTTACTAAAAAAAGACCTGTACGATCCCTGAAGATGTCTACATGATGAAGAGCGAGACTACACATTTTATTCCCATTCCCACAACTCTTATTCTCTAATTGATCTGTTTCTCACAGACAAGTACCTACTCCAATCGGTCTTAGAAGCCCGTATAGGAGTGATTACATAGTCTGACCATGCCCCAATATCAATTAAACTATTCAACAACAACAATTCCCCAAAACACACTGTTTGGAGACTAAATTCCTCCCTTCTCACCAATCCTGCATATGAGGACAGAATTTGATCCGAGATTAAGACCTACTTTGAACAGAACTCACACTCAGTTGATGACCAATCTATTGTTTGGAATGCGCACAAGGCTTTCTTAAGGGGCCTATTTATAAAACTAGGGGCTCAGGAAAAGAACATACACTCAGGCACTACTGAGAAACTTTTAAAACAAATATTTGACCTTGATCACTTAAACAAACAATGCCCAACCCCCAAATCTCCCTAGATCTAAAAAACCTTAGATACCAACTCATAAAAATTTTGACTACTATAGTAAACGCCTTAAACTTCAATTTTACGCCTCAGCCTACAAACCAGGAGAACTCCTGGCCAAACAAAAAAGACGTCTAGCCAACAAAAAGATCCAGTTCCTTACAAACTCCCAAACGTTTAAACAACCCTCTAGCCATAGCGAATGAGTTCAGTGCCAAATTATATATTCTTAAAGACTTAGAACTGGTAGGCCCTCCTTAAAAAGACGATATCAAAGCCTTTCTCTCATCTATTCACCTCCTCTCTATCTCACCCACCCAACTAGAATCCTTATTGACACCTTTTTCCTCAGCAGAAATACTTTACCATTAAATAACTACCCTACATAAGCCCCTGGGTCCAGATTGATTCCCATACGAATATTATAAACAGTTCACTGACCTGATCACTCCACACCTATGCAACACCTTCAATCACTATGTAACTACTGGCAAGATGCCTAAAGAATCCTTGGAAGCTTTGGTAGTTACTTTACCAAAACCGGGCAAAACCCCTGACAATCCTGCTAATTGCCACCCAATATCACTCTTAAAAACAGACAACAAACTATACGCCAAACTCCTAGCTCAATGACTTTCCTTGATTAATCCCCAAGTATTCCACCCTGATCAGGTAGGATTCGTACCAGGCAGACAAGCCTCTGATGGCACTAAGCGCCTCATTGATCTAATATAATGGGTGGAGCACTCTCAGATGCCTTCTTTCTTCTTATCACTTGATGCCGAGAAGGCGTTTGACAGGGTTCACTGGACACACATGGAGGCAGTGCTCTGAAAATGTGGGTTATCAGGGACATTCCTATTAGCAATTTCGAATCTCTACTCTTCCCCAAGTACAAGAGTCTTGACATCAGGCATAAAATCAGACCCCTTTATAATCACTAATGGCACGAGACAAGGGTGTCCACTATCCCCTTGATCTTTGCCATGTTAATGGAACCACTTGCACAAGCCATTAGGTCAGCATGAAGAGTATCAAGATTGGTGATATAAAACATAAATTGGGCCTCTATGCCGACAATGTCATCATCATCTTAACCAAGCCCAAATTATCCCTCATAGCTGTCCAACAGATTCTAGAACACTTCAGCTCAGTCTCTGTTTATAAAATTAACAACAGCAAATCCATTATGCTAAACCTGGGTATTGACCCACAAACCAAACAAAATATCCCAGAAGAATCCCCCTTTATGTGGTCCTCTAGTTCATCACTCCCATACCTGGGAATTCGCCTAATCTTCCCAAGCAAGACACTTTTAAAAGTGAATTATGATGACCTTCAGGAAAAACTTCTGCACACATCCAAGGAATTGAGCCTTTTCCCTGTCTATTGGGCAGGTAGAATTGCTCAAACTACAATGTATCTGCTCCCCCATATACTATATTTGTTCCACACAATCCCCCTACGACTTCTACCTACTCAATTACAGAACTTGCAAAGAATAATCAACACGTTTATTGGGCAACACAATAAACCCAGGCTTAAGAAATACATCCTCCTCATCCGCGTACAACAGGGAGGCATGAGAGCCCCAAATGTCCAGGCATACTACAAGGCAGTAGTCCTAAATCAACTCAAGGAATGGTGGGTACCCAACTCAAGCAAAACCTGAACCCAAATTGAATCTACTGCTCTTAATGTGGACACAAAACTTCTTCTCACTGCTGCTCTGCTCAACTTCAAACCACAACACCAATACTTAGACTCAGTAACAGCAGCTTTAAGAGTATGGTCAGCCTCCATACAACAAACCAAAGGACCCCCTAAATCCATTCTCTCTCGTCTACCCATTAAAGCAATTGAACTTCTATCACTGGATTTGTCTCTTGCAGCCTGGCAGCACAGAGGACTGAACAAATTAGCGCTTTTATTATCCACATCAGATGCATTCATTCTCACATTTGCAATAGACATATGGCATCCCCTCTTCGACATTCTTCTTATATCTTAGAATTCGATCAATCCTTTCTAAAGTCAACCTGACAGATGAAGACGCTTTACTAATCACTCTCCTACAATTCTATGAGACCCCCAACCCAGCAGTCAAAGGAATCTCCTTGGCATGTAACCTGCTAACTACTCCTCCAACTGACCAACCGTCCTCCTAAATCAACTTCTGGTCCTCACTCACAGATAATCTGCCTTCACCCACATTATGAACAAGGTCTTGACCTTACCCCTTCACATGTTACATTGCACTTCCCACTGGGAATCACTGCAAAAACTATTTCACAAGTGGTATTTTACCCCGGCAAAGCTGGCTACTATCTACCTCTCAACCTCTCCTCAATGTTGGAGAGGTTGCACTGAATAAGGAACCCTACGCCACATCTGGTGGGACTGCCCCTACATCAAAAATACTGGCAAGAAGTATCCATCTTCATCTCAACTTTATGCAATGTGTCCTTCCAACTAACCCCACTGGATCTTCTCCTGGAACTGTCGGTACCCACTTGGCCTGGACAGTTCAAAGTATTAGCAACCCATATACTAATAGCTGCATGCCTAGCATTTGCAAAGGAATGGAAAACCACTCAACCACCCAAGGTGTAAGACCTTATCCGACTATTGAACACAGACTTCCACCTGGAATTCTCTTTCGCTAAAACCAAACTGACCACCCCATCCTTTTACAAAAATTGAGCACCCTGGATTACTGACCAAAGAAGCACAGCCCTTTAACATGAAGGACCTCTTTGATGACTCCCCCCTTAAGATCCAGCTCCCCCACAGATCTATTCCACCCCTAATAGAATGTGCAAGCTCCTGATTTTGTCAACCTCATAACCCCACCCCCCTCAAACCAGTTTACAATCCCTACATCTTAAGACACATTATGCCACCCAAACCACATTGTTTACTGTTTCTGATATTGTTACAATTATGTTATTCTTCTTAACTTCCAATGAGATGTGCAAAGGTGTCAACGTACACTCACCAATTAGTATACGTGAATCTCAGGATGATATACAACCATTTAATGTTCTTCATCCAGTCTTTACAAAAGAAAGAACAAACACTACCAAAATAAAGATTGGCCGTGTTGTCTTCCACCCTATGACACAGTTAGTTCCCGAGATGGGGTGCCTGGGTGCGGGGACAATGTCATTACCAATCTAATAGTACTAATTAGAGTTGAGCGAACCTCTGGAAGTTCGGGTTCTGCTGGTCCGTCCGAACTTCGGGACAAAGTCCGGGTCCAGGTCCGGACGGAGCCCGAACGATCGCACGGACAACGAACCCCATTGAAATCAATGGGGACCTGAACTTTTATGCACAAAAATGGCTGTAACAAAGTCCTGGAAAGCCCTAGAGGGCTGCAAAAGAAGTAAAATGGGGGTAAGGGTAGGGCAAGTGCCCTACAAAAAAATGGGGACAGGGAAATATACAAAAATAAAAAAATTTTTATAAATGTCAATAAAGGGACAGGGGTAAAAAAACATCCCGTGAACGGGATGGGAATGGGGGTAAAA
>BLSH010189997.1:118042-139183 GCA_018402905.1 Glandirana rugosa
AGGAAAACGTCTGGAGATCCTGAAAGGTCCTGATAAAATGTCGGTAAAAACACGGATTTTCAAACCCAGGGGTGGACCCAAACTTTTAGGCACAAAAATGGCTGTAAAATAGTCCTGGAAAGTCCTAGAGGTCTGCAAAAGGAAGGGAATGGGGGTAAGGGTGGGACACATGACCTACAAAGAAATGGGGACAGGGAAATAACTAAAAGCATTTTAAAAAAAATAAAAACCTAAAAAAAGCAAAATAGAGGTGGATGTGGACCATCTTCAAACTTGGTCTGAAAAGTATTAATTAACGGTAGAAGCCATATAACTGTTCTAAAATCATCTTCAAACTGTGTCAAAAAAGTATAAATAAGCCGGGAGAACCCATATCACTGTTCTGCAAACATCTGGAAAATGTGTGTGTCACTTTAAATATAACCGGGACTAACTGAACTACTGTTCTGCAAACATCTGGAAACTGTGTGTGTCACTTTAACTAAAACCGGGAGAAACCATACTACTGTTCTGCAAACATCTGGAAGCTGTGTGTGTCACTTTAAATAAAACCGGGACTAACTGAACTACTGTTCTGCAAACATCTGGAAAGTCTGTGTGTCACTTTAAATAAAACCGGGACTAACTGAACTACTGTTCTGCAAACATCTTTAAAGTCTGTGTTTCACTTTAAATATAACCGGGACTAACTGAACTACTGTTCTGCAAACATCTGTAAAGTCTGTGTGTCACTTTAAATGAAACCGGGAATAACTGAACTACTGTTCTGCAAACATCTGGAAAGTCTGTGTGTCACTTTAAATGAAACCGGGACTAACTGAACTACTGTTCTGCAAAGCTTTTTTAATCTCTTATTTGGGTTGGCAGCCGGCATTTATTGTGATTGAAGCTGAATCTACACTTTTTTAAATTTTTTTTCATTTTTGTTTTTTAATAAAGGACTTGTCAAAAACTGTCTCTTGTGTTTATTTGCACTACACTTTTTTACACTATGTACCCCATACTCATTTACATGGGGGGGCAGGACCTGAGTTCCCCACAACCCAGCCAGGGTTGTGGGGAAGAGGCCCTTGTCCCCATCAACATGGGGACAAGATGCTTTGAGGGGGGAGGCAGAGTCCCCCTGTCCCAAAGCACCCCCTATGTTCAGGGTATGTGGCCTGGTGGGGTTCACTCATCCCCCCCTTTCCTGACCTGTCAACTGCATGCTTGGTTAAAGGGCTGGTGTGGATTTTGGGAGGGACCCCACACCATTTTTTTCAAATTGTTAAAAAACAAATTTTCTTTTCTTAATTTCTCATTACCAGCAATTCTTTTTACATTCAGGATGCTGGCAGTAAATTACCACAGGCTTTCACAACTAAAATACTGCATGATTTTATAAAATAGTGCGTATGGTATTTTAGTAGTCTTTTTAGTGAATGCAAAATTTTTTTGAAAAGCGATGTATCTTACCGCATACTCAGATGCCACTTTATGAATGAAGCCCATTGTCTTTGTCTATAGGCACTATTGTAATCAAGTAATACAGTATATACCAAGCACACTGATTGCTCCCCCAGTAATAGAGTACCTGTCACCAGTCCATCAAAGTTCATGTCACCAGCACATCAAAGTACCTGTCATCAGCCCATCTAAGTACCTGAGCACCTGTCACCAGCCCATCTGAGTACCCAATCACCTTTCACCATCCCATCAGAGTACCCGAGTACCTGTCACCAGCCCATCAGAGTACCCAAATACCTGTCACCATCCCATCAAAGTACCTGAGTACCTGTCACCATCCCATTAGAGTATCCAAGTACCTGTCACCAGCCCAACAGAGTACCCGAATACCTGTCACCATCCCATCAGAGTACCTGAGCACCTGTCACGTGCCCCTCAGATTACCCTAGTACCTGTCACCAGCTCATCAGAGTGCCTGAGTACCTGTCACAGCCCTTCAGAGTACCCGAGTACCTGTCAAAACTCCTCAGACTACCCGAGTACCTGTCAACAGCCCATCAGAGCAGCTGAGTACCTGTCACCAGCCCATCAGAGTACCCGAGTACATGTCACCAACCCATCAGAGTACCCAAGTACCTGTCATCAGCCCTCATGATTACCCAAGTACCTGTCACCAGTCCATCAGAGTACCCAAGTATCTGTCACCAGCCCATCGGAGTACCCAAGTACCTGTCACCAGCCCATCAGAGTACCCAAGTATCTGTCACCAGCCCCTCAGATTACCCTAGTACCTGTCACCAGCCCATCAGAGTGCCTGAGTACCTGTCACCAGCCCTTCAGAGTACACGAGTACCTGTTAAAACTCCTCAGAGTACCCGAGTACCTGTCAACAGCCCATCAGAGTACCTAAGTACCTGTTACCAGCCCTTATGATTACCCAAGTACCTGTCACCAGCCCATCAGAGTACCCAAGTATCTGTCACCAGCCCATCAGAGTACCCGAGTACCTGTCGCTAACCGCTCAGATTACCCAAGTACCTGTCACCAGCCCATCACAGTACCCAAGTACCTGTCACCATCCCATCTGAGTACCCGAGTACCTGTCAACAGCCCATCAGAGTACCCGAGTACCTGTCACCAGCCCATCAGAGTACCCACGTACCTGTCACCAGCCCATGCCTCAAAAAATATACATTGGGTGTTTGCTTTTCAAAATAGAGTCATTTTGTGGGTAATTCCACTGTCCTGGTTCTCCAGGACCTTCAAAAGTGGGATAGGTAGGAATGAAATTAGATGTGTAATTTATGCTCTTAAAACGCCTGAAGGTATTACTTCAATGTTGGACCTCTGTATGTGGCCTGTGTAAAAGTCTCACACATGTGGTATTTCCATACTTGGGATGAGTACCAGTATGTATTTTTGGGGTAATTTTTGCTATGTACATGCTATGTGTTAGAAAAATCTTATAAATTGACCACTTTGTGTAAAGAAAAAAAAGTTTTCATTTTCTTTCCACGTTTTCCGAAGACTTGTGGGAAAAAATGAACCATTCAAAAGACTCACAATGCCTCATAGAATATACGTTGGGGTGTTTGCTTTACAAAATGGGGTCATTTTGTGGGTAATTCCATTGTCCTGATGCTCCAGGGCCTTCAAAATTGCTCCCTGCATATTGAACCTCTCTATTGGCCAGGCTGTGAAAAAGTCTCACACATGTGGTATCGCCATACTCGGGAAGAATAGCAGAATGTATTTTGGGGTGTAATTGGAAGTATGCATATGCTGTGTGTGATAAATAACTTCCTGTTATGACAATTTTGTGTAAAAAATAATAATAATAATAATAATTTCTTAATTTTCCCAAGAATTGTGGGAAAAATTACAACTTCAAAAACTCACAATGCTTCTTACTAAATACCTTGGACTGTCTACTTTTCAAAAAGGGGTCATTTGGGGGGTATTTGTTCTTTCCTGATAGGCTGCCAGTACATCAGGTGTGATTAAGTTTCAATGATTACCGTCATAGCTTGTAGACTCTATAACTTTCACACAGACCAAATAATATACGCTTATTTGGGTTATTTTTTACCAAAGATATGTAGCGGTAAAAGTTTTTGCCCAAATTTATGAACAAAAATTACTATTACAAAATTTTAATCATAGAAATGAAAAAAAGCATTTTTTTTTTCAAAATTTTCGCTCTTTTTGTGATTAAATACAACCAAAATAAATCTCTATTTGTGTGAAAAATATTATAAAAAATGTGTTTGGGTACAGTGCTGCATGACTGAGTAATTGTCATTCAAAATGTGAGAGCACTGAAAACTGACAATTGGTCTGGGCAGGAAGAGTGTATACGTGTCCTGTATTGAAGTGGTTAAATATGTAAAAAAAAAGTTAACAACTTCCATGGGGTATACTAACTTTTTCACATAACGGTATAAATGAAATAGTAAATAGACGGCAACAATTGTTACATTGTATATACTCATTGGAACGTTCTCCTTTTTTCTTCATAAAATACATATTGTTTTTTTTATGGACATTAAGTGTGTGTTTTTGAGCACTGTTTAGTTGATAAGTAGAGTTGAGCGAACCCGTGGATGTTCAGGTTCGGTGAGTTCGGCCGAACTTCGGAAAAAAGTTACCGAACTTGACCCGAACTTTACCCCGAACCCACGAACCCCATTGAATTCAATGGGGACCCGAAAATGAATGTAAAAGAGTCCCGGAAAGTGCTAGAGGGCTGAAAAATGATTTTAGAACAATAATCTGTCCCTTACAGCAACAGCAGGAACCTGACCCTATAGAACTAGGAGATGATTTTAGAACAATAATCTGTCCCTCTAAGCAGTAGACTCTACCTTGTCCAGTCAGATGTTTCTGTAATGCAGGATGAGATTTGCAATCTGTCCCTAAAAGCAGTAGTAGTAGTAATCTCTACCTATCTATCTATCTGCAATCTGTCCCTAAAAGCAGTAGTAGTAGTAAACTCTACCTATCTATTTATCTGCAATCTGTCCCTCACAGCACCGGCAGCATCCTCTCCCTACACTACCCAGAGAGCATGTGACATGCAGCACTGTGACTCCAGCCTCATATAGAGGCTGGGTCACATGATGCGCTGGCCAATCACAGCCATGCCATTAGTAGGCATGGCTGTGATGGCTTCTAGGGAAAACCAGTGAAACGCTTGTTGATTGGCTGCCCTGCAGCTATTCAACATGCGTGATCAAATACCCGAACCCAGAACTCGAACCCAAACTTTTTTTCAGGGTCCGGGTCACGGACACCCCAAAGTTCGGTACGAACCCGAACTTTACAGTTCGGGTTCGCTCAACTCTATTGATAAGTACTGTTAATAAATGCACTGAACATTTGTTTTTGCTTATTATCATCCCTGTCGAAACGTGCACATGTTGTTTTTATGAACTTTAATGTGTTGTTTGCACACAATTTATTAGTGGATAGGCGTTATCAATACATGCACTAATCGTTTGCTTTATTAATTGATTATAAATAGGAATGACCTTCAGATTTGGACTAAATTCTACTTCTAGTTTTGTCTATTTGGTGTGCAAACAGCTATCAGCTTCCTTGCAACTATTGACTCATCTTTCTTCAGAGGATTTCCAGCTGGGGATTCCTGGCTGACAGCTAAATGTAAACAAAGTGGCAAGGATGGTGGCTGAAATTACTGACCAAATATGGCTATATTTAGTCAATCAGCCATCTTCCCCAAGCATTTGTTTACAAACCAGCTGTCAGTCCTCCCCAACCACCAGGCTAGGGTTATGGAGAAGAAGCCCTTGTGCTGATCTACATTCTTGCTGTAGGACAAACATAACATGTTAAAAGAAAAAAAATGCTGGTAAATTAATTTTCCTGTAGGCATGGTTTTTTGTTTTTTGCTTTTTGGTGAAAAACAGCATATAGACCTCCTCATAGGTCCCCCAAAATACATACCAGGCCATTAAGGTCTACTTATTGGATTGGAAATGGCACAGCTCCTGTTGATCTTAATGGGGTTCAGATTATGTTCAGAACTTCAGCACAGTTTGGCAAACCTCCTGCAAATTACACCTGAGCACATGCCTAATTATCACCATACAGTATATTGTTTGGCATAATGATTTATATTTATATTCATTATAGGTTTTACATTTTTTTTTTTAATTATATCATTGTATATTGGTATTATACATTTTTGAATAACTGTGATATTTGTACAGCTGCTTGGGTGGGGTTTATTAAAATGTGTTCATCTTTAGGGGTTCAGAATACCTTTTTTTTTACTACTTTTAGTTCTGGCTACATTAATGAAGATGTAGAGAATTGGATATGCAATTTTCTCTAAAGAAAGAAAAAAGGGCAAAGATTGTGGCTGCACTTATGTACGGACAAACAAAAAACCCAAAAAATGCTGCTTCACTTGGTCCCAGGCACTCACAATTATAGCACAGCTGAAATCCTTCTCTGCAAGGTCTTTTTCTTATGCAGGTCCCAGTCTGATGTCCATATTAGATGTAGTAGGTTTCCCATATTTTTTCCAGATTGATCTTATAGTATCTCACAAAAGTGAGTACATCCCTCACATTTTTGTAAATATTTTATTATAGCTTTTCATGTGACAACACTGAAGAAATGACACTTTTCTACAATGTAAAGCAGTGAGTGTACAGCTTGTATAACAGTGTAAATTTGCTGTCCCCTCAAAATAACTCAATACGCAGCCATTAATGTCTAAACCGCTGGCAACCAAAGTGAGAACACCCCTAAGTGAAAATGTCCAAATTGGACCCAATTAGCCATTTCCCTCACCGGTGTCATGTGACTCAATAGTGTACATGGTCTCAGGTGTGAATGGGGAGCAGGTGTGTTCAATTTGGTGTTATCGCTCTCACTCTCTCATACTGGTCATTGAAACATGGCACCTCATGGCAAAGAACTTTCTGAGGATCTGAAAAAAGAATTGTTTTGGTTCAAAGATGGCCTAGGCTGTAGGAAGATTGCCAAGATCCTGAAACCAAGCTGCAGCACGATGGCCAAGACCATACAGCTGTTTAACAGGACAGGTTCCACTCAGAACTGGCCTTGCCATGGTCGACCAAAGAAGTTGAGTGCACGCGCTCACCGTCGTATCCAGAGGTTGTATTTCAGAAATAGACGTATGAGTGCTGCCAGCATTGCTGCAGAGGTTGAAGGGGTGGGGGGTCAGCCTTTCAGTGCTCAGGTCATATGCCACACACTGCATCAATTTGGTCTGCATGGCTATCGTCTCAGAAGGAAGCCTCTTCTAAAGATGATGCACATGAAAGCCCACAAACAGTTTGCTGAAGACAAGCAGACTAAGGACATGGATTACTGGAACCGTGTCCTGTGGTCTCATGGGACCAAGATAAACTTATTTGGTTCAGATGGTGTCAAGCGTGTGTGATGGCAACCAGGTGAGGAGTACAAAGGCATGTGTGTCTAGCCTAGTAAAGCATGGTGGAGGGAGTGTCCTGGTCTGGGGCTGCATGAGTGCTGCGAACACTGGGGAGCTACAGTTCATTGAGGGAACCATGAATGCCTACATGTACTGGGACATACTGAAGCGGAGCATTTTCCCCTCCCTTCGGAGACTGGGCTGCCGGCAGTATTCCAACATGATAACAACCCCAAAACACACATCCAAGACGACCACTGCCTTGCTAAAGAATCTGTGGGTAAAGGTGATAGACTGGCCAAGCATGTCACAAGATCTAAACCCTATTGAGCGTCTGTGGGGAATGTTCAAACGGAAGGTGGAGGAGCGCAAGGTCTCTAACATCCACCAGCACCATGATGTCATCATGGAGGAGTGGAAAAGGACTCCAGTGGCAACCTGTGAAGCTCTGGTGAACTCCATGCCCAAGAGGCAGTGCTGGACAATAATGGTGGCCACACAAAATATTGACACTTTTGGCCCAATTTGGACATTTTCACTTAGGGGTGTACTCACTTTTTTTGCCAGCGATTTAGATAATGGCTGTGTGTTTAGCTATTTTGAGGGGGCAGCAAAAATTACAAGCTGTACACTCACTACTTTACATTGTAGCAAAGTTTAATTTCTTCAGTGTTGTCACATGAAAATATATAATAAAATATTTACATAAATGTGAGGGGTGTACTCACTTTTGTGAGATACTGTGTATGTGGTTGGGCATATAAGTTTGTAATTTCCCAGTGCCCATTTCAGTTTGTTGGCATAACCGACAAGCTACCATAATTATGATTTAGTGACATTTGTAAAGTGTGTTCCTTTACAATTATAGTATGATAGGTTACAAGCTACAGTATGATACGAATGGAACCCCCTTAAAATGGTATGATCCATAACTGACAATAACCACAGAACATCTAGCACAGAAATAAAAGTTAGATTTCTATACATGGTCTATATTAATCTAATTGTAAATGCATTTGCTTATTGCAACTCCTTTTGTTTTGCAATAGAGTGACCTGAGTGACTTTGAAGTTGATTTTACTGCAAAGGTACTAATTCTGTTGAAATTATCTTCTGTTCTTTCAGCGTGAGGTAGACTAGGGTAAATTTGGTGGGAAAAAGTACTTTTAAGAAAGCAGGCCTTGTGGTTTTCCTAGCAAGTCCTAACAAGCAATCAGTGACCATCCTTTAATAATTGGACACATTTTTGTTATTTTTACAAAAACAGAAAAGAGCTAGTTTGCAGAACTATCAAATGTGTGCAATATTATTTTTGCTGCTGCTGACTGCAGTACTTGACAATGCATATTTTGCCCATTAATTTTTCTTGTTCTTTTGTTTTTGGCTGAAATAATGAGAGAGCAGAAATCTGGTAGTGTCATATCTTTCATCTAAAGAATGTTGCTGCTAAAGGGTGTCCCGCTTACCTAATAAGCAGATAGGGAGTTATGTGAATTTTTTCCTGGAGGAGGAAGGAGGGAGAAATGATTTATAAAAAATATAGCTTACTCTAAAAGTAAAACTAGTAAATTCCCTGAAAAAAATGTTATGTGACAAGGTTAATGTTGAGCAAAACACAGTTTTTGCTATATTTAGAGTCTGTTCTTTACTGTGTACTGATACAAGCAGTTTTTTTCCCTATATTATATATATTTTTTTTTTAAACAATATTTTTTATTGAAAGATTATTCAGTACAGGTAAAACAGTACAGCCTTGACAATACAGGCTGATAAGTATGTTGCAAGTTAACGAAAACTACAAGAACAAAAAGCAATAGTTTCCAGTGGGGAATTTATTGGGTATCACTCTGATTCCGTTTGTGTAGAGCGCAATTTTGGCCTACCAGGAGTAGTGGAAGGGTTCCTCTACTCAATTGGTTTCGGCATATGTCTTTGCGTGACTTTGTCGGTGGGTATATTCATATTTTTATTGAGGTGTGGACCAGTCGGCCTCATAGAGACGAATGTGACTTTAGTAATTAAGTAATTCTTCTCCCACCACTCCCAAATACCCTTTCCTGGAATCTTGCTGTGATATGGGGTGGAGGGGGAGATATGGGGGGGTTAAGGTGAGAGGCAGTCCATTAGGTCAATCTGGGTGTCTATATTACACCTGAGAGTCAGAGTGGTACATGTTGACCAAGGGAGTTAATAACCAGTAGTATGTAATATGCAATAATTACTATATCCCCGTCTAGACCAGGTAATAGCTAAGGTCATCGAGTCTTCAATTAATCGAATGGCCAGGAGTGCCAAGCTTGTTGGAATTTATTGAGGGTTAAAGAATTTACAGCAATGGCCTTTTCCATCATTCTGTGTGTGTTGATTACCTTTTTTAGTTCTGAAATGTTAGGAATTTGCTGAGATTTCCATCTTTGTAGTATTAAGGATCTGGCGGCTAGTAAGATGTGGGTCACTACTTGCCAATCTGATCGGGGGTAGTTATCTATTCCTATGTTCAGGATGGCTAATTCTGGGTTGGGTTTAGTTAAAAACCTAGTGCACTGAGCCAAGAGTTTGAAGGTTTGGTTCCAGAAGCTGGTAATGGTTGGACATTCCCAGAGTATGTGCATAAGATTTCCCACTTGTCCACACATTCTCCAGCAAAGTGGGGAGTGTGTGGAGTAGAATTTTGCTAACCTAAAGGGGGTGTAGTACCATCTTTGCCAGAGTTTTAGGGACATTTCCCAATGTGTTACACAGTGCGAGGATTGACATATGGATTGGAAGGCTTTCTTCCATTTTTCCATAGTAAATACTTGTTTGAGGTCCCTTTCCCAGTTGTACATAGGTGCAGTTTTCTGAGATGTGTTATCTGTTTGCAGCATAACGTATAGTATAGGGATGTCTTTGGATTGTTTGTTAGATGACTGTAAGTAGTTCCAAACTTTGGTGTTCGTATGGATGCCTCTTAATGGGTGCTTATGTAAGAAGGTCATAATTCTGGTTATTGTAAATGCTTCTGACTGTGGTAGTTTGAATTGTTCTAGAATAGTGTCTATATTTTTTGGATTAGCATTGTCGTATAATTGGGCTACTGAGGTAAGTCCCTTGCTGTTAAGGTGGGTGGTTGGGAGCATAGGGATCATGGAGCTTAGGACCTTTATAGGAATATCTTTATTGCGTGAGATATCTATTGAGTTTTGTGTTTGGGATATAGTTCTCCAGATTTTAACTGACGCTTGAAGTGTGATGAGGAGAGAATGGAGTGGCCAGGGACGCCAAAGGTCTGTCACTAATAGCCATAATAGATCTTTAGTAGGTGATATTTCTTGTTCTAATTCGACCCATAAGGGGGGGTCTTCTTTGTTTAGCCATTTTTTAAGTGGGGCTATTTGTATTGCTTTTGGTGGTAGTTGTGAATGTTCGGCATGTTCGCCCCACCTGCTGATTTGTGGCGAAATAGTATTGATTTAGGGCATCTTGGTCTCTTGTTTTTCCATATAAATTTTGTGAGGATGGTGCTGATTTTGGCCAGGTATCTGTCGGGGATTGGGATATGTAGGTTTCGAAATGTGTATAACAACTGTGGAAGGATGCTCATTTTGAGAGCAGCCAATCTGCCGCTCCATGCCAGTTCAATTTTAGATATTCTGTTTAGTTCGTTGGAGACCTTGGATATAAGTGGGGGTATATTAGCTGGGATTAGTTGGGCTGCTTTAGGTGTTAGAGTTATGCCTAGGTAAGTTAGGCCTTTATCATTCCAGGGATATGGGAGGATTTTTTGGATACTCTGTTTGACAGTTGGGGGTACCCCTAGATCTAATATAGTGGACTTAGATGTGTTTGCTTTATAGTAAGAAATGG
The DNA here is from genome assembly GCA_018402905.1 of Glandirana rugosa. Lineage (NCBI taxonomy): Eukaryota > Metazoa > Chordata > Amphibia > Anura > Ranidae > Glandirana > Glandirana rugosa. The sequence continues at coordinate 128,763 of BLSH010189997.1, forward strand.
CGCTGAATTGTTTCAGGGTCTGGTGTATACAGGTATACAGGTTAGGGATTGTTTTTGGTCAGTGAGCATTAATATAATGTCGTCTGCAAAGAGTAGAATTTTATGGTGGTAGTTCTGGAATTGGAAGCCTTTGATTGAAGGATGTGTGCGTATTTTTTTCTGCTAGAGGCTCGATAATTACATTAAAAATTGATGGGGAGAGGGGGCATCCCTGCCTGGTCCCAGGTGTATATCTGTGCTGATGGTTGTGACTATAAAGATGAAATGGCCGATGCTATAGGTCCAATGAACCCAAATTTTGCTATAACTTGGGACATGTAAAGCCAGTGTACCCTATTGAATGCCTTCTCTGCATCCAACGCTAGGAGCAGAGAAGGCGTTTGGGAGATCTCTGCGTGGCAGATTACATCTATCACTCGTCTGGTTGCATCTGAGGTTTGGCGTCCAGACACGAAACCTGTCTGGTCCCTTTTGATTAGGGAGGGAAGCACCTTCAATAATCTTTTCGCCAGCAGTTTAGCAAAAACTTTAACGTCACAATTGAGCAAAGAGATAGGACGGAAATTAGATGGTACAGTCGGTTCTTTCCCCAGTTTGGGAAGAGTGATCACATATGCCCTCAGTATTTCCGTAGGTATAGGAGAGGTAGTTGTGGCTTTCTCAAAAACGTTCATTAAATGGGGGATTAATATTTCCTGGTGGATTTTATAATATTCATTGGGGAGGCCATCAGGGACTGGGGATTTCCCATTTGGGAGAGATTTGATGGTCTTTATTAATTCCTGAGGGGTTATGGGCTTGTTTAAGTACTTAAGTTGATCTTCTGTAAGTTTGGGAAGGGATATGTTTTCCAAGAAATCCTGTATATCCGATGCCGTTGGTTGAGGGGTATCTTTGTCTGATTTTAGGTTGTACAGGGCTTCATAGTAACTAGCGAATTCATTGCTATTTTTTGAGGGTGTATGATTTTCTGGGAGTCTTGCGGGTGAACTAGGTAAGGGATTTTCATTTTTGCTTGTCTAATTTTGATTCTGTTGGCCAGGTGTCTTCCTATTTTGTTCGCTTGGGAGTAATGAGTGAGTTTGAGCCTGCGAAGTTGGCGGTCAGATTGTTCTAGGAGTAGGGAGCGGAGATCATTTCTGAGTTGGAGAATTTTATCTGAGTCTAATGGGGATGGGCACTTCTTGTTTTTAATTTCTATTTAATGGATCTCAGCGATCAGGTCGTTAAGTTTTCGGTCATATTCTTTTTTGGCCCTAGAGCTTTGTTTGATGAAGATCCCCCTTATGAATGCCTTATGGGTGTTCCATATGGTCCAAGGATCGTCAACAGACGGTGCGTTAATCTCAAAAAATTCCCGGAGATGCTGAGAGGCATATTCAATACAATCTTTGTTTTGTAATATCTTGACATTACATCGCCATATGAAGGCTTGGTATCTGTTCCTCCAGTGATATTAACGTCGCCGCATGGTCCGATCACGTTATATCTGAAATGCTGGAGGAATAGGAAGCCACCAGTCCATGATTATCATGTCTATTCGAGAGTATACCCAATGTCTGGAGGAGAAGAAAGTGTAGTCTCTCTCTTGTGCATTGTGACACCTCCAGACATCGTACAACCCCTCTTTGTGAAGAAAGGATCCCAGAGAGGGGCCACTTCTCTTCACTTTTGAGGATGTATCCAGTATTGGATCATTTACCAAATTAAAATCCCCACACATAAACACGTGGCCATATTTGCACGAGGATATTGTTTTAAAAAGTCTGTGGAGGAATCTCACTTGATGCGTGTTAGGGGCATAAACCGTTACCAGTGTGAGCGGAATTATGTTAATATCACATTTAAGAATTAAGTACCTTCCTTCCTTGTCCATTATCTCTTATTTGAGTTGGAAGTCTAGAGTATGTTTGAAGGCCATCATTACCCCTTTATTCTTCTGAAGGCCATTGGCCATTAACACATGGGGGTAATCTCTTTGCTTGCACTGGGGATGATTCTCCTTCTGAAAATGGGTCTCTTGCACACTGATTATGTCCGCTTTTCTAGAGGTGTCTTCTTTCCATAGGGAGTGACGCTTGGCCGGATGGTTGAGGCCATTAGCATTTATTGAGAAGCAGGTGATGGTCATTTATAATAAGTGGGTGAGTTTGGTGTTGGTGTTACCTGGAACGAGGTAGGTGGTCTGTGGTGGTCCTCCTTCAGTGTTGCTTTAGTCCGGTCTACCCGCCTTGGTGCTGATTGGTTGCCTTTGGTACTATTGCTTGGAACGGCTGAAAAACTTGAAATTAAAATGGGAGAGAGAAACCAAACATAGGGGTAAACATAAAAAGAAGATCTTAGATCCGATCCGAAAACAGTTAATGCTGTTGTTGTGTTCTCAGGGGCCATTTGGATGTTGCTATCCATGTGGCCGGGGACTGGTTGTCCCGTACTTTGCGTGGATTGGTGTCAGGTACCACCGTAGTTAGATTTGGATTTTGCTGGGCATTTGCGTGATACTATCTGCCATTCCTTTTCTCTTTGGAGTTGGCTGCTGGGGTGTTGCTGGTCCAGGTGGGTATCCGTGGGAAGAATACCCCATTGACGTAACTTTTGTATGCCTTCCTCCATGGTTGTGATGATGGACGTAGTTCCTGCATGTGTAACTGATAGGGTTGCTGGGTATTTCCAGCGGTGGGGGATAGAGAGGGCCTTAGTGATTGTTGCTAAATTCTTTCTTTTCTGTAGTGTGTGTCGAGACAGGTCAGGCAGCATCTACAGGCCTGCATATTCTCCTGGAATGTCCGTAGCCTTCCTGAATGCTAGTGCAATTGTTTCTTTGGCTCTGTAATAGTGCATACGCATAATCACATCTCTGGGGATGTCAGGGGCTAGGAAGGATGGCTTCGGTAGCCTGTGAATTCTGTCTATCATTAGATCAGCCGCAGATAAGGAAGGGACTATTTTGCTGAACAGTCCTGTTACATAGTTTGGAAGTTGCTCCGGGGGAATATTCTCTGGGATACCCCTTATTTTTAAGTTATTCCTCCTCGCCCGGTCTTCTATATCCGAAATTTTATCCTTGAGCCATTTTATTTCCTCTGCTTGTTCATTATGTCCACCATAGAGTAATATGAGGAAGTTATTTGCTCTATGGACATTTCTGTATGTTCAACTCTGTCCCCCAATTCGTTTAGGTCCTGCCTGAAGTGCTTCATACAGTTTTTAATGTCTGACTGTAATGAGTCCCTAAAGGACATCAGCATTCCCTTAAGGGTTATGTCTGAAATCGGCTGGCCCAGTGCTGGGAAGTTATCAATGGGGTCTGGGTTGTCTGGCTGTTTGTGGCTGGCTGGAGCGTTCGTTCGGCTTACCTCCATGCCATCTTCTTCCTCCTCCAGGCCTGTCCCTTCGCGACTTTGACTTCGCTGAGCTTTGGGTAGAGGGAGAGGAGGCGCCGGACGAACCTTCACTGTCTGGGTTCCCCACTTGTGGCTTTGTGGGCGAGCCGTTGGCGCCGCTGCCTGTGCTTCCTCCTGTGCCGTGTGTCTGCTGGAGCCTCGTGCCGCCGCCATCTTGCCTAGGCCTGTTCTCGCTTGATTGGAAGAAACTAGCCAGTTTTTTCGCTTGTGTCCCGTCTTTCTTCTTTCGGGTCATTCCCCTTCGTTCCAGAGGTGATCCGGATTCGGGTGTTCGCCCGTGTGATGTCTGTGGTACCTTTCTGCGGTGTGTGTCCCGGGTGGCCGAGCGGAGCAGCTAGCTTAGACGTCCATCTTCTCCGCTGGTTGCCACGCCCCTCCTATATTATATTTTAAACAATAAAGCAGACCTGTATAAAGTGCAGCACTTAAACAAATAATAAATAAAAATAAATTAACCAGGTTTAAACACTCAGTAAAAACCTTAATACCTGTAAAGTGCATATACTAATAAAGTTACCACGTTATATCATGTATAAACCTGAAAGGAATATCATAAATAAAGTGACTTAGTGCATGTAGATAATCACAATACTCATAGTTCAATGTCCATGCTATAGACACAAGTGCCACTGGATAGTGTCCAGTGTGTACAAACACAAGTCATACAAAGTCATGGTGCTTAATTAATGATAGTGATAAGTGTCTAAATATGACAAAGGTAACTGGTGCCAGCATTCAAAATTCCATGGGGGAATCCTCATTAGCTATGCTCGAAAGTCGTTATTTCGAATACATTTTTAACTTAAAAAAATGTTGAATTAGAAATCCGAAAATTCGTAAATTTAAAAATTTGTAAATTCAAAAAGTCATAAATTCGAAAATCCAAAAATGCAGAAATTTGGAAATTCAAAAATTCAGAAATTTGGAAATTCAAAACTATGAAGATTCAAAAATCCAGAAATTCCTAAATTCAAAAATTCGGAAATTTGAAAATTAAAAAATTCAGAAATTTGAGAAATTCAAAGATCCCGAAATAAGAACAAAAATTAAAAAATTTGAAAAGAACGAAAATTTTGAAAATAAGCATGAAAATCCAAAAATGAGTATAAAAAAAAAACTTACTAATAATAACTAACTATTAAATTATAGGTATTGAAATTTCCTTTCAAATTTGTCTGTTAGTGAACATAATGAATTTATCCAAAGTTACAAATTATCCAAAAGAACGAATGCCACGTCTAAATGAATGGAACGTAACAAATTAATAATAATAAATAATAATAAAAATGTTTTATTATTATTATTTATTATTAATGTGTTATGTTCCAGTCGTTTAGATGAGACATTCATTATTTTGGATAATTCGTAACTTTGGATAAATTTGTATTCATTACATTCATTAACAGCCAAATTTGAAAGGAAATTCCAATACCTATTATGTACTAGCTAGTAATAATTATTATTAGTTAGTTAGCTAGTTATTATTTAGAATTTTTGGGCTTTTGAATCTTCATAATTGTTTTCGGATTTTAGTTCTTTTAAATTTTTCAGATTTCCATTCTTATCTTCTAATATTTTGAATGTTCTCATTTTCAGATTTCTGAATGCCCAAATTTCCAGATTTTCAAATTTCCGAATGTCTGAAATTTTTGGATTTTTGAATTTCTGAATTTTCGAATTTCAGGATTTTCAGATTTTCCCATTTAGTTCTTTGGAATTTTGAAAATTTCAGAATTTTCAAATTTCTGAATTTTAGAGTTTTGAATATATGCATTTTCGGAAACAATTGTTAAACGGGCTTTCGTTAATTTGAATATTTCCGAATGAACAAATTTGTCAAATTTCATTGGAAAAACTACTTCGGAACAAAGCGAATTGCACGTGGCTAATATCTGATGTCCCATCAAATATGGACAATGTATATGGTAACAGGTTAGGTTGGTATCTGGTGCGGAGTGTGATATTGATAGTCTTGATAGCAAGAGTAATATAGTAGCTGAATATATCTGTCTTGTCCCATTGAATAGCTCCTGTCCCTGAGCTACTTACTTACTATATCAAAAATAAAATAAGAAATATGTTTTTTTGCTTTAATATTTACCTTAAATCACTTTTATAAATGCCAGTAAAAATGTGGCAGTGCCAGTAAATTTTGGGTGTCGTTTCAGTAAGTTTCAATCTAATAGGTTGGCAACACTGACATGTTCCCTCTTAGCACATGCATGCTATGGCAGAGACTGCACTTCACTCTCCCAAACTCTAACTTTATAGGTAAAAGGTAACAGCAGGTACTTGCACTATTTGTTTTCAACATTATTATATACATTATTTTTTGATGTTTTGAAGTAGACGTGTGCAGAATGGAAACATTTATTTTGTTTTGGATAGATTCATTATGTTACTAATTTTGTTTCATTGATTTGTTACGGAATTCATTTAGTTTTGTTTCAATTAATTTCATTCCGTTACTTAAATGACTCCTCAGCTGTCAGCGGGCTTCACCACTGACAGCTGAAATGTAAACAAAAGAATGCTGGCAATGAAAAATTTAGAAAAATAGTGTGGGGTCCCCCCAATCCATACCAGGCCCTTGTCCCCATCAACATTGCAGAGCCCCTCCTGCCCTTAAGCACCCTCCATTTTGAGGCCATGTGACCTGGTTTGGTTCAGAATGAAAAATGAAGTTTTCTTTTTCTTTTTTTTTTCCACAAAATTGACATATATTAACAGGTTATACACCCAGCATATGCATATCACAAATTACACCCCAAAACACATTCTGCTACCCCTCCTGAGTATGGCGATATCACATTTCTGAGACTTTTTCACAGCCTGGCCACATACAGAGGCCCAACATGCAGGAAGCACTGTCAGTTATTGTAGGGACAAATTACACATCTCATGTCATGACGACCTATCACATTTTTGAAGGTCCTGGAGGAACAGGACAATGGAATTGCCCACAAAAGGACCCCATTTTGGAAAGCAAACACCCAATATATAATCTATGAGGCATAATGAGTCTTTTGAACATGTCATTTTTTTCCAGTAGTATTTGGAAACGTGGGAAAAAATGAAAACACATTTTTTTTACACAAAGTTGTCCATTTATATGATATTTCCAACACATAGCATGTATGTAGCAAAAATGACACCCCAAAATACATTCTACTACTCCCCCTGAGTATGGCGAAACCACGTGTGTAAGACTTTTATACAGCCTAGCCACATACAGAGGCCCAACATTGAAGTAGCACCTTCAGGCGTTCTACGAGCATAAATTACACATCTCTTTTCTCAACCACCTACCTATTACACTTTTGAAGGTCCTGGAGCACCAGGACAATGGAATTGCCCACAAAATGACCCAATTTTGTAAAGCAAACACCCCAACGTATAATCTATGAGGCATAATGAGTCTTTTGAACATGTCATTTTTTTTCTGGAAAATGTGGGAAAAAATGAAAACGCTTTTATTTTTACACAAATTTGTCCATTTATATGATATTTCCAACACATAGCATGCACCTACCAAAAATGACACCCCAAAATACATTCTATTACTCCCCCTGAGTATGGCAATACCAAATGTGTGAGACTTTTACGGGTGATGTTTACTGATAGGTGATGACGGTCACTCACAGGTGATTGGCGATGGTCACTGCTGGGTGACTGGTGGAGGTCACTGATGGGTGCCTGGCGGTGGTCAGTGATGGGTGACGAGTGTCTGGTGGTGGTCACTGATGGGTAATGGGCGTATGGCGGTGGTCACTGATGGGTGATGGGTGACTGGCGGTGGTCACTGATGGGTGACTGGCAGTGGTCACTGATGGGTGAGGGATGACTGGCAGTGCTCACTGATAGGGGATGGATGACTGATGGTGGTCACTGATGGGTGACGGGTGTCTGGCGGTGGTCACTGATGGGTGACGGGTGTCTGGCAGTGGTCACTGATGGGTGACAGGTGACTGGTGGTGGTCATTGTTGGTTGACTGGCAGTGGTCACTGATGGGTGCCAGGTGTTTGGCGGTGGTCACTGATGGGTGTCCGGTGTCTGGCGGTGGTCACTGATGGGTGCTGGGTGTCTGGTGGTGGTCACTGATGGGTGACGGGTGTCTGGCGGTGGTCACTGATGGGTGGCGGGTGTCTGGCAGTGGTCACTGATGCATGATGGGTAACTGGCGGTGGTCACTGATGGGTGACAGTTGACTGGTGGTGGTCACTGATGGGTGATGGGTGACCTGTGGTGGTCACTGATGGGTGACGGGTGATGGCAGTGGTCACTGATGGGTGACTGGCGGTGGTCACTGATGGGTGACTGGTGTCTGGTGGTGGTCACTGATGGGTGACTGATCATGGTCACTGATGGGTGATGGGTGACTGGTGGTGGTCACTGATGGGTGACAGGTGACAAGCCACAGGTGACTGGCGGTGGTCACTGATGGGTGACAGGCCAAGGTTAGTGATGGGTGACAGGCCACGGTCAGTGATGGGTGACGGGTGACAGGCCACGGTCACTGATGGGTGACATGCCACAGTCACTGATGGGTGACAGGTGACACACCACGGTCACTGATGGGTGACACCCCGCGGTCACTGATGGGTAACACGCCACGGTCATTGATGGGTGACACGCCATGGTCAATGATGGGTGACAGGCCACGGTCATTGATGGGTGACAGGCCACGGTCAGTAATGGGTGACAGGTCACGGTCAGTGATGGGTGACGGGTGACACGCCATGGTCACTGATGGGTGACGGGCGACACCCCATGGTCACTGATGGGTGACAGGCCACGGTCAGTGATGGGTGACATGCCACGGTCACTGGCGGGTGACAGGTCACACGCCACAGTCACTGATGGGTGACAGCTGACAGGTCCACTTTATGTTGGCAGTCTGATGACAGTTGCACTTTATGATGACAGGTACACTTTATGGGGGCAGATGGGGTGACTGTTGGGTGACAGGTGCATTGGGGGGCAGGAGTGAAGTGACAGGTGTGCTGGTGCTTTATAGATCAGTAACTCACTGATCCTAGCTCTTCTCTCCTCACACTGGAAACTGTGTGAGGAGAGAAGAGCTGGTAACAGTGAATTACCGCTATGTTTACATTACATGTGATCAGCTGTGAGTAGATCACAGCCGATCACAAGGTAACAGCGGCTGATACCAGTGTCAGTGACAGGCAGTGTTCCCAGGGAATACGCCGCCGCTGACACGCAGCACACTCCCGATCGCGCGCATGCGCAGTGTAAATGGGGGCAGTACCATTTGTGATCAGCCGTGACTTCATTACGGCCGATCACATGGTAAACAGCCATAACCAATGGCTGTTCACCCCCGTGGGTGCCGCCACTGACAGAGCCGGGATGCACGCGCCCGATCGCGTGCAATCCCGGCTTAAAGGGCTCAAGTCATATGACGCCCGCCCAGAACAATAGCCATTCCGCTCCGCCGTCATTTGACGGTGGGCAGATGGCAAGTGGTTAAAAATAGAAAAAAGTCCCCTGAAGTAGATCCAACATCAATTACAATGCCCGCTGCACCGCCGGACCCAAAAAAAGGAAAAAAGCCCCAGGTCTTGTCAAAGGTTCCTGCTGTCTGACAGTTCTTAACCACTTGAGGACCGGAAGGATTTCCCACATTAGGACCAGAGCACTTTTTGCGATTCGGCACTGTGTCGCTTTAACTGACTTTTTGCTAAAATACATATCCAAAAAAATATAAAAAAACAAATTTATTCATTGGTTTTGGCTGATTTATATTCTTCCTCATATTTTTGGTAAAAAAAAAATCGCAATCAGCGTTTATTGATTGGTTTGCGCAAAAGTTGCTGCATTTATAAACCATGAGAATTAATTTCTGGCATTTTTACAATTTTTTTACTAGTAATGGCAGTGATCTGCGATTTCTATCAGGACTGTGATATTGCAGTGGACATGTCAGACATTTTTGACACTTTTTTGAGACCAATGACATTTATACAGTGATCAGAAATTTAAATATCCACTGATTACTTTGTAAATGTCATTGGCAGGGAAAGGGTTAACCCGCAGGGGGTGATCTAGGGGTTAAATGTGTCCCCTAGGCGTGTTCTAACTGTGAGGGAGCTGGGCTGCCAGGGGCATAAGAGATCTCACTGATCCCAGTGACAGGGATCAGTAGATCTCTTACTTGCTGCCGGACAGAGCAGAGACAGCTTCTCTGCCAGGCAATCACGGCTCACCGGCAGAGATCGAGTCCGCCTGAGCCACGGCGACACTTCTGTAAAGTTTGGCGCGCCCCCGCCCGCTACTGCGCACACACGAGCCACCGTTTATAGATGCCGATTCGCGGGACGTGGCCCACTCTGCAATAGTTAATGTAGGCGAGCCGTTCGGGAACCGGTTAAATAGCTAAGAGGCAGGTACACTGCCCCCTTGTGATGCCATCGACCAGGGCATGTTGGGTTGATGATGTCACAGAGTGACACCACCCCTCACTTATTTAAGATACATCCTAATCTCCAAATAACAAAAAATTTGTCCGAATTTATATTCGGACTGAAACTAATTGCACGTGTCTATTTTGAAGTAAAACTTTAGACAGTAGTGTTGAGCGAACCCGGACTGTAACGTTCGGGTCCGTACCGAACTTTAGGGTGTCCGTGGCACGGACCCGGACCCGGACATTTCAAAAATCGTTCGGGTTCGAGTCCTACGTCCTAGTCCAGAATTTTACCGATTTTAGACAGGGAGTGCGGCAGTCGATGGAAAGGGATATGATTGGGTTCCTCGTACACTGACGTCGTGACACTGAGGTCGAATATTTCTCCGACCCAGTGTACTACGTGGCCGGTTAGTGTCGGTACGGTAATCATCCGTACCGACACTACCGAAGATTCCCGTTTGGTCACTTTGCGAACAACTAACCGACGGGACGTCGAAGAGTTGTGCACCTCATTTTATCGTCTTGGGGCCTGGCTTGGGCTTGCTAAAAACTTTACAGGCCCAGGCCCAGGCACGGTGCCTGTGGG
>BLSH010189997.1:139193-150874 GCA_018402905.1 Glandirana rugosa
TATTTATCATTTTTTTTACTTTTCGTACGTAAAAGGACACTAAAAAGGGTTGTGTCGTTAATGCATTGAACGTATAGTGTTGTTAACGTATTAAACGTGTTCGGGTTTATAAATGGTGTTTTATATTACTTGTTTCAGACTACTGATTTTAATATAGTGTAATCACACTGAAAATACTTTGTATCTCTTTACTATTTCGAGTTTCACTTATATGGGTCAAATGAAACCCTCTCGTAATAAGAGGACAGTTACGATACAACACTGTGTCCGTCTTTTTTATACGATTTTTTCCATGTTTAATCAAATTACCACTGCAAAAGTGTGCAAACGTATATTTGGGCTTGTGCAAATTATGCAATTGTTGTGATATGCAAGTTACGTAATTGCTGTGTTGGGAAAAATCACAGGAAAATGCATGCTTTTCATTTTTTTTACTATTTATTACTAATAAAAATCAAGATAATAAAAAAAATGTATTAAAATTTGCTACCTAATTAAAGTCCTATCCTTCCCCCCAAAAAAGGTGTATAATTCATTAGGGTAGACTACAAATACTAAAATATATAATGTGCAGAACTAAGACACCAAAAGAGAACAAGGAAAAAAATGCTCGGAGACACAAGGGAATTTAAGCTTAGAAAAAAGACTAGAGGACTCCCGTGATTAATATTTCCACTTTCATTCAGGTCGGATAGTATTGATTTTACTATACTTCTGGCCCTGGGACTTTGAGAGCTGTGGCTCTCATATATGGAAGCTACTCTGTCCGCACCTCTTGCCCATTCAAGGTGCGCTTTGTGTTCTGTGAATCATTCACAGAATCCTTTGGGAAGTTTATCATGCAAATACTTCAAGCATTTGCACAATTTTCAAGAATAATCATTGTAATGTGTCTCCATTTTGTTCCTAAGACAGGACGAGAAGTCCCTATGCTGCTGTTGCAACACAGCTCTGTATACTGTATGTAGCTAATGCTATATACAATTTATACAGTGCTCCCAGTGAGCACATGTATTAGTGAAGGAAATAGTTTGTTTGGACCAACCTGATCCAAATGAACTATTTAAAGTTATCCTAAAGTTTAGCTTTAAATTCAATTGTAATTGACCTAAAGTGTATAATGAAAACAGGTCCAGTTTTTTCAGCATTTTAGGAGGAACTCATATGTCATGAATCTGCAGTAACATTCATGTCTTTTCTGTCTGCTTACCTCTCTGCTTGTGTTCAGCTTAGAGACTGTGCACCCCTCACCTGTGTGCTTAAGTAAACTTCCCTCAGCAGGGCTCCACCTCAGCCCCTAATTAGGAACATTATATGACACCTTGCAGTGCAAGCCAGCACTGCCAATCAATATTGTGTGTTAGGCTTCCTGTGTGTGTGTTTCTGCCATGTACTCTTCGTCTGATTCTGTTTACCGACCTTGGCCTGTTCTTGACTATTCCTGTCTGCTTATACCCCAACCTTGGCTTGTTCTTGACTATTCCTGTCTGCTTGTTACCCCAACCTTGGCATGCTATCCTATCTGTTCCTGTCTGCTCGTTGCCCTGACCCTTGGTTATTCTACTGACTATCCCTTGTTGTCGTGTACTGCTGTTTCCTCTCTATTCACCAGTAGCCAGTTGCGGGCATGAGCTAGGAGACCCTGGGGGCCACGTCTTGGAGTCAGTTGCAGCCAAGTCCATCCTCACCATCAGAGGCTCTGGGGAAAACCTGCTGGCTCTTAGACTCCACTCCCTGGGGAAACCTATGCTCTAGCTCCCTATGTAGCTGTGTCAGTGCTCCAGTGGACCTGCTTTCCTGCACCACTCAGAGCTCCATTTGAAGCAGTCAGCTAAGGGTTCACAACATTAGTGGTGCGCCCCTAATCCCAGCGGTGCACATCCGTCACCTGCCGTTAGGTGACCTGACACCATATGCTTTATAAGTAACCAAATCTACATGTAAAATTCATGAAAAAAGTAAAATTCATAGGTTTATAAGCATTTGCATATAAAAAAGTGCCCTTCCATCTGTAAACCACATACACAAACCAAAAAGGAAGAAATAAATGCATAAAGTTTCATGTAAAACATGCACAATTTGAAATATGAAGATATGAACCAAATTGTTTTTCAACAAACTGAACAAACAAACGAAGAACATGGACATTCAGATTTGCTTCTCAGATGTCTAAACAATTGTTTTCTATGTGCACCCCTCACACTGCAACGTTGTAAATACATGAGCTTTTTGGTGATTGAAAAACTCTTTTTTGAGATTATGTTTTCCTGGAAAGGCTGAATATCACTCATAGCAACAAGTTGACGTAAAAAAAATATTTCCTAGACAGTGTACCCTGGGTCTTTTACAATCATTTATCACCAATTTTGCTATGTGATTTCAAATAGTTCATCAATCAGAAAAATGAATGATGGTTAACATTTGCTAAACAAATGGCCGTACAAACAATTATTAGTACAAGCATTGAACGTTGGTTAAGATGGTCACATTAAACGTATGAGAAATTTTTGCTCATTCCCAGGAGCTGCAGAGACCTATAGTTGACTGGATGTTCTGTCAGGAACAGGGTTACTGTTTTTCACTGTAGAGAATAGAATCTAATGAAAGAAAACTTTACCTTTATTTAAAAGCAATGGATAAACATAAACCTCATAAAACTGTTTCTCAGACCCATATAAGAGAAATAGTTTCTTGAGTCCACTAGTTTTGTGGTTGTCTGAAATAATTTTGCACTTACAGTATCTCACAAAAGTGAGTACACCCCTCACATTTTTGTAAATATTTTATTATATATTTTCATATAACAACACTGAAAAATGACACTTTTCTACAATGTAAAAAATGTAAAGTAGTGAGTGTACAGCTTATATAACAGTGTAAATTTGCTGTCCCCTCAAAATAACTCAACACACTGCGATTAATGTCTGAACCACCGGAAACAAAAGTGAGTACACCCCTAAGTGAAAATTTCCAAATTGGGTCCAAAGTGTCAATATTTTGTATGGCCACCATTATTTTCCGGCACTGCCTTAATCCTCTTGGGCATGGAGTTCCCCAGAGCTTCACAGGTTGCCACTGGAGTCCTCTTCTGCTCCTCCATGATGACATCACAGAGCTGGTAGATGTTAGTGACCTTGCGCTCCTCCACCTTCCATTTGAGGATGCCCCATAGATGCTCCATAGGGTTTAGGTCTGGAGACATGCTTGGCCAGTCCCTCACCTTTACCCCCAGCTTCTTTGGCAAGGCAGTGGTTGTCTTGGAGGTGTGTTTTGGGTTATTATCATGCTGGAATCCTGCCCTGCAGCCCAGTCTCCAAAGGAAGAGGATCTTGCTCTGCTTCAGTATGTCACATGACATGTAGGCATTCATGGTTCCCTCAATGTACTGTAGCTCCCCTGTAGGGATGGGCCGAACATCCCCTGGTTCGGTTCGCACCAGAACACTGCGAACAGGCAAAAGGTTCTAACGAACATGCAAACCCTATTAAAGTCTATGGGACTCGAACATGAAAAATCAAAAGTGCTCATTTTAAAGGCTTATATGCAAGTTATTACCATAAAAAGTGCATTGGGACCTGGGTACTGCCCTAAGGGACATGTATCAATGAAAAAAAAGTTTTTATAACAATCGTTTTTCAGGAGCAGTGATTTTAATAATGCTTAAAGTGAAACAATAAGAAATAAATATTCCTTTAAATATTGTGCGTGGGGGGGTCCCCTTGGTCTGCCTGTAAAGTGGCACATCTGTGTAATGTGTAGAACAGTGTTGCCACAAAATGACATTTCTAAAGCAAAAATATCATTTAAACTTGCTTACAGCTGTAATGTACTGCTGGCTCTCTGCAATATAGATGAAAAATCCATAAAAAAATGGCGTGCACCCCCCCCTACCAGTCCATACTAGGCCCTTTGGGTCTGGTAAGGGTTTTAGGGGGAGATCCATGCCAAAATTTAATGAAAAAATTGACGAGGGTTCCCCCCAAAATCCATACCAGACCCTTATCTGAGCATCCAGCCTGGCAGGGCAGGATAGGGGGGACGAGTGAGCTCCCCCCCTCCTGAACCATACCTTTGATGGGGACAAGGGCATCTTCCTGGCAATCCTGGGCTTTGATTGTTGGGGTCTGAGGGCAGAGGCTTATATAAGGGGCCCCCCGGATCCTGTCCCCCCTATGTGAATGGGTATCGGGTACATTGTACCCCTACCCATTCACCAAAAAAGTGGCAAAAAAGTAAAAACCACAGGAGACAGTTTTTGACAATTCCTTTATTTTAAAAAAAGTGTCCCGTGATGTACATCCATCGTCAATCACGGCGCTGACGGACTAAAAAATGTAAAAAAATTACAAAATGCATTCGCCTGTTCCAGAGACACCTCGCCGAATGGGCTGTTTTTGGTTTGACAGCTCTTATATAGGCATGGGCCACCCGGAGACGTAAACAGATGACCCTGCCCCTGATGACATCACATTATATCAGAAGAACGTCAGAAGGACATGACGTCAAAAGAATAATGTATAATAATAGTTATGTCTTAGAAATATTTCATGAATTATTATATGAGCACTTTAATCATGCTATTTTGCACTAATGAGTTGCACTGATTTTGCACTTGCATTTTATTTATATTTGCACATAATTGTTTTGCACATAGTTTCATAAGTTGCATTGTTTGCACAGAATATTTATGAATATATTGAGCATTGGCTTGTTGTACTGACCTGCCCTGTTCCAAATACATCGCATTTCATTATTGTTGTCACAATAATTAGAGCAGCAGCAGTCCATCAGTTTTTAGTGCACATACACCTGTGGCACTGTTTTTTTTTTTTATAACACTCAGTTTTATAAAATATGTGGAACCTTGAAATAAATACAAAAAACATATTGAAGTGAAAAATAAAAGTGACATAGTGACCATCTGCCACTACAAATGTGCCAGCGGTTTAGACATGAATGACTGTGTGTTGAGTTATTTTGAGGGGACAACAAATTTACACTGTTATACAAGCTGTACACTCACTACTTTAAATAGTAGCAAAGTGTCATTTCTTCAGTGTTGTCACATGAAAAGATATAATAAAATATTTACAAAAATATGAGGGGTGTACTCACTTTTGTGAGATATTGTATATGATCAAACCCATCAGTAATCCTTAAACAATGGTCTGTTGTTATGGTGGAGCACTGGAGTCACTAATTAAAAAACACATGGACTGATTGGAAGAATTTAATATTTATTTTATGTTGTTTGAAGATATGTAGTGTTGTTGACTACTATTTTTCTGAATATTTTGATGCCATTAGTAGTATTTATATGGGTTTCATTACATAAGTTCACTCAATGTTTGGCGATAGTGCCACTCAATAGTTGTAGTTTGTTGAAAACTGCAGGGTCAGCTGCTGGGAGGCCAATTCCTATTGATGTAAGCACTTCCCTAGAACTACATTCCCCAAGAACCCTGTCCCTAGACACAGTGCATGAGCAGGATCTTGGGAGGCAAGGCAGCAACATTATTAAAACACTGATAAAACATGGAGAAATGTGTGCTTATTAGAGAGATGTACTGCTTTTTTTGTCCTGACATACATACACTGTAAGTTGCGAAGCACAAATGAGGATGTCAACTTCAGAGATAGAGCTTACAAAGTCAGCAGTTAAAGCTTTTATATTTCTATTCTGACAGTTTCCATTTAATATATTTAGCAAGTGTCTGTTGTACATATTCAAAATATGTTATAGATAATTAATTATAGTAGGAAATATGTAAAAGTCAAACAAAAGATGGTGATATGTTTCACAAGATTAGTTTGTATGGGTTACTTTGTTTAGTTCATTCTCCATATTTCCTAGTTTTCAAATTACATATTAGATTAAAGCAAGTTCACTGGAAGGCTAAGATATAGTTCAAATACTGCTGTATGAGGGGCTTTCTGAATAAGACATCAAGTTTCCAGTCATCAGAGGATAATTTATTGATACTTGTCAAAAGGAAGTACCAGTCTAACAGAAATCAAGACAAAAGGAATGCCTGATGAATTTCCTTTGAAGTGCCTTTATAAAAGTCCTTGGTAATACATATTGATGAACTCCAAATTGTCTTGCCTGAAGGGAGAAGTAGGCTACTTTACACTGTCTTATAAATATTCATCAAAAGAACAAGACTTATGCTTCCAGGCGTGAGGTGAATGATTATGTTTGTATGATTGCCTTGGAATCTGGATAATTAGTAAAACTGTATTTGACAAGAAGATTGGTCTCTTGCTATGTGCCTCTCCTTGGACTTCAAACACATCCTGTTTATTGATAATCAAGTAAAACTGTGCATTGACTGATTTCAATAAAAGCTCTACATGATGTGATTCTCAACCTTGTACAATTACATTTTTGAATTATTATTATTAGTAAGTTATCATGAGTTGCATTTGCAAAATACTTCATATCACCTGTTTGAATGTTCTGTCCCTGCAACTGATCTTCCAAAATGTATCATGTAGATAACTTCCTAATTTAAACAGTATGTCCAGAAACCTTCCTCAAATTTCTTTAGTAGTGTGTATGTGTATCATCATCATGGAATATAGGAATGCTATAGGGGAGCAGTTTTTTCACCACATGGTGCACACGGTACTTAAAACCTGTAAAATGTCTGTATATGCTTCTGGGTGCCAGGGGAATTTACCATTTCAACAGCAGCTGAATACCAGTGTTTTCCGGCAAAATAAACCAAGTTGGAATTGAGGTTAGCATTAGTAAGGGAATTCACACTTAATATTGGTAATGTCTTGTTCCCAACCTCAGTTGGTAACCAGAACATTTTTTCTGATAGGGAGGAGGGAAAAGAGATATGAAGGGGGCAAAGACCAAAAAAGAAGGGAAAGGGGTGTGAATGGTTAGGGAGAAGGCTGTCTGGGGAAAGGTTGAATTGAGAAAAGGGGGAGGAGGCATCTTCTCAACATGGGGTTCCACAAAATAAAGCCACACCCTGAAAGGGGAATATCTCTGTGAGTGGGACTAATATTTGGTGTGGTGCTGCCATCTGTTGCATACCTTTTGTGGTGAGGGAAAGATGACATCATTGCTTGTTAATAGGGGTTGGTAGTTTTGAAGCACATTCAGGGCATCTATGTGTATCTGAAAGAGAAGATACAAATAGTACAACACTGTACAGAGAAAAACAGCAAAGAAAAAAACATATGAACACACACATGAACTTTATTGGGCTTCCCAGTCTTAGTCGTAGGGTTCAATATTGAGTTGGTCCACTCTTTGCAGCTCTAACAGCTTCAACTCTTCTGGAAAGGAAGTCAACAAGGTTTAGGAGTGTGTCTATGGGAATGTTTGACCATTCCATTTGTGCAGTTAGGAACTGATGATGGACAAGAAGGCCTGGCTCGCAATCTCCGCTCTCATTTCTCCCAAAGGAGTTCTATCGGGTTAAAGTCTGTGCACAGCCAGTAAAGTTCCTCCACCTCAAACTCACTCATTCGTGTCTTTATGGACCTTGCTTTGTGCACTGGTCCAAATCATTTGGTGGAGGGGGGATTATGGTGTGGGGTTGTTTTTCGGGGGGTGGGCTTGGCTCCTTAGTTCCAGTGAAGGGAACTCTTAAGACATCAGCATACCAAGACATTTTGGACAATTTCATGCTCCCAACTTTGTGGGAACAGTTTGGGGTTAACCCCTTCCTGTCCCAACATGACTGTGGGGTAAGGATACATTACAGTTGAATTGGAGTAGTTTATACACCATGGATGGCGAATGTCTAGGGGCCTCTGAAAGGGAGCAAAGCTTCTCAAAATCTGTTAAAGGGTGGTGTATTAGTTTGGAAGTGTGAAGTTTCTTACAGAAGTTGGTTAGATGAAGATAGGTGAGCCAATACACTTAACCTTTCCCTCATTTTGAGTGGGTCATAAGAAGGCTCAATTGGGGATCAATGAAAGTGCAAGTTACAGGGCAGGAAGCTCTGGAAAAGGGGTCAATCAAAGGAGTTCAAGGGATGGTGCTATAAGAATAAGAGGTTGAAAAATTTAGAGAAATATCATTTTTTAAAGAGTGGTGATTGTTAAGGGAGAGGAATCCTGTATCAGGATGTATAGCCCCAAGGCAAGGCACAGAGATCTAAAGGGAATAGGTCCTGTTCCACCATAGTCAAAGCCTTGTCCAATGGCTGTGGGAACCAATCAACCATATAAGATATTAAAGTTGCAGAGTGGTATAATATAAAATCAGGGAGGCTAATCCCTCTCTGGTGTTTGACGCAGCATAGGAGTTTGAAGCTATGGTCCCAAACTAAGTGAATGGACAAGGAGCGATGAGTGCAGAAGAAAGCATGTGGAAGGAGTATAGGTACTATCTGAAAAACATATAAAAGTTTGGGTAAAGTGTCCATTTTTAGGGTATTAATTCTTCTGAAACAAGGTATACAGATGGAGGCCCAGGAATGAAGCTTGTTCCACATTTTAAATAAGAGACGACTATAATTGAGAGAGCAAATAAATTAGAGAGGTTCATTGAGACCACAAAACCCAAATAGGGGATGAGCATCTGTCTTAGACATGTTCAATTTAAATTTTCTAAAAAAAACAAACCTCTGGAACTTCTGTAGAATGGAAGGAATGGTGATGTGTGGTTGTTGTACGTAGAAGAGTAGATCATCGGCATATAAGGAGAGTTTATGATGGCCAGATGGGGTTTGTATCCCTGGGATGGAATTATTTTGCCTAATGGACTGTGCTAGGTGCTCTATCACTATGACAAAAAGGAATTGGAAAAAGGGGCATCCTTGTCTGGTTCCATTCAAGATGACTGAAGAATCGGGCACAAAGGACAGTTTTCACTGTCAATTCGCCAGGGCAGATGCCATAGCGTTGGAGTATAATGGCATAATTTTAGAGACAAAACTGTGATCTAACCTTATTTGCTTCAGAAATAAATGCAGAAATCTCCAATCTACTCTATCAAATGCCTTTTTGGTGTCAAATGATAAAAGACGTGCATTCAACTTGTGTTTATGGATGTACAACATGAGGTGGGGAGTTTTGGTTGTATTATTTTTGGCCTTATGTACCAAGATTAAGCCCGCTTGATCACGGTGGATAAGGGGAGGCAATAGTGGGGTCAGACATGATGCAAAATGTTAACAAAGATTTTAAGATCCAAATTCAAGAGTGATATTGGGCGATAGCAACTTCTTAAAGATGAATCTTTGCCAGGCTTGTGAAAAATAGTTATGTGAGAGTTCTGTAAAATGGAAGATGGGAGTTGATTTCCATCTATAGAATTGAATCATTTAGTCATGAAGGGCGCCAATAAAGGAGCAAATGTTTTATAAAAACATGGGGGAAAATCCATCTGGCCCAGGAAATTTCCCCAGTTTCAGACCTTTACCCACTTGCCTACTGGGCACTTAAACTCCCTTCCTGCCCAGGCCAATTTTCAGCTTTCAGCGATGTCGCACTTTGAATGACAATTGAGCGGTCATGCAACACTGTACCCAAATGAAATTGTTATAATTTTTCACAGAAATAGAGATTTCTTTTGGTGGTATTTAAACACTACTTGGGTTTTTATTTTTTTCTAAACAAAGACCAACATTTAAAAAAAAAAAAAACAGTTTTCATAGTTTGTGATAACATTTTGCAAACAGGTAATTTTTCTCCTTCATTGATGTGCGCAGATGAGGCTGCATTGATGGCCACTGATAGGCTGCACTGATGGGCACTCTAAAAGTTGTGGAACTCTGTAGGAATGCCTATATTATACGAACTTTGATATTCTTAGAAGTGGTGATGAAGTTAATGGGTTGTTGGAGAGGCCAGAGATGAAGAACTCTGGTCAAACATTTATTTGCTTATGAATAATGGATATTTCAGCCCTTGTTACCAGAAATAAGGGAGTAAGAGTCAAGGATCACACCTAGCCTTGGTTAATTCCAAAAAAATACCAGAGCCATGTCTTCTTTGTGCCAGAAGGTGTGTTAAATAAATATGCCACAAAGGACACATTTTAGAAATTCCTATTTAGTGAGGGAACTGGTATGATCCATAGAGTGACCAGCATCCCAAAGACAAATGAATCAGGGCATGATCAAACCAGAGAATATGACCAAATGTAGCTTTAGAAAAAAATGTAAAAGATTTTGGTAGACCAGAAAATATATGCAAAAGAAAACTGCGCTTAGTGTAAATAACTAACAAAATTGACTTAAATTATTTGTGACAAGAAACTGCAGCACTTACAAATATGTACACACCATATCCAAGAAATGATATATATCAACGCGTTGCGCTGTCATGTATATGCGATAAGATGCCTTATCTGTGATTAGGCAAACAAAAGTCCATCTTTAGAATAGACGTGTAAACTTATATAAGATATAGAAGTCCAAAAACCAATTATAATCCACAAGGTGAAAACAAAGAAAGTGTCCTTCCAATTTTAATCGGTGCAAACACCCAGTGCTCCATACAGGATAGACAGGGCAAATATATCTTCTTACCAGATAAGATCTTCGAAGGTCTATATGCGCATCAGTGAGCAAGCAACCCACACTTTGGGTACAAACCGCCTCAGCTGTTCAGCCTATTTAATTGACTTCAATGATGCAACTCCCCACAGGTGCGGCTCCCCACTCCCCTAGTCTAGGCACAAAGCAGCGGTGATGTTGTGGCACTCAAGGAGGGTGTTGGATGAACGTTTGTTTCCAACAAGCCTATTGTAAAATCTTTGCTGTATGTAGAACCTTGAAATAAACTCTTGTGTGATTTTAATGAACGCTGTGCAATGAGTTTGTTTGTTTACTTCTTCCATATGGTATACTGTGTGATTGGGTTTTGGAGTTCCCTAAAAGATAACTGCTGTGGGAGGTTGCATCATTGAAGTCCATTAAGTAGGCTGAATAGCTGAGGCGGTTTGTACCCAAATTGAGGGGTGATTGCTCACTGATGGGCATATAGACCTTGGAAGGTCTTAATATCTGGTAAGAAGATATATTTGCCCTATCTATCCTGTGGGAAGCACTGGGTGTTTGCACCAATTAAAATTGGGAGGACACTTTCTTTTTTTTTCACCTTGTGGATTATAATTGGTTTTTGGACCAATGTGTGTAATCAACAGCATGCTTACCTAGCTTTCCCCCAGTGTGTAATCAGCAATGTACTTACCTAGCTGTCCCATGGCATGTAATCAACAGTATACTTACCTAGCTGTCCCACGGTGTGTAATCAACAGTATACTTACCCAGTTGTCCCACAGTGAGTACTCAACAGTAGAGTTGAGCGAACCTCTGGAAGTTCGGGTTCTGCTGGTCCGTCCGAACTTCGGGACAAAGTCCGGGTCCGGGTCCGGACGGAACCCGAACGATCGCATGGACAACGAACCCCATTGAAATCAATGGGGACCCGAACTTTTATGCACAAAAATGGCTGTAACAAAGTCCTGGAAAGCCCTAGAGGGCTGCAAAAGGAAGTAAAATGGGGGTAAGGGTAGGGCAAGTGCCCTACAAAAAAATGGGGCCAGGGAAATAACTGTAAATATTTAAAAAAAAATAAAAACATAAAAAAAGCAAAAATGGAGGTGAATGTGGATCATCTTCAAACTGTGTCTGAAAAGTATTAATTAACGGTAGAAGCCATATAACTGTTCTAAAATCATCTTCAAACTAGGGCAAGTGCCCTAC
>BLSH010189997.1:155883-166920 GCA_018402905.1 Glandirana rugosa
GGACGTAGGACTCTATCTAATGAAATGATGACGACAGACACGAACAGCAGTAGTAAAGTAATCTATCTCAGGATGCAGGATCAGGTCTTAAAATGTCTCAAATCTGTCCCTCACGCAGTCAGCTACCTTTCCCTACACTAACCCAAGGAGCATGTGACTGCAGCACTGTGACTCCAGCTTATAAAGAGGCTGGGTCACATGATGCACCGGCCAATCACAGCCATGCCATTAGTAGGCATGGCTGTGATGGCTTCTAAGGGCAAACCAGTGAAACACTTGTTGATTGGCTGCCCTGCAGCTTCTCAACACGTGGAGTAAAATAGCAGAACCCCGGACCGAACCCGAACGATTTTTGAAATGTCCGGGTCCGGGTCCGTGCCACGGACACCCGAAAGTTCGGTACGGACCCGAACGTTACAGTCCGGGTTCGCTCAACACTACTCA
Source organism: Glandirana rugosa (assembly GCA_018402905.1). Classification (NCBI taxonomy): domain Eukaryota; kingdom Metazoa; phylum Chordata; class Amphibia; order Anura; family Ranidae; genus Glandirana; species Glandirana rugosa. The sequence goes on from BLSH010189997.1 coordinate 156,328, forward strand.
ACAGTATACTTACCTAGCTGTCCCACAGTGTGTAATCAACAGTAATAATAATAATAAACTTTATTTTATATAGCGCCTTTAAAGGTGGCTTCTCAAAGTGCTTTACAAGGAAAACACAAGAAATACACAGGATAACATAACATAAGGGATAAAGAAACAATTAAGTGAAAGCTTGTCTAAAGTAAAACGTTTTTAGATTTGATTTGAATGACTCTCTGACATTCTTAGGAAGTGAATTCCATAGTTTTGGAGCATAGCAGGAGAAGGCTCTGTCCCTCATTGAGTGTAGGTGAGTAGAGGGGACACACAGTAAACCAGAATTTGAGGAGCAGAGGTTACGAGAGGGGGAGCAAGTTGAAAAAAGTTCAGAGATAATGGGGTGACAAGCCATGAAGAGCCTTGTAGATGAGCAAGAGGATCTTAACCACTTCAGATCCGCACTATAGCCGATTGACGGCTACAGTGTGGATCTGCTTTGCCGGGAGGCCGTCAATAGACGTCCTCCCCTTTTGCTCATGCTGGGTGCACTCTCGGCGCCGTTGGTGGCATGTGCACGTGCCCGCAGGTCGGGCGGACTCAATGTCTGCCGGAGACCCGCGATCTCTTCACAGAGAGCCAGAACGGGGAACCGCCGATGTAAACACGGCGGTTCCCAGCTCTGTGAGGGGAGGCATGACAGATCTACTGATCCCTGTGATTGGGATCAGTTAGATCTGTTATGTCCCTGTTAGCCCCGCCCTCCTACAGTTAAAACACAAACAGGGAACACATTTAACCCCTTCACTGCCCCCTTAGTGTTAACCCTTTCCCTGCCAATGACATTTATACAGTAATCAGTGTCTATTTTTAGATCTGATCGCTGTATAAATGTCATTGGTCCCAAAAAAGTGTCAAAAACGTCAGACATGTCCGCCCCAATATCGCAGTCCCGATAAAAATCACAGATCGCCGCCATTACCAGTAAAGAAAAAATAAATAATAACAACGCCATAAACCAATGTCCATAGTTTGTAGACGCTATAACTTTTGTGCAACCCAATCAATATACGCTGATTGCGGGGTTTTTTTACCAAAAATATGTAGAAGAATATATATCAGTCTAAACTGATGAATACATTTGTTTTTTTATTTTTGGATATTTATTATAGCAAAAAGTAAAAAATATTGTTCTTTTTTCAAAATTGTTGCTCTTTCTAGTTTATAACTCAAAAAATACAAACCGCAGAGGTGATTAAATACCACCAAAAGAAAGCTCTATGTGTGGGAAAAAAAGGACGTCAATTTTGTTTGGGTACAATGTCGCACGACCGCACAATTGTCGTTCAAATAGTGACAGCACTGAAAACTGAAAATTGGTCTGGGCAGGATGGGGATTTAAGTGCCCAGTAAGCAAGTGGTTAAAGTCTATGCGAAACCTGATGGGTAGACAGTGCAAAAACTCCAGGATAGGGGAAATATGATCACTTGTACCAGACCTAGTCAGGATTCTGACTGCAGAATTTTGAACATATTGGAGCTGATTTATAATGGATTTAGGTACACCAGCAAGTAGAGCATTGCAGTAGTCAAATCAGGAGAACACAAATGTATGGATCAGATTTTCAGCTACAGTGTATGATAGCATGGGACGCAGCGGAGCAATGTTTCTCAAGTGGAAGAAAGATGTTCTGACAACATTTTGTGCATGTGGCTCAAAGGTTAAACTAGCATCAAATATTACCCCTAGATTTTTCAATTTAGTACAGTGCCATCTATAGATAAGCTATCAGGACTGGCCTTCCGTAATCAATGGGGGATGCCAATAAGCATGACTTCAGTCTTGTCACAGTTTAATTCAAGGAAGTTATGGGCCATCCAAGTTTTTATATCACAAAAACAGTATGCTTACTTAGCTGTCCTATGGTGTTTAATCAGCAGTGTTCTTACCTAGCTGTCCCACAGTGTGAAATCAACAGTATACTTACCTACCTGTCCCACGGTGTGTAATCAACAAAGAGATAGATAGACAGGAGAGAGAGAGACTCCATTTTTCGGGAGTATTACATCCCCGAAAAAGCGAATAAGGACAATGTTATTAACCATTCATCCCCCATTGTAGCTTATAGGTATGTGAGCTAGAGAGAAAAAGACACCCAGAGCTGTGCCATAAAAAATTAGAAAGGATGGAGAACAAGAGAATTGAGAGAAATGCAGCAAAGTGCACAAAGAGAAGCAGGGCTCGAGTCCTGTGGGAACGGCATCCCTGCACTTATTCCACAGCAGGAACGTCATATGCAGCCGTGTCCTGCAGAACCAGGCATGTACTGGCCATCAGCTTAGTGGACTGGCCTCGCGGCCACCTACTTTACTGTGGATTCCCCCTGGCGATCTATCTGTCAATCACCGACAGCTGACAACTGATGGGTAGATCGAGATTCTGCCACCTCTCTTCTCATCCATCCCAATTTGCTTGTGACATCACCTGGGATGGACAAGAAGAGAGGAGGAGCAGCCGGGGAGCAGCGAGACAGGAGAGAGATCTTACACAGACACTTCCTGCTTTACTACATTGCATTTGAAAAGGTTAGTAAACATGGTGCCTTGATGTGTCCCATGTGTCCCATGTGGCCTGATGTGTCCACTGTGTCCTGATGTTTCCCATGTGCCATGATGTGCCCCATGTGCCCTGACATGTCCCATGTGCCCTGATGTGTCCCATGTGCCCTGATGTGCCCTGATGTGCCACATGTGCCTGATGTGTCCCATGTGCCTTGATGTGTCCCATGTGCCCTGATGTGCCGCATGTGCCCTGATGTGCTAATGTGTCCTATGTGCCCTGATGTGTCCCATGTGCCCTGATGTGTACCATGTGCCCTGACGTGCTGCATGTGCCCTGATGTGCCACACGTGCCCTGATGTGTTCCATTTGCCCTGATGTGTTGATGTGTCCCATGTGCCCTGATGTGCTGATGTGTCCCATATGCCCTGATGTGCCGCATGTGCCCTGATGTGCACCATGTGCCCTGACATGCTGGATTTGCCCTGATGTGCCCCATGTGCCCTGATGTGTCCCATGTGCCCTGATGTGCTGATGTGTCCCATGTGCCCTGACGTGCTGCATGTGCCCTGATGTACCCCATATGCCCTGATGTGCCCCATGTGCCCTGATGTGTCCCATGTGCCCTGATGTGCCCCATGTGCCCTAATGTGCCTCATGTGCCCTGATGTGCACCATGTGCCCTAATATGCCCCATGTGCCATGATGTGTCCCATGTGCCCTGATATGCCACATGTGCCCTGATGTGCCACATATGCCCCGATTAGAGCTGTGCGAACCCGGACTGTAAAGTTAGGGTCCGTATCGGACTTTAGGGTGTCCGTGCCCCGAACCCGATCCCGGACATTTCAAAAAAAGTCCGGGATCGGGTTCGTTATTCGGTTATTTTTTTGGCGCCTGTTGAATAGCTGCAGGGCAGCCAATCAACAAGCGTTTCACTCGTTTGCCCTTAGAAGCCATCACAGCCATGCCTACTAATGGCATGGCTGTGATTGGACAGTGCATCATGTGACCCAGACTATTTTTGACACCTGTTGAATAACTGCATATAACTGTTAGGGTCCGTATCGGACTTTAGGGTGTCCGTGCCCCGAACCCTATCCCGGACATTTCAAAAAAAGTCCGAGATCGGGTTCGGTATTCGGTTATTTTTTTGGCGCCTGTTGAATAGCTGCAGGGCAGCCAATCAACAAGCGTTTCACTCGTTTGCCCTTAGAAGCCATCACAGCCATGCCTACTAATGGCATGGCTGTGATTGGACAGTGCATCATGTGACCCAGACTATTTTTGACGCCTGTTGAATAACTGCAGGGCAGCCAATCAACAAGCGTTTCACTCGTTTGCCCTTAGAAGCCCTCACAGCCATGCCTACTAATGGCATGGCTGTGATTGGCCAGTGTATCATGTGACCCAGCCTCTATATGAGATGGAGTCACGTAGTGCCGCGTGTCACATTGTCTCATACTGGAGTAGGGAGAGGTTCATGGCGCTGCTGTGAGGGAGAGATTAATGTTCTAATATCATTTCATCCTGCATTAGAGACAGATTCCTGGTGGTGCTATGAGGGAAAGATTAGCGTTTTAAAATCATCTGATACTGGAGTAGGGACAGGTTCCTGGTGCTGGGAGGGAAAGATTAGCGTTCTAATATCATCTCATCCTGCATTAGGGACAGGTTCCTGGTGGTGCTGTGAGGGAAAGATTAGCATTCTAAAATCATCTGATACTGGAGTAGGGACAGGTTCCTGGTGCTGTGAGGGAAATATTAGCGTTCTAATATCTAATCCTGCATTAGGGACAGGTTCCTGTTGGTGCTGTGAGGGACAGATTAGCGTTCTAAAGTCATCTCATACTGCAGTAGGGACAGGTTCCTGTCGGTGCTAGGAGGGACAGATTATTGTTCTAAGATCATCTCATACTACAGTAGGGACAGGTTCCTGTCGGTGCTGTGAGGGACAGATTAGCGTTCTAAAATCATCTCATACTGGAGTAGGGACAAGTTCCTGGTGGTGCTGTGAGGGACAGTTTATCGTTCTAAAATCATCTCATACTGCAGTAGGGACAGGTTCCTGTTAGTGATTGTGAGGGACAGATTATCGTTCTAAAATCTTCTCATACTGCAGCAGGGAGAGGTTCCTTTCGGTGCTGTGAGGGACAGATTATTGTTCTAAAATCATTGCATACTGGTGTAGGGACAGGTTCCTGTCGGTGCTGTGAGGGACAGATTATCGTTCTAAAATCATCTCATACTGGAGTAGGGACAGGTACCTGGCGGTGTTGTGAGGGACAGATTATCATTTTAAAATCACCTCATACTGCAGTAGGGACAGGTTCCTGTCAGTGCTGTGAGGGACAGATTATTGTTCTAAAATCATCTCATACTGCAGTAGGGACAGGTTTCTGTCGGTGCTATGAGGGACAGATTATTGTTCTAAAATCACATCATACTGCAGTAGGGACAGGTTCCTGTCGGTGCTGTGAGGGACAGATTATTGTTCTAAAATCATCTCATACTGGTGTAGGGAGAGGTTCCTGTCGGTGCTGTGAGGGACAGATTATCATTCTAAAATCATCTCATACTGGAGTAGGGACAGGTTCCTGGCGGTGCTGTGAGGGACAGATTATCGTTCTATAATCATCTCATACTGCAGTAGGGACAAGTTCCTGTCGGTGCTGTGAGGGACAGATTATAGTTCTAAAATCATCTCATACTGCAGTAGGGAAAGGTTAATGTCGGTGATGTGAGGGACATATTATTGTTCTAAAATCATCTCATACTGCAGTAGGGACAGGTTCCTGTCGGTGCTGTGAGGGACAGATTAGCGTTCTAAAATCATCTCATACTGCAGTAGGGACAAGTTCCTGTTGGTGCTGTGAGGGACAGATCAGCGTTCTAAAATCAACTCATACTGCAGTAGGGATAGGTTCCTGTCGGTGCTGTGAGGGACAGATTATTGTTCTAAAATTATCTCACACTGCAGTTAAGACAGGTTCCTGTCGGTGCCGTGAGGGACAGATTAGCATCTAATATCATCTCATACTGCAGTAGGGACAGGTTCCTGTCGGTACTGTGAGGGACAGATTTTCGTTCTAAAATCATCCCATACTGGAATAGGTACAGGTTCCTGGAGGTGCTGTGAGGGACAGATTATCGTTATAAAATCATCTCATACTGCATTAGGGAAGGGTTTCTGTCGGTGCTGAGAGTGACAGATCATTGTTCTAAAATCATCTCATACTGCAGTAGGGACAGGTTCCTGGCGGTGCTGTGAGGGACAGATTATCGTTCTAAAATCATCTCATACTGCATTAGGGACAGGTTTCAGTCAGTGCTGTGAGCAACAGATTATCGTTCTAAAATCATCTCATACTGCAGTAGGGACTAGGTTCCTGTCTGTGCTGTGAGGGACATATTATCATTCTAAAATCATCTCATACTGCAGTTGGGACAGGTTCCTGTTGGTGCTGTGAGGGACTAATTAGCGTTCTAAAATCATCTCATACTGGTGTAGGGAGAGGTTCCTGTCGGTGCTGTGAGGGACAGATTATCGTACTAAAATCATCTCATACTGGAGTAGGGACAGGTTCCTGGCGGAGCTTTGAGGGACAGAGTATCGTTCTAAGATCATCTCATACTGCAGTATGGACCAGTTTCTGTCGATGCTGTGAGGGGCAGATTATAGTTCTGAAATCATCTCATACTGGAGAAGGGAGAGGATTCTGTCGGTGCTGTGAGGGACAGATTATTGTTCTAAAATCATCTCATACTGCAGTAGGGACAGGTTCCTGTCGGTGCTGTGAGGGACAGATTATTGTTCTAAAATCATCTCATACTGCAGGAGGGACAGGTTCCTGTCGGTGCTGTGCGGGACAGATTAGTGTCTAAAATCATCTCATACTGTAGTAGGGACAGGGTCCTGTCAGTGCTGTGAGGGAGAGATTATCGTTCTAAAATCATCTTATGCTGGAGTAGGGAGAGGTTGCTGGTGGTGCTGTGAGGGACAGCTTATCGTTTTAAAATCATTTCATACTGCAGTAGGGACAGGTTCCTGTCGGTGCTGTGAGGGACAGGTTATTGTTCTAAAATCATCTTATACTGCAGTAGGGATAGGTTCCTGTCCGTGCTGTGAGGGACAGATTATCGTTCTAAAATCATCTCATACTGCAGTAGGGACAGGTTTCTGTCAGTGCTGTGAGGGACAGATTATCGTTCTGTAATCATCTCATACTGCAGTAGGGACAGGTTCCTGTTGGTGCAGTGAGGGACAGATTAGCGTTCTAAAATCATCTCATACTGGTGTAGGGAGAGGTTCCTATCTGTGCTGTAAGGGACAGATTATCGTTCTAAAATCATCTCATATTGGAGTAGGGACAGGTTCCTGGCGGTGCTGTGAGGGACAGAATATCATTCTAAAATCATCTCATACTGCAGTAGGGACAGGTTGCTGTCTGTGCTGTGAGGGGCAGATTATCGTTCTAAAATCATCTCATACTGCAGTAGGGATAGGTTCCTGTCAGTGCTGTGAGGTACAGATTATCGTTCTAAAATCATCTCATACTGCAGTTGGGACAGGTTCCAGTTGGTGCTGTGAGGGACAAATTAGCTTTCTAAAATCATCTCATACTGGTGTAGGGAGAGGTTCCTGTCTGTGCTGTAAGGGACAGATTATCTTTCTAAAATCATCTCATATTGGAGTAGGGACAGGTTCCTGTCGGTGCTGTGAGGAATAGATTATCGTTCTAAAATCATCTCATACTGGAGTAGGGACAGGTTCCCGGCGGAGCTGTGAGTGACAGAGTATCGTCCTAAAATCATCTCATACTGCAGTAGGGTCAGGTCCCTGTCGGTGCTGTGTGCGACAGATTATAGTTCTAAAATCATCTCATACTGGTGTAAGGAGAGGTTCCTGTCGGTGCTGTGAGGGACAGATTATCATTCTAAAATCATCTCATACTGCAATAGGGACAGGTTCTGGTCGGTGCTGTGAGGGAGAGATTATCATTCTAAAATCATCTCATACTGCAATAGGGACAGGTTCCTGGCGGTGCTGTGGGGGACAGATTATCCTTCTAAAATCATATCATACTGCAGTAGGGACAGGTTTCTGTCGGTGCTGTGATGGAGAGATAATTGTTCTAATATCATCTCATACTGGAGTAGGGACAGGTTCTGGGCGGAGCTGTGAGTGACAGAGTATGGTCCTAAAATCATCTCATACTGCAGTAGGGACAGGTTCCTGTCGGTGCTGTGAGTGACAGATTATTGTTCTAAAATCATCTCATACTGCAGTAGGGACCGGTTCCTGTCGGTGCTGTGAGGGGCAGATTATCGTTCTAAAATCATCACATACTGCAGTAGGGACGGGTTCCTGTCCGTGCTGTGAGTGACAGATTATAGTTCTAAAATCATCTCATACTGCAGTAGGGACAGGTTCCTGTCGGTGCTGTGAGTGAAAGATTATTGTTCTAAAATTATCTCATACTGGTGTAAGGAGAGGTTCCTGTCGGTGCTGTGAGGGACAGATTATCATTCTAAAATCATCTCATACTGCAGTAGGGACAGGTTCCTGTCGGTGCTGTGAGGGACAGATTATCATTCTAAAATCATCTCATACTGCAGTAGGGACAGGTTCCTGGCGGTGCTGTGAGGGACAGATTATCGTTCTAAAATCATATCATACTGCAGTAGGGACAGGTTCCTGTCAGTGCTGTGATGGAGAGATAATTGTTCTAAAATCATCTCATACTGGAGTAGGGACAGGTTCCGGGCGGAGCTGTGAGTGACAGAGTATCGTCCTAAAATCATCTCATACTGCAGTAGGGACAGGTTCCTGTCGGTGCTGTGAGTGACAGATTATTGTTCTAAAATCATCTCATACTGCAGTAGGGACTGGTTCCTGTCGGTGCTGTGAGGGGCAGATTATCGTTCTAAAATCATCACATACTGCAGTAGGGACAGGTGCCTGTCGGTGCTGTGAGTGACAGATTATTGTTCTAAAATGATCTCATACTGGTGTAAGGAGAGGTTCCTGTCGGTGCTGTGAGGGACAGATTACCATTTAAAATCATCTCATACTGCAGTAGGGACAGGTTCTGGTCGGTGCTGTGAGGGACAGATTATCATTCTAAAATCATCTCATACTGCAGTAGGGACAGGTTCCTGGCGGTGCTGTGAGGGACAGATTATCCTTCTAAAATCATATCATACTGCAGTAGGGACAGGTTCCTGTCGGTGCTGTGATGGAGAGATAATTGTTCTAAAATCATCTCATACTGGAGTAGGGACAGGTTCTGGGCGGAGCTGTGAGTGACAGAGTATCGTCCTAAAATCATCTCATACTGCAGTAGGGACAGGTTCCTGTCGGTGCTGTGAGTGACAGATTATTGTTCTAAAATCATCTCATACTGCAGTAGGGACAGGTTCCTGTCTGTGCTGTGATGGAGAGATAAGTGTTCTAAAATCATCTCATACTGGTGTAGGGAGAGGTTCCTGTCGGTGCTGTGAGGGACAGATTAACGTTCTAAAATCATCTCATACTGCAGTAGGGACAGGTTCCTGGCGGTGCTGTGAGGCACAGATTATGGTTATAAAATCATCTCATACTGGATTAGGGACAGGTTCCTGGCGGTGCTGTGAGGGACAGATTATTGTTCTAAAATCATCTCATACTGGTGTAGGGAGAGGTTCCTGCCGGGGCTGTGAGGGACAGATTATCATTCTAAAATCATCTCATACTACAGTAGGGACTGGTTCCTGGCGGTGCTGTGAGGGACAGATTATCGTTCTAAAATCATCTCATACTGGAGTAGGGACAGGTTCCTGGCGGTGCTATGAGGGACAGATTATCGTTCTAAAATCATCTCATACTGCAGTAGGGACAGGTTCCTGTCGGTGCTCTGATGGAACGATTATTGTTATAAAATCATCTCATACTGGTGTAGGGAGAGGTTCCTGTCGGTGCTGTGAGGGACAGATTTTTGTTCTAAAATCATCTCATACGGATTTAAGGAGAGGTTCCTGCTGCTGGTGTGAGCAGTGCATTTCTTGCACAAAAAAAAAGTGCGTCTACGTTGCTGTTTTAAAAAAAAAAAGAATAATAATTTATTATTCTGTTTTTTTTTATTATTAATAAACAGTGCTACATAGTACATTTGCAAATTGCTGTGCATTTCTTGCGCAAAAATAAAAATACATCTACATTGCTGGTTTAAAAAAAAAAAAAGAATAATAATTTATAAAATTAAATATTATTAATAAATAGTGCTATATAATACATTTGCATCAATAATGAGGAGAGCATCAAATAATGGACATGGTCGTGGTTCTGGTGCTGCTGGTATTGGTGGTGTTGGTGAAGTTCCTGTTGCAAGGAGAGGATGTGTGTCGATTTGTGCCAGCTACACGCACAAGTGAAACACCTTCCTCAGGTGCGAGTAGCCGACAGAACCTTCAACGTTATATGGTAGGCCCGAATGCCGCTCAACGAATGGTGAGGCCAGAACAAGATCAGGTGATAGTAGATTGGGTGGCTGACAATGCCTCCAGTTCCTTCACATTGTCTCCCACCCGGTCCCTTGATGAAAGCTCAGAGTTGGCACCTGAACCCCATGGCTATCTGTCTTTCACCTCAGCCCCTTGTAAATCAGCCAAGCAGTCTGAGCCCCGAGTCATGCAACAGTCTCTTATGCTTTTTGATGACTCTCCTGGTGTGCTTTCCGTGGGCCATCCACATAGCGTCTCTGCACGACGCGACCACAAAGGTACAGGAGTAGGACGTTGTCTTCACCAACCCGTAGCCACGTGAGTTACAGAAGGTGAAGACCCCGTCCCGATACACCTACCGGGTGCCTTTCGTGTGGTCCTCTCAGTAGTTTTTCGTATTCTCTGACAACGTACTGAGCCCCGAGTCTGACGAACCGACTAAATGTTCCCCGACTCCACTTTCTGTCTATCGGTACCCCAAGTCCACGGTTGAGACTCGAAAGTAGTTCCCTGGCCCACCCTCTGTTACACTTCCTTGACCTCCGTAACAGTCGGTGGGTTAGATGATAGTGGAC
>BLSH010189997.1:197650-219138 GCA_018402905.1 Glandirana rugosa
CGCACTCCCTCTCTAATCTCTGTAAAATTCTAGACTAGGACGTAGGACTCTATCTAATGAAATGATGACGACACGACAACGAGACTCCTGTCTATCGTCTTTAATCTCTAAAGTGTATGGCGACGAAACTCAACGTCTAGTTTGAGACGTATTTTGTTGCTAGCGATGCTAACACGAGTTGCTAGTCTAACAACCTCCTTAAACCCTAAAGTTTATGACGACGAATCTCAACGTCTAACGTCTATGTCCCTCTAAGCAGAAGCCTCTACCTAGTGCAGTCAGATCGCTCAAAGCAGCAGTATGTGAAATCTCAAATTACTCTCACAATCTGATCGTTGTGTATGAACGTAACAATTGTTGCGTTAGACAGAGTTTAATCTGCAATCTGCAACTCTAAGCAGCAGTATTTGAAATCCCAAATTCCTCCAACAATCTGATCGTTGAGCACAATCGTAGCGATCGTTGTTTTATGCAGAGTTTGATCTGCAACTCAAAGCAGCGGTATGTGAAATCTCTAATTTCTGCTATCTGTCCTCAGAGCAACAGCACAGCAGTAGTAAAGTAATCTATCTCAGGATGCAGGATCAGATCTTAAAATGTCTCTAATCTCTCCCTCACGCAGTCAGCTTCCTCTCCCTACACTAACCCTAGAGCATGTGACTGCAGCACTACGTGACTCCAGCTTATAAAGAGGCTGGGTCACATGATGCACTGGCCAATCACAGCCATGCCATTAGTAGGCATGGCTGTGATGGCTTCTAAGGGCAAACCAATGAAACGCTTGTTGATTGGCTGCCCTGCAGCTTCTCAACACGTGGAGTAAAATAGCAGAACCCCGGACCGAACCCGAACGTTTTTTGAAACGTTTTTTTTTTTTTTTCCGGGTCCCGGACACCCGAAAGTTCGGTACGGACCCGAACGTTACAGTCCGGGTTCGCTCAACACTATTAGTGACCACAACTGAACTGCATATTCAAAATGAGGCCAAACCAGTGTTATATAAATTATTGATTTATCACTTGAATATATGTTCTTTTTAATGCACTAGGCTATTTTTCTAGCTTTTCTAGCTTTGTTAGCTGCAGCTTGGCACAGCATGCTATTGCTAAGTAGAGTTGAGCGAACACCTGGATGTTTGGGTTCGGCCAAACTTTGCGGAAACGTTCGGGTTCGGTACTGAACGTTACCCGAACTTGACCCCGGACCCGGAACCCCATTGAAGTCAATGGGGACCCAAACTTTTTGGCACAAAAATGGCTGTAAAAAAGTCCTGGAAATTGCTAGAGGGCTGCAAAAGGAAGAAAAATGGGAGATGTTATTACTTAGATCTGCAATCTGTCCCTCAAAGCAGTAGTAATCTCTACCTAGTCCAGTATCAGATCGTTCTGTAATGCAGGATGAGAGATCGTTCTGTAATCAGATCGTTCTGTAATGCAGGATGAGATGTTATTAGATCTGCAATCTGTCCCTCAGTAGTAGTAATCTCTACCTAGTTATTATCACTGCAATCTGTGCCTCACAGCAGTAGTAGTAATCTCTACCTAGTTATTAGAGCTGCAATCTGTCCCTCACAATCTGTCCCTCACAGCACCGGCAGCATCCTCTCCCTACACTAACCTGAGAGCATGTGACATGCAGCACTGTGACTCCAGCCTCATATAGAGGGCCATGCCATTAGTAGGCATGGCTGTGATGGCTTCTAGGGAAAACCAGTGAAACGCTTGCTGATTGGCTGCCCTGCAGCTATTCAACATGCGTGATAAAATACCAGAACCCAGAACCCGGACTTTTTCTCAAACGTTTGGGTTTGGGACACGGACACCCGAAAGTTTGGTACGGACCCAAACTTTACAGTTCAGGTTCGCTCAACTCTATTGCTAAGTTAGTGATCTACAAGCACCCCTGGATCCTTTTCCATCACTGCTTTTTCCAGTGGAGCCCCACCTAATGTGTAATTTACATGTGTATTTTTGACATTCAAGTACACAACTTTACATTGAACCTCGTCTACCATGTAGCTTCCCAACACTCTATTTTATCAAGGTCTTCCTGTAATAATGCTACATCCTGCACACAGTTTAATTTCCTGTATAATTTGGTATCATCGGAAAACATTGAAATTGAGCTTTTACCCTGGGATAATAGACCCAGATCAAACAGGCTTCACCAAAGACCGACAGGCCTCAGACGCCACCCGCAGACTTATAAATATAATGCACCTAGTGGAGACACAAAAGAGGCCTTCTCTGCTCCTAGCTTTGGATGCAGAGAAGGCCTTTGGCAGGATTCATTGGCAGTATCTTAGGTTGGTATTTTAATTTACTGATGGAGTCATTGGCCTCTTACATTAGGACTCACCAAACATAAAAGGATTTACAGCGCAAAACAGTACTCACACTATCAGCCTGTTCGCTGATGACATAATTATGATTCTTACAGATGTAGAGAATTCCCTGGCTTCGGTGTATGATGCATTCAAATTGTTTAATGGTATATCATACTATAAAGTCAATGAAAATAAATCCTATATACTTGGATTGGGAATCAACCATGCAGTTAAAAAAAAACTCAGCTTGCGGTTTCCATATCAGTGGCAGGATAGCGGTATAAAATACTTGGGCATTACACTCACAGCCAAGGTTGGTAACCTAGTGGAAGCTAATTATAACACCTTTCTAGACGGCCTACAACAGAAACTTCAAGCCATAACTAAAACAGAAATATCATGGACATACAGATTGGCAGCATTTAAGATGGTGACCTTACCACAATTGATATACATGTATAGAACCCTCCCAATCCTGTTACAAAATTCCTACTTTAATTCAACACAAGCTCTAATAAATCCCTATTTGTGGAATGGCAAAGAGCGAGGTGCGCCAACAGAAAGCTGACAACACATTGGAAAGCTGGAGGAATAGGTCACGTAAGAATTAAGGACTATTATACAGCTGTGATACTTTCGCAAGCTCGAGCCTGGTTCCCCCATGTAAGATCCACCAAATGGATCCAATTAGAAAAATCTCAGCTTGCTGGTGGTGATCTTCAAGGGTTACTGCTGACTGGGGGCTCAACAAACATTTAAACACTAACCTTTCCCCTACTATTAAAGCTACACTCAGGCAGTGGGAGGTACTACGAACAACAAACTTTGAACACCACTGTACACAATTACTGCCATTGTCAATCACAAGCCTACAGATAATAATCCCAGGAATACAATTAAAGAACTGGGTCGATAAGGGGATTACAACTATAGAAAAGATTAAAATAGGACCTGCAGTTAAAACATTTAGAACACTGCAAATCGAATATGGCTTAGAGAAGTCAGATTACTACAGATACCTGCAAATTGCCCACTTCATCCAATCCAGCCCTGACACGGCTACTCAATTACCCATAAAAGTAATATGGTACCTAACCCACCCCTACACCAACATAAGAGGGATTTCACTGTTTTATAATATAATTAATGACAAACACGTATTTAAAAAATCTACCTCTATCCAAGCCTGGGAGCAAGACTTACAAAACACATACACAATGGAACAATGGCAAAAAGCCCTTACGGTAAACTACTCCGTAACAAAAAGCGTAACCCTGTGGGAACTAACGCACAAAATTCTACTTCGCTGGTACCTTACCCCCACTAGAATCTCTAGATCTGACCCACGGGCATCCCCACTGTGTTGGAGAGGGTGCGGGGAGAGGGGTACACTATACCATATACTATGGGCATTCCCAATAATAACCCACTTTTGGAGTGAGGTACGGGACGCCCTCTCACAAATACAGAACATGAAACACCCATTGACCCCTGGACTGGCTATCCTGTCCCTGGGGATAGAGGATATCCCACACATTTTAAGAGATATAACATTTCATTTTCTGCACAGTGCTAGACTCCTACTGGTCAGGAACTGGAAGACCAATAAAATCCCTACATTGAAAGAAACCATTAACCTTACTAATACACATGCAACTTATGAACTAATGTTTGCAGCCACCGAGGGGAAACATGATAAGATGACAGCGAGGTGAAAACCGTGGTCTGAGTGGTACAAGGCAACATTTGCCGTTCAATAAGGTAGATACCTTTTATCGTATGAGACAGGCAGGAATTACTACCTAACAAGTTATTATCCTTTACTTTTCTCTCTATGGTTTATCTTGTTTGTGTTCAATTATTCTTTTTGAGTTGCTAAATGGGCATGCAAAGCCACAAAGGTGAAACTATAAGAATGGGGAAATGCAACAAAGCAGAGTTGCGGTCCCTGGCTGGTGGGTGCGGGGGCCCACTCCCCCAAGACCACAGCGGGTTCCCATTGGGGTGGTCGCGGGGGGGGGGGGCCACGCCTCGGTGCCTAGGCAGTGGAGGGTACTACAATAATAGAAAGGTAAACTAAATACTCATGAGAATACGTATAAGCTATACTCATTTATACTGTTGACTGTCGAGAAAAGTAATATGCTGGTCTGACAAGAATAGTCTTTCATAAACCCATGCTGGCTGTTGCTCATTCGTTTATTGTAGTCTATTAGAAATGTAATGATTGGTTGTACTTGTTGCATGAAATTGCTCCTTAAACATCCATTTATTTTAACACATGGCATACATAGTAATTGTGCTGCGTATTCTAGTACAGTGATCGGTAGACCCACTTAGGATATGTAATATGAGCCATATCTAGTCTGAAAATTAGCCATGAGCAGAAATATCCACATTTTTATAAGAATATGCTCATATTGTTGCTTCAACAGCAGATAGTTCATGTCAGTGAAAGCATTTCAACAAGTAAATATATTTTTTTTTTAGCCACTGTCTTTTAAATGTGATGTTCCTTACAGCATAGTTTTAATCTCCCAGTTTCTTACTATATACATTATAATACAGTATACAAAAACGATAGGATTAAGTACCCTGGTGAGCTATTGAAAGAAGCATTTCTATGCATATTTCATAAAAGGTTCCCTTGGCTTTTATCCAATATCTCAAGTTAGGTGTGACCTTGCTCCCATCTTTCGAATATAGTTTAGTTATTTGAAATAAATTACAACCTTATACAAAGACAAATTTCTTCACCAAGAAGCTTTCTATAAATAGCACATTTTATTAGCTGTGATAGAGTACACCTGGATGAAATTTTTTTAGCTTCCAGCCTGAATTTACTTGTCTATAAAGTTACTGTGTGGGAGACTCTTGTGGTAGCATTTAATAGATATAGGTATAATTAAATTGGAAAGCTATTTTTCTTTCCTTTTCTCATCCGTTTCCCTGGCTGTTCATAACTAAATTGAACTGCAAACTGTAAAATCTTGTCAGCAGAAAGTTTGCATACATTTTACAGAGAGAAGAAATTTCACATGGGGGGTTTTGTTTTTATCACATTATAGAATAACAGAGAGGCAAATAAATACTTGACATCAAGAGTGGCAGCAGTTTGAGAATGATATGATATGTATATGTGTATGTATATGTGAAAAAGGGAAAAAGGTAGCGTGAAGACCAACTTGCCAGCTTTATTTACAAAAGGTTGCAAGTCATAAAACAAACAAAACATTAAAGCAAAGCCTTGCCATCTGGCACTAGACTAATACAGAACAGGTCTCTCTATACAATGTCAGGGCTTGTCCCTGACACCTCTAAACAAACAAAATGCAAACCTTTCGTTTTTTGCAGTCTTATTGCAGTGATTCTCAACCAGAGTTCAGTGGAACCCTAGGGTTCCTCCTTAGGTTACTAGGGGTTCCTTGAGCAATGAGCAATTTCTGCCTCTCAGATAAGTTCCCACTGACACCATTGCTATTTTTAGCTATTTGTAAGGGGGTAATTATTTCCAATGACCACAGGTGTAAGGACCATTCTTCCCACTGACCATCACACTAATGTATCATGAGTTGTAGATTCCTCACTTTTAGCAGGGGTTCCCCGAGACTGGAGAACTATTTCATAGGTTCCTCTATGTTGAAAAGGTTGAGAAAGGCTGCTTTAGTGCAACCACAGTCCAGCTCTTGGCTCCCTCAGTTTAGCACACTGAGACCCAGGGTGAGCTCCTGTGAGATCTCTTCCTGGCCATTATATCCAGCTGGAGAGGGGTTTGGGCGGACCAGAAACTCCGGGCTGGAACCAGCCCTGCCAAGGTGGCTGGTAACACCTGGACCAGATTCCATATTGGTCCCTTCAACATGAACGTTAGCGGGGCAACAAATAGCACCCATCCACTACTGCACCTCACACAACATCACATATCCCCCCTCTGCTCAAGCCCCTGGGCGGAGCAACTGTCCTGATCATACAGTGGGCCCAGGAAAGACCATCAGCATTATTCTAAAGCCTTCCCGCCTGGGTGTTCCACTGCGAACTTAAATGGCTGTAGGGCCAGGAACCACCTAGTCACCTGGCTTTTTTTCTCCCTGTTGTTACACATCCACTTCAAGGGGTCATGGTCGGTGACTAGCCTAAATGACCTTCCTAGCACGCAGTACTTCAGGGCCTCTAAGGCTCACTTGACAGCCAGGCACTCCTTCTCCACTATGGCATAATTCCCCTCATGCCTGTTAAGCTTCCTGCTTAAGTATACAACCGGGTGCTCCTCACCGTCTCTGATCTGGTACACTAATGCACCCAGTCCCACTTCAGAGGAGTCTGTCTGTACAACAAACTCTTTCATGAAGTCCAGGGTCACAAGCACTGGCTGCACACAAAGGGCCTGCTTCAACATTAAAATGCCTTCTCTGCTTCAGTATTCCATTTAACAATGCCCAACCCCCTACCCTTTGTCAGGTCGGTCAGAGGGACGGCAATGGTGGCAAAGTTGATTATGAGATGCCTGTAACACCCTGTTATCCTCAGGAAGGCATGAGCCTGTTTTTTGTTTACCGGTTCAGGCCATTTTGAATTGCCTCGATTTTGTTGGTCTGGGGCTTGATCAGTCCCCGACAGGTGTGATTTCCAATCTTGGCTGTGGATGACCACATCATCCAGATAGGATGCTGCATACGGCTGATGTGGCCTCAAAATTTTGTTCATCATTCTCCGGAATGATGCCGGGGCCCCATGCTTGTACTGGAAGGACCTCTCTGGAGTAGAAAAAGCCATTTTTTCCCTTGCTGACTCCGTCAAACTTAGACATGTTATTCAGCTTTCTGAAATCATTACAGAACCTGTTAGTGCCATCGGGCTTTGAGACCAGCACTATGGGGCTTGACCGGGCACTATGGGACTCCTCTATCATGTCCAGCTCTAACATGGTTTTTATCTCCTTTGCCACCGCCTGCCATCTAGCCTCAGGTATCCGGTAGGATTTTATATTTAAGATGACCCCTGGTTCTGTAACTATGTCATGTTGGATCACTGAGGTCAGTCCGGGTAAAGGGGAGAAGAAGTCTCTATTGTTACTTAGGAACTCTTTAACGTCATTTTGTTGCACCGCTGACAAGGTTTCCATCATGGGAACGTCCGGGGTAATTGGTACCCTGTCCTTTTGAGGGGCTAGCACGGCCACTAACGTCTCTCTGTTAGGGATGGGCCGAACACCCCTCGGTTCGGTTTGCACCAGAACATGCAAACAGACAAAAAGTTCAGGGTGAACATCCGAACACCATTAAAGTCTATGGGACCCGAACATGAAAAATCAAAAGTGCTAATTTTAAAGGCTTATATGCAATTTTATTGCCCTAAAAAGTGTATGGGGACCCGGGTCCTCCCCTAGGGGACATGTATCAATGAAAAAAAGTTTTTTAATTGATTGTTTTTTCAGGAACAGTGATTTTAATGATGCTTAAAGTGAAAAAAAAAATGAAAAATTCCTTTAAACATTGTGCCTGGGGGGTGTCCTTAGTCTGTATGTAAAAGGGCGCATCTCTGTAGGTGTAGAACATAGCCAGTCAAAATGACATTTCCATAGGAAAAATTGTCATTTAAAGTCGCGGCTGTAATGTATTGCCGGTTCTCAGCCGTATACAAAAAATCGCTGAAAAAAAGTGTGTGGGGTCCCCCCAGTCCAAACCAGGCTCTTCGGGTCTGGTTTGGATATTAAAGGGAACCCCGCTCCAAATTTTAAAAAAAATTGACGTGGGGGTCCCCCTAAAATCCAAACCAGACCCTTATCCGAGCATGCAGCCCTGGTCGGTTAGGATGGGGGGGACGAGCGAGCGCCCCCCCCCTCCTGAACCGTACCAGGTGGCATGCCCTCAACATGTCAGGCCATGTGCATGCTTTGGCCAATCAACGGGCTGCATTCCGCCGCCATTTGAAAATAATATGGGGCACGTAAAGTTGCCGCGAATGCCCCATAATGTTCGGATATTCCAGAACAAGCGAACAGCAGATGTTCTGGTCGAACTCACATTAGACCAGAACACAAAGCCCATCCCTACTCTCTGTCCTTCCAGGGGTTTTTTTTTTTTGTAATATGTTTATTGAGATTTACTTAAAACAGATACACAGCAATGATCACAATGCTAGAGGCAAAACAAGTGTCATACATCAGAATGGATAAGCAAGAGTAAGAAAAGAGAGAGAAAAAAAGAGTAATTTGATGAAAATCACTGTGATGTTTGGAGCCATGAAGCAATAGTTACCTTTAAGGTCAAACCTGTGTTCTAGTTTTAGGCAATCTAGAGGAGCTGAAGGGGCATACAACAGACACTTAAAAACAAAAACCTTAAACAAAATGAAAATAGATATTTGGCTTGTTAGTCCGAGTCTAAATCATGGAATGGCTGGGGGGGGAGGGGGCGGGGAAGGGCATTGCTGAGGCCTGGGGTGTAGAGGTTCCGATAGTTTCAGCTTGCCCAAGGTTCCTGATAGATTTGCTCTCAAGTACCACTCTGAGTAGCGGAAGGAGTGCATGTGGCAATTAATTTCCTCAGAGGTAAAGGAATACTCCATGTACTTCCTGCATCTAGCAAAAACGCGACTGGAAGGTTTGAAGTTTTGTTTGAGAGTGTCCAGTTTCTCAAGGAGAAATAAACTTTGGAGTGAACTTTTTAACATTCCTAAATGTGGAGGAGCGGGTTGAATCCAATGCCGCATGATCTCCCTCCTTGCTGCCAGCAGGCATATATGAGCCCATTGTGGGACGTTTTCTTTGTCCATGATTGCCGCAGAGTCCATCGTCGAACTATAGCTGAATAGGCAGAGCATGGGGTCTCTGGGGAGGTTCAGATTGAGGACTTTATTAATATATCCTAAAACTCCCTCCCAATAGGGAGAGATCCGATCGCAGCTCCAGAGTCTGTGAAACAGCATTGGCCTCAACTCGGAACACCATGGGCAAGATAGCAAAGAAGGTTCCCCTTAGGAAGGCACAGTAGGCCCTATGGGTAATCTTGAACTGCGTTTCCCTCCAAACTTCAGAGATTATAAGGCTGAAGACTTTTTGGTACCCTGCAAGAATTTGAGCTGGGGCATCCGGATTGCTCAAGTGCTTAGTCCAAGGTTGGAAGGGGACTAGAGCGTATTTGGAAGACTGATATTTGATGATGTGGGCGTAAATGTCCGAGATGGAATATTGATTGTTCGAAAGCAAGAGGTCTATAAATGAGGTTTCACATGGATGTTGCGCCGGGCCGTGTCGAGACTTGAGAAAAGATTTCAATTGATGGAACTGAAAGTTCTGAGATGGAGGAAGTACAAAGTGCTGAGCCAACTCTAAGAAGGGTTTGGGGGCATTGTTTCAAGAGTCGTAGATCTGAGCTATTCGGTGCCAGCCCTTTGTTAGCCATTGCTGGAAGGTTTTGTCACTTACTGAGGGTGAGAACATGGGGTTTCCCTGGATTGATAAGTGTTGCGACACACCGGAGGGTAGACCCAGTAGCTTCCGCACCTCTCTCCAGGCAATAACCGTGTCCCTGACAATGGAGTTATTCTTAAGGTGAGAAGGTAATGATGAAAGTTTGGAATGCAGGATCCCTGAGAGATTGTACGGGGCCACCAAGGCCTCCTCCAGCCCGTGGCCAGAGTATCTTGAGTTCCCCGACAGCCAATCAAGAGAAGGCAAAAAAGATTGTAAAACCTGAGATTAGGGAGACCCGCCCCACCCTCGCTCTTGGGGAGGCATAACTTCTGAATAGAGATTCTGGGTTTTTTGCCTCTCCATATAAACGCAAGGAGAGCTTTGTGTATTTTTTTACATCTCGGTGTTTGAGCCATAACGGGAGGGTTTGCATGGGGTAGAGCAACCTGGTGAAAGATACCATTTTAAAAAGGTGACATCTCCCGAAGAGCGAGATGGGAAGGGAGGCCCAAGCCTCCAGCTCCTGTATAATTTTAGCTATCACCGGGGGAAAGTTTAGACTATAGAGTGAGGCAGGATCTCTACCAATATGGATGCCCAGGTAGACAATATGGTGCTTAGACACTATAAGGGGAGATGACCCTATCCAGGTCCCCGAAAGCCCTGGGTTGAGGGGGAGAATTTCGCTTTTGTCAAAGTTGATTTTGAGGCAGGAGCATGTATTGAAGATGTCAAACGTTTCTCCCAGAAAAGCAAAATCTGCTTGAGGGTTGGAGGAGAACAGCAGGATATCATCCGCAAATAAAGTGGAACGTATCGTTTGTTTGCCGAACGCGACCCCACTGATACAATTTTGGGAGTTGAGAAGTCTGGATAGCGGCTCAATTGCCAGGTTAAATAAGAGGGGGGAAAGGGGGCACCCTTGTCGAGTTCCCTTCGCTAGGCAGATATCGGGGGATATAAAGCAGTTCGTGACCAGGCGGGCTGTTGGGTGCGAGTACATTTTTTTAATGAATTCTACTACTGGTCCCGAAAATCCAAAGGTCTCCATCTCCCTTAACAGCCAGGCAAAACTTATATTGTCGAAAGCCTTTTCGGCATCGAGAGAGATTATTGCAAAATCTTTATCTGGAAATCTCCTGGCATGCTCCAGTGTTAAAAGAACTTTGCGGATGTTGAGGATAGCAGATCTGCCTGTGACAAAGCCTACCTGTGCAGGGTGAAGCAAGGATGGCAGGAGAGGGGCAAGGCGGGATGCTAAAATTTTAGATAATATTTTGGCATCTACATTTATGAGGGGAGTTTGTCTGTACGAACCTGGTTGGAGGGGGTCTTTACCTTTTTTAGCAATTAGCTTGATGTAAGCTTGGGATCCCAAGGGAAGGTAGGGGCCGTCAGTCCATATAGATTTATAGACAAGTGCTAACGTGTCTGGGATAAAGTCTTGGGTTAGCTTATAAAAGTCTGCTGAGAGACCGTCTGGGCCCGGCGCTTTCCCTCCAGCCAAATGTTTAATCGACGGTTTAATCTCATGTACCGAAATGGGAGCGTTTAGCGCCTGCAATTGATCGGCGGTGAGAGAAGGGAGTTCAATGCCCGTTAATACTTTAGCTGCTAGGTCTGGATCAATTTGGTCTTCAGCATAAAGGGAGGAGTAAAACTTGGTGAGCAGGGATTCTATCTCCGAGGGCACAGTAGTTACATCTCCTTTTGGGCCTCTAAGAGCCCCGATATGCGTTGGTGGATTTTGGGCGGAACATAGCCTCACCAGCAGTCTGCCCGCTTTGTTCCCATGTCTATGGAACAGAAGGGATGTGTGAGATTGTTTGAAAGTCTCCTGACAGGCCGACCAATGGTCGAAACTTTGTTTAGCTTGCTGCCAAGATCTAATATTGTCAGGAGAACGTGCCAAGTTAAGCATGTTATGGGCCTCCCGGAGCTTGAGGCTCGCCTGCTTGTAGTTTAACTGTGCTTGGCGTTTGTATTGGGCCGCGTATGAAATAATGCGCCCCCGGAGATGGGCCTTCCCGGTTTCCCAGAAAAGGTTGGGCGAGGATAGGTGCTCCCTATTGATTTCAACAAACTCTGCCCAAGCATTATGTAGGGTGATCTTAAGGTCCTCACTGTCTGCCAAGTATGAGGGAAAGCGCCAGGTCCGGACCATGTTGGTAGTAGTGAAGCCAGTAAGTTGTAGGGATAAAAGGGAGTGGTCTGAGATCGCCATGGGTTCTATAGATGTATGAGAGATGACTGGAAGTAAAGAGGGGGAGACAAACAGATAATCAATTCAGGAGAAAGAATTATGGGGTGAGGAAAAAAATGAGTACTCTTTTTCTGTCGGATGAGAAATCCGCCAAGCGTCGGTGAAATCCATGGAGGATATGACTTGGGCTAAGCTAGTAGGGGGGGGCTGGCTGTGGGGGGTGATGGGAGGGTACTGGGGAGCGGTCCTCGGGCAAGGTTCACCAAATTAGTCTCCTCCCATGATATGGTCCTTCTCTGGGATTTGTAGTGCCCAGTGGAGGAGGTTATTGAAAGAGAGTTGTCCAGGGGAGTTATCCGCATAAATATTTGATAGGGCCAGGTAGCGTTTGGCAATTTTTAAATGTAGTGTGATACGTCTCCCCTCATTATCAGATTCGGCTGCCCGAAGTGAGTAGGAAAGCTGTTTATTGATTAGAATGGCCACTCCAGCTTTCCGACCTACCGCCGGGGAGCCATAGACCGAGCCAACCCAGAGCTTGCGGAGCCTATGCAGGTCATCAGAGCCTAGATGCGTCTCTTGAAGAAGAGCCACGTCCGCTTTTAATCTCTTTAAATGTCTCAGCACCTGCATTCTTTTATTTGGGGAGTGAAGCCCCCTGACATTCCATGAAATTACCTTTAAGTTGCTTCCGTTCTCCAGAGGAGCCATGGCATCGCTGATAGAGACAGATGAAGTGTTTTGTACGTTAGAAGTTGCAGAGAAGCAATGGCTTCTCCAGAGACGGGAGCTTGAAGCCTAGAAACAGAATCTATGAACAAAATTAAGGCTCAGGTTGGGTAAGTTAAGGAAAACATCACATTGGAGAATAAACCTTCTTTTAAGGGGGGGAGCCCCCTATAACGCGCTAGGGACTTTACTTTTTTCCCTATGGTACCATCATGCTCCCACTATAGGCATTTCCCTATAGCCCTCGGGATGCAGGATTCATCCGAAGGAAAGGTGGAGAAAGGTGATGAAGAGAAGGAATAAAGAGGGAGGGAGAATATGAGGGTGGAAAAGAGAAGGGGAGTAAAGAGAGAGAGAAAAGAGGAAGGGGTGAGATAGGGTCGGGGGAATCAGGAGAGTAGTTATATAGGTCCAGGTTATGGCATAATGGAGGGGCTAACCATGAGCGAAAGCAGTGTATCATAGCAGGCTTCAGACCCCATTCCTGGGTTTTAAGAGATTAACATGGTAGATTTGCTCCGGCTTCCTTTTCCCTGGCTGGTAAACCTTATAGTTTACCTCCCCTACTCTTTCCATAATCTCAAAGGGACCCTGCCACTTTGCTAGGAATTTACTTTCAACAGTGGGGACTAGTACCAGCACTCTGTCCCTGGTCGAAAGTTTGAGTCTTGGCATCCTGACTATAAACCCTTCTCTGGGCTTCCTGGGCTCGCTCCATATGTTCCCAGACAAGGGGCAGAACAGCTGCAATTCGATCCTGCATCAAGGAGATATGCTTTATGATGCTCCTATATGTAGTGGCCTCTCCTTCCCACGTTTCTTTTGTGACATCTAGCAGCCCCCCGGGGATGTCTACCATGCAAGAGTTCAAACAGGGAATATCCCGTACGTGTGGAACCTCTCGTATGGCAAACATGAGATATGGTAGCAAGAAATCCAAATTTCTCCCAACTTTATCCACCACCTTTTTCAACGTACTCTTAAGGGTCTTGTTAAACCTTTCCACCAGACCATTCGTTTGGGGGTGGTAAACAGAAGTAAGGAGATGGGAGATTTTGTACAATTTGCACAATTCCTTAGTAACAATGGACATAAAGGGGGTGCCCTGATCCATTAAGATCTCCTTTGGGACTAAACACCTGCACCAACTCCTTGGCAATAGTCTTAGCAGAGGTGTACCGCAAGGGGATGGCTTCAGGATAGCGTGTTGCATAGTTGAGTATGACCAGAATGTGCTGGTGGCCCGAGCAGACTTTACCACTGGCCCCACCAGATCCACGCCTCTCAAATTGAACTTCAATGATGGGCAGTGGGAAAAGTGGGCTACAGAAATGGAGAGAGGGTGCGGTAATTTGACACTGATTCACAATATTCCCTGACCTCCGCATGTAACCAGAGCCAGAAGAACCTCTCAGTTATTCTCTCCTTGGTCTTCTCTATACCCAGATTTCCCCCCATTACATGACCATGGGCCAGATCTAGCACCATCCTGTGGAAGGGCTTGGGAACCACTATCTGTTCTACTTCATCCTCCCCACGTTTTATCACCCGATGCAACAAATTATTTTTAAGAGCCATGTAGGGAAAAGACACCCCCCAATTAGGGTCCACAGGTTCCCCATCCATCACCTTCATGTTTTCTCTGGCTCTAAGGAGAATGACATCCCGTAGTTAGTCTCTACAGAAGTCCTCTCTCCTGACCTCTAAGTCAGGTATTACATTCAGTTCACTCTCACAGTCAGGGTCAAAGACATTTTCTGGGTCATTAGCCACCAGCTGGAAGCTATCTTCTGGCTCCTCCTGCTCCCCAGCCATTACAGGAAAAGGAAGAGGGTCTTCTTCCTCCTCGGTCCTGCCATCAATCTCTCCTTCCATTTGGCAAAGAGGGTCTGGTGAGAACTCCGGTGCTTGCTCGGCGGGGGGAGCTCTCTCCTCCAGGCTCTCTGTGCCTTCCCACAACATCCAAAAAGGGGGAAAATCACTCCGTGCTAGGGCTTCATGAAGTAGGGAAGGCACCACTCCCACTGAATGGGTCACTCTGCCGCAAGAGGTGTCAATCTCTACTAGCGCTGTCTGGTAGTCACGAGTGTCCCCACGGATTCAAATGACCCCAACAGTGCTAGGGTGTAAGGACCGGACAAGCACACAATAGGTAAAGCCGCTCAGCGATACCCCCATAATTCAACCACTGCTGTTACCTTGTAGCCTTTGCTAATGTCCCATGGGTGCGGACCTGATATGCCAAAGTTGCTAGGAAGGAATAAAGTTCTGTATAGCCGCACTCCTCGAAATGCTCTTTATTTTTTCTTAAGGTTCCATACAGTACCCAGTCCCCTCAAGGGTCCCCAAGACCTTCCTGGCTTCTTTGGCCAGTCTCCAGGTCTAGAGCCCAAAGTCTCAGTCATTACAGCAGTCTTATTAATCTTCCCGATGCCCTTGAGCGTTGGGACAGTCATATCGGATCTGCTGGGCTATTTTTCACCCCTAGATACATTGGAGTGGGGCGCAGACGGGTACTGCAAGTCCTCAGCTGCACTCTATTTCTCCACAAGGTCCACCAGTTGGGTTGCTGTTTTGGGGTCTCCATGGCTGACCCACTTCCTCAAAGTTGCAGGGAGCGCACGCAGATACTGGTCCATGACCACACACTCCATGATCTGAGGGCCTGGCAAAGTCTCTGTCTGTAATCACTTCTTAGTGAAATGGATTAAGTCAAACATTTGGGAGCAGGGTGGCTGGTCAATGCGGTAGGTCCACTGATGCACCCGTTGAGCCCTGACTACCATGGTGACACCCATGCATGAGAGTATCTCCATTTTTAGTGATTCATAGTCCTGGGCCTTATCGGGTTCCAAATCAAAATAGGCCTTTTGGGGCTCATCTGTCAGAAATGGTGCTAGCAGTCCCGACCATTGTCTTTTTTGCCAACCTTCCCGTACAGCGACTCTCTCGAAAGTGGTAAGATACGCCCCCACATCATCCACAGGTGTCATCTTCTGCAGATGGTAACTGTCATGGACCAATTTTTGTTCCACTGGCACAGGTGGTGCAGGCCCCTTTTTTAACTTCAATAGGGCCTTCGCAAACTGTCAGTCCAACTCCTGTTGAGCCACTTGTTGTTCTGCGATAGCCTGGCGACTCTTCTCCCGATGAGCTGAAATGGCCTCTGTGACCTGGCGATTGGTTTCCCGCTGGGCTGCATTGGCTTGCAGCAGGGCTTTTAATATTTCCTCCATCCTGGAAATATGCCAGTATCCTCCATCATGTGTGGGAGACGAGCTCTTGTGGTTCACCTTTCCTGGGAAAAAGGTAGCAGGAAGACCAACTTTTTCTTAAAAGTTTGGCGGTTTGTCAGCTTTATTTACAAAAGGTTGCAAATCATAAAACAAACAAAACAGTAAAACAAAACCTTGCCATCTGGCACTAAACTAATACAGAACAGGAGCCTCTCTATATGATGTCAGGGCTTGTCCCTGACACCTCTAAACAAACAAAATGCAAACCTTTCCTTTTTTGCAGTCTTTAGAGCAACCACAGTCCAGCTCTTGGCTCTCTCAGTTTAGCACACTGAAACCCAGGGTGAGTTCCTGTGAGCTCTCTTCCTGGTCGTTATATTTAGCTGGAGAGGGGTTTGGGCGTACCAGAAACTCAAGCCGGAACCAGCCCTGACAAGGTGGCTGGTAACACCTGGACCGGATTCCATCTTGGTCCCTTTGACAATCCACTACTGCGCCTCACATAACATCAAAATATATACAGTGTGTATATATATATATTTTTATGATATATGTGTAGGCTAGGCAGAAAAAAAGACTCACACATATGGTATGGTCATACTCAGAAGGAGTAGCAACATTTATTTTTTGGTGTAAGAATGCCCATGCTATGTGTAAAAAATAACTTTTTAAAATAAAACCTTAAAAAAAAAATGTAATTTATTTCCTTTGTTTTCTAGAAAAAAAAAAAGTTGGAAAATGTGACAACTAATCATTATGCCTCTTAATAAATACTTTGGATTGCCTACTTTCCAAAAAGTGGTCATTTTGGAGGTGTTTGTACCATTCTCAAGAACTCTGATAGATGGGCACACACTCAGGGTTCATAAATTTTAAATATATATACCACACCAAAGAAATGTAACAGAAAACATTTTGACTTAAATTTTGTTTCTGTTTTATAACAGAAACTAAGAGAAACAAGGTTTTTATTCAAAAATGTGTGGCTTTTTTACTTTGTATAAAAAGTGGACTCTTCAAAACTTCACCTTCTGCACTTCTGCTCACCCAGTTTGTTGTTGTTTTTTCTTTTCCATGTATGTATTTAACTTTGTTTGTATGGCTATATATGTCATTGCTTTATTACCTTCTTTTAGACTCATATAACTTTATCATACCCTTTACAACCTTCCTCCTCACTTGAGTAATCAAAAAGAGGACAATTTGTATAAACTGTAATAACTCAAATTTAACGACTGTGTCTCAGAATTCAGGATGCATGGTGGATATTGAGTATAAAGGATATGCGCATTATGATATATTTTATGTGAGTAGGGTGACATTGGAGTGTTTTTGAAATTTAAAGCAATATTGCGCTATTTGTATTTGCTCTTTCTGGGTATTTTCCTGATCCACACTGGAGTGAGAGAGAAAGAAAAGTCCAGGAAGGAGACATGAGTTGGTGAATGCATAGTGATACCTAGTAGGCTCACTTATTATGATGGAGGGTAAGAGTGCCTAGCACAAATTGGAACCCAGTGAATATTTGCACTTATTTGATGTGAGCGTATGGGGAATTAGTTTGAGGGTGGATTGGCAATGATGATATACTACACTACTGTATATAGTAGTTTTTGTTGTTTTTTTTAGATTATCTTCTGGCGAGAACATCTTGCAAAGTGGAGACTCCACCTTAATAAGATGATAAGGAATTTATAGAAGCAAGGGACATTGTTGCTCAAGTGTTTATTGAAATTAAACATATATATGTTCAATTAAACTGATTGTCACAATCCTGGTGGTGGAGTCTGGCTTGTGCAGGGAACAACCACTCTTGCGCACCCGATTCAGGGACCTCTGGTAGAGCAGACAGGGAGTCCAAGAGTGCAGGAGGGCTGGATGGTCACTGGTGGTGATGTGATATTCCAGGTGGTCGTGCAGATCATAAGGGTGGTCGTACAGGTTGGGTCGGCAACTGGCTGGCGGTGCGGTACAAGGGGTCAGGCAAGAGAATGGTCAAGTCCAAGCAAAGTTTGTTAATGGGCTGGCAGCAGAAGTACAGAAGGATCAGACAATCGGGTGGTCGTGGATAGCCGGGGTCGGTGCAGGTAGATAGCAGCAGGTCAGGTCAAGCTGGGTCAAATAGGAAACAGGAAGTAACACAGGAACTGGAAAACAGGATCAGACCTGGGGCTCACAGGTACACTGCACAATGGACAGCACTTGCTGCAAGGCACAGGGGGTTTAAATAGCACCGTTTGGTGCCGTTTGCACACAGGCGCGCGCATGGGTGCCAAAGTCCACAAAAGCGCCAATTTTCTCCTATCGCTAATTCTAAAGGCTCAAGATTTTTTACCTTCATGCCTTCTACACATAAAGGTGAAAAAAAGTCTCTGTACAGCAGCCCCCCCAATGCTTACCTGAACCCCATTTCAATCCTTTATACATCAGAGAACTAAAAAGATTAAAAAGCTGTATGTTGAGTGCCAAGAATAGTTATCAATAAAAGGTAAGTGTCTAAATATAATTTAATTGGAAGACTATTATTTCAGTGAAATGTAACAAAGATTGAAATTGAAAAACCGCACCACTGCAAAGAGGTCCATATACAACTTTATTCCAATATACATCGCATGACAATCCAAAAAGTATTTAATGTGTTTTGGGAGTCCAAGTGCACACCCTTCATCAGGGCTAGAAAAAACATAAGGACATCTCTATATTAGAGTTGAGCGGACACCTGGATGTTCGGGTTCGTCCGGTTCGGCCGAACTACGCGGAAAAGTTCGGGTTCGGTACGGAACTTGACCCGAACTTGACCCCGGACCCGGAAACCCCATTGAAGTCAATGGTGACCTGAACTTTTGGGCCCTAAAATGGCTCTAAAAAAGTCCTGGAAAGGGCTAGAGGGCTGCAAAAGGTAGCAAAATGGGGGTAAGAGTAGGACAAGTGCACTGCAAACAAATGTGGATAGGGAAATATCTTAAAATCACATTAAAAAAATAAAAATTGGAGGAGGAGGTGGAGTAGGAGCCTAGAGGTTGACTAGGCCGTGACAGTGGCAGTGTAGGTGGAAGTGGCGGTGGAGGAGGAGGTAGCCAACACTATTTTTTTTTTTTTTTCTAATTGGGGTAGCCCCCAAAATATTGAGACATATTAAAAAAAAACAAGTATACCAAAGGCTGTGTGAGGCCGGTCTAAATGTCTATTCTGCACAAGGTACAGACAAGTCTTGTGGGATCCATGCCTGGTTCATTTTAATAAACGTTAGCTTGTCCACTTTGGCTGTGCACAGGCGCTTGCCTGTGATAACACACTCTGCCGTGCTAAACACACGTTCAGACAATACACTGACTGCAGGGCAGGCCAGCACCTCCAAGGCATAAAGGGCAAGCTCAGGCCATGTGCCCAATTTGGAGACCCAGAAATTGAATGGGGCAGACCCATCAGTCAGTACGTGTAGACGTGTGCACACATACTGTTCCACCATGTTGCTGAAATGCTGCCTCCTGCTAAGACGTTGCCTATCAGCTGGTGGTGCTGTTTGTTGTGGCGTGCTGCTGACAAAGCTTTTCCACATTTCGGACATGCTAACCCTGCCTTCTGAGCTGCTGGCGGTGCCACAGCTGCGCTGGTGACCTCTTCCTCCTCCTCCGCCTTTGCGTTGTGCTTCCACTGAGCCCCCTGTGTCATTTGAGAATGCCCTCATCAGCTCATCTACCAGTGTGCGCTTGTAGTCGCGCATCTTCCGATCAAGCTCCAGTGAGGGAATTAAGGATGGCACATTGTCCTTGCAACGGGGATCCAGTAGGGTGGACACCCAATAATCAGCACAAGTTAAAATGTGGGCAACTAGGCTGTCGTTGAGCAGGCACTGCAGCATGTAGTCGCTCATGTGTGCCAGGCTGCCCAGAGGCAAAGACAAGCTGTCCTCTGTGGGAGGTGTATCACCTGTGTCCTCTGTATCCCCCCAGCCATGCTCCAGTGATGCCCACGAGCTACGTTGGGTGCTACCCTGCTGTGAACACGGTTCCTCCTCCTTCTCATCCTCATCATCTTCCTCCAGAACTGTGCCCTGGCTTGAAAAGGTTTTACCTGGCCTATGCTGGTGCAGGAACCCACCCTCCAAGCCACTTGTGAATGACTGGCCTAATAACATGGAAATGAGACTTCTTCCTCTTCCTCCTGTACCACATCCACTTCCATCATCGCCCAAAGTGTTTTTTCAAGGAGACATAGAAGTGGGATAGTAACGCTGAGAACAGCGTCATCGGCACTGGCCATGTTGGTGGAGTACTCGAAACACCACAATATGGTACACAGGTCTCGCATGGAGGCGCACTCGTTGGTGGTGAAGTGGTGCTGTTCTGCAGAGCGACTGACCCCTGCGTGCTGCAGCTGAAACTCCACTATTGCCTGCTGCTGTTTGCACAGTCTCTCCAGCATGTGCAAAGTGGAATTCCATCTTATGGGCACGTCGCATAGAAGGCTGTGAGCGGGAAGGCTGAAGTTCCGCTTAAGCGCATACCGGCGAGCAGCAGCAGGGTGAGAACGTCGAAAGCTCGCGCAGACGGCCCACATTTACGCAGCAGCTCTGACATATCCGGTAATTTTTTAGAAATTTCTGCACCACCAAATTCAGCACATGCACCAGGCAAGGGATGTGCGTCAAACCGGCTAGGCCCAGAGCTGCTACGAGATTTTGCCCATTATAGCACACCACCAGGCTGGGCTTGAGGCTCAGTGGCAACAGCCACTCATCGTTATGTTGTTCAATGCCCGTCCACAGCTGCTGCTTACTGTGGGGTTTATCCCCCAAACATATCAGTTTGTAGCTGTAAGCTTCCATGGGACCGCGTGGAAATGCTCGGGGACGGTGGCGGACATGGTGGTGTTGCTGTCACATTGTCTGTTTGCTGGGTGGCATGTGACACTGGCACTGTAGAGGTGGAGGAAAAGGCCAAAGCAGCAGTGAAGAGGAAGCAGGAGGAGGCCAAGACCTTTCTTGGATTTTGAGGTACTTATTCCACTGCAGCTCGTGCTTTGAATTTAGATGCCTGGTCATGCAGGTTGTGCTCAGGTTTAGAAAATGTATGCCTCGCTTCAGGCTCTCATTGCACAGCGTGCAAACCACTCATGTCTTGTCGTCAGCACATTGTCTGAAAAACTGCCACGCCAGGGAATGCCTTTGAGCTGCCTTTGGTGTGCTAGGTCTCTGGGTGCGGTGGGTAGTAGCAGGCATACTGTCTAGGGGACGGTTGCTCCGCTTTTGCAACCTGCTTCCTCTTTTGCTGTGCTGGTGCCTCTGTGCGACCACCACCTCTTCCTCCAAACTGCACACGTCAATCGCATGACCTTCATTCCATGTAGGGTCTAGGACCTCATCATCCTCCTCCACATCATCTTCCACCCACCCTTCACCACTGCCCTCCTTGTCAGTCTGCACACTGTGGAAAGCCGCAGCAGTTGGCACCTGTGCACGTCAAACCTCCTTCTCCACCACCAGCGTGTCTCCGTGGTCGTGTCGTTTTCTCCTTCGTCCAACGTTTTCGCCTCGTTGGCAGGGGATCTGTCATACGGACGATGATGGGTGGCGTGGGT
>BLSH010189997.1:262663-277386 GCA_018402905.1 Glandirana rugosa
CTATTTGTCATCTATGTTACATCAGTAGTGAACTTCCCGAGATGCGCAAAGCACTGGGCACAGTGAGCAGTCCTCGGTTTTTCTGTATAGTTCACATAGACATCTTCGTTTTTAACATATTGATATTTTTAAACCAGTTGGCATTTTTTAATTAATTTTTAACATCATTGGTGTTGTTGTTCTCGTGGATGGGACTGTTAGTGCAATCGGACCTGCGGGTGGGCGTGTGAGCCTACACCTGTGGTCCTCGGGCCCCGGGTCGTTTGTTTGGCGAGGCCCTCGACTCCCCCGACGAGTGACACGGGTCACGAAACGCGTAGAGCCCTTCAAGTGATGACTACATTGTATCTACTGTTTATCGTAACTACTCAAAAATAATTTGTACGTGTCATAATTATCCATGTGTAATGTTGTTGAATATGTATTGCTTCAAATGCTGTATTTTGATCCAAATTAAAGTGATCTTTGTTTCAATGCAACTTTCACCATACAGCCTCATTTAAAGTCCCAATCTCCTTTCCTTTTAATAGGCAAACAGGGATGGAGGTGCTGTTCCGTACGGGATTCAGACCTCGTTCAAAGTCCCATCCATGTGGATCATGGTTTTTCAATTGCAATCTGTCTTTCAATTTAGCCCCTTGTAAATCAGCCAAGCAGTCTGAGCCCCAAGTCATGCAGCAGTCTCTTATGCTTTTTGATGACTCTGCTGGTGTGGTTTCAATGAGCCATCCACATAGTCTTGCCCCAGAAGTGGAAGACATTGAGTGCACCGATGCCCAAACACTTCTGTTTCAGGATGAGGACATGGAAACACCAGCGCAGCACGTCTCTGATGATGACGAAACACAGGTGCCAACTGCTGCGGCTTTCTACAGTGTGCAGACTGACAAGGAGGGCAGTGGTGAAGAGTGGGTGGAAGATTATGTGGAGGATGATGAGGTCCTAGACCCCACATAGAATGAAGGTCATGCCAGTGACGTGTGCAGTTTGGAGGAAGAAGTGGTGGTCGCACAGAGGCACCAGCACAACAAAAGAGGAAGCAGGTTGCAAAAGCGGAGCGACCGTCCCCTAGACAGTATGCCTGCTACTACCCACCGCACCCAGGGACTTAGGACACCAAAGGCAGCTCAAAGGGCATTTCCTGGCGTGGCAGATCTTCAAACAATGTGCTAACGACAAGACACGAGTGGTTTGCACGATGTGCAATCAGAGCCTGAAGCGAGGCATAAATGTTCTAAACCTGAGCACAACCTGCATGACCAGGGATCTACATGCAAAGCATGAGCTGCAGTGAAATAAGCATCTGAAAATCTCGGGCTCCTCCTGCTTCCTCTTCTGCTGCTGCCTTGGCCTCTTCCTCTACCTCAGTGCCAGTGTCACCTGCCACCCAGCAAACAGACGATGTGACAGCAATGCCACCATGACCACCACTGTCCCCAAGCATTTTCACACGGTCCCATGGAAGCTTACAGCTGTCCATCTCCTAAACACTGGAGAGAAAGAGGAAGTACCCTCCAACCCACTCATGATCCCTGGCCCTGAATGCCAGCATTTCAAAATTCCTGGCCTTTGAAATGCTGTCATTCCTTTTGGTGGACACGGACAGTTTTAAAAACCTGATGGCGGTGGCTGTCCTACAGTACGTGGTTCCCAGCCGCCACTGATAGGTAGAGATGAGCCCTCGGTTCAAGTTGAAAGTGAGTTCAACTCGCACATCGGGTGTTTGGCCGTTCGCTGAATTCCGAACATTATGGGGTGTTCGTGCCAAGTTCAAGTGCCCCGTAACGCAGTGCGAGACTGCTGGAAATGCAGCCTGCTGATTGACCAAAGCATGCACTTGACCTGCATGCTTTGGCCAATCACAGCATGCTCTGCTGTGAGAGCCATGATTGCCCAAAAGGCAGGATGCCTTTGGCCAACCATGGCTCAGGGGTCTTTGTCCATGCCCCACACTATATAAGGCCACTTGAACAGCAGATGTGTGTAGTGTGTGAACATAGAGACTGGAGACTGGAACGCTGATCTAGTTTAGCTAGTTTAGCTAGTGGCATGTAGGCAGTATAGTATATAGATATAGATACAGTGTAGAGTATACACAGGCAGTGCAGGCAGTGAAGTATATAGATCTAGTGTAAAGTATATATACAGTCAGTGCAGGTAGTGTAGTATATAGACCTAGTGTAACCTATATACAATCAGTTCAGGCAGTGTAAGAATATACATATATACAGTATAGTATGTGTGTGTGTGTGTATATATATATATATATATATATATATATATATATATATATATATATATATATTACCCTGCATTCAGTGTAGACTATATATACAGCTCATTCAGTGTATAGTATATACAGTATCTCACAAAAGTGAGTACACCCTCACATTTTTGTAAATATGTTATTATATCTTTTGTGACATCACTAAAGAAATTACACTTTGCTGCAATGTAAAGTAGGGAGTGTACAGCTTGTATAGCAGTGTAAATTTGCTGTATGTGGAGGGTAACATGCAGCAGCCTTTAAGGGATTATGGTTTTCAGTCCCCAGAAACCCAAGAGGTTATACGTTCCTGATAATGTCATTCTCGGTGACCCAGAGGACACTCATGCCTCCTCAAACTTAAGCTGCATTGGCTCTCTGATTCTGAAAAGCCTGCAAAAAGACCCTAGGATTTGTGGTATCAAGGAAAGGGATCATTACTGGCTGCCAACCTTTCTTGATCCACGTTACAAGGGTAAAGTTGCAGAGCCCATCCTGCCTGCGCAGAGGGAGCAGAGGATGAAACATCTTCAGAATAACTTGAAGAAAAGTTTGTGCAATGTCTTTCCAGACCCTGGGTGGTTACCATGTCCTGGTGCTGGACAACGTGTTTCTAAAGCTTCTGTTTTTCAGAGGCAGAGCGGTGGAAAAGGTGGCTGGCTGACCGATGCCATTAAACTATTTTTCAGTCCTCAGCGCCCAGGCCTGATAGGTTAAAGCAACTATCGTCAGCATCTGCATTATATGGTGCAGGAATATCTAGGGGCAAGAGCAGACTTGGAGACCTTTCCAACTGAGCATCCACTGAGTTACTGGGTTTTGAGAATTGACCACTGGCCGGACTTGCTGAATATGCATTTGAGCTACTGGCCTGTCCTGCATTCAGCATGCTCTCTGAATTGACATTCAGTGCTGCTGGAGGGTTTGTAATGGATCAAAGAGTACGCCTGTCCACAGACTCGGTTGATAGGCTCACATTTATAAAAATGAATCAGTCCTGGATCAGCAGCTATCAAGCCCCTGATGCTGATGCAACTGATTGAATTTGCTGGGGATCTGGGATCCCTTGAAGACTGCCTATGCTGCCTATACTATTCCTTCTGTCCTGAATCTAGAAAGATATTTTGTATTTAGGGCACCACCAACACCCAAGGCCCAATTTTTCTGCACTTGGTTTACAGGGGTATGCCATAACAATTTTTAAAATAATTTACAACAGCAGGCCCGTTCCTATGCCCAACAAGAGTAACTGCAAGGGGTTACATTGTTCTGGCACTGCCAACACCCAAGGCCCAATTTTTCGGCACCTGTTTGACTGGGCCATGTCATCACAATTTTTAAAATAATTTACAGCAGCAGGGCCCATTTCTGCACCCAACAAAGGTATTTACAAGGTGTTACAGTGTTCTGGCACCGCCAAGGCCCAATTTTTCAGCACCTGTTTGACTGTGCCATGTCATCACAATTTTTAAAATAATTTACAACAGCATGGCCCATGCCAAAAATTGCATGGGGGTACCCCCAAAATCCAAACCAGGCCCTTCGGGTCTGATATGGATTTTAAGGGGAACCCCCCAAAGTCTGTACCAAGCCATTCAGGTCTGGTATGAATTTTAAGGGGAACCCCCCCAAAGTCTGTACCAAGCCATTCAGGTCTGGTATGGATTTTAAGGGGAACCCCAGGCCAAATAAAAAAATGGTGCAGGGGCCCCCCAAAATACAAACCAGACCCTTATCCAAGCACGCAGCCCTGGCATGGCAGGAGGGGGTGGAGATGAGCGAGCACCCCCCCGAACCATACCAGGCCACATGCCCTAAACATGGGGAGGGTGCTTTGAGTTCACCCCGAAAGTACCTTGTCCCCATGTTGATGGGGAGAAGTGCCTCATCCCCCCAACCCTGGCCTGTGGTTTTGGGGGTCTGTGGGCGGGGGGCTTATCAGAATCTAGAAGCCCCTTTAATAAGGGGTGCCCCCAGATCCCCCCACGTGTATGGGTTCACCAAAAAAGGAGTGTAGTGGTACAAAAAACATGAGGCAGTTTTTGTGTAAAATAGCACTTCTTCTTTTTTCCTTTGGTCTTCCTCCATCTTCTCCTGCCCCGGTCCTTCTTCTTTCGGTCTTCATCCTTCCTCTTTTCATCTTCAATCTTCATCTTCTTCTTCCTTCTTCGTTCACCGCCGCCACTCTCCCGCTGCCACAGCCATGCAGTCCAGAGGCGTCTCCCAGAATGGGCGGTCTGCAGACTGACATTTATTTTATAGGTATATCCAGTGAGGTAATCAAGTGGCCCCGCCCCTTCTGATGTCATGCGCTGTCAGAGGGGCGGGTCACCCATTTATGTCACCAGTTGGCCCTGCCCCTTTTTTTAAAAGAAATATCAAAGTGAAGATCACCCATTCTGAGAGACGTCTCTGGACTGCATGGCTGGGGCAGCAGGAGAGTGGCAGTGGTGAAAAAAGAAGGAAGAAGATGAAGATTGAAGACAAAGAGAGGTAAGGAAGAAGACCAAAAGAAGAAGCAGAAGACCAGAAGAAGGACTGGGGCAGGAGAAGATGGAGGAAGAGAGAAGAAGAGCTATTTTACACAATAAAGGACTTGTCAAAAACTGCTTCTTGTTTTTGTACCATTACACTCCTTTTTTGGTGAATGGGTAGGGGTACCCCATACCTATTCACATGGGGGGTCGGGATTTGGGGGCCCACAGGCAAGGGTTGTGGGTAGAGTTGAGCGAACCTCTGGAAGTTCGGGTTCTGCTGGTTCGGCCGAACTTCGGGACAAAGTCCGGGTTCGGGTCCGGACAGAACCCGAACTTTGACCCGGACCCTGAACCACATTGAAATCAATGGGGACCCAAACTTTTAGGCACAAAAATGGCTGTAAGAAAGTCCTGGAAAGTCCTAGAGGTCTGCAAAAGGAAGGAAAATGGGGGTAAGGGTCGGACAAGTGCCCTACAAAGAAATGGGTATAGGGAAATAACTTAAAATAATTTAAAAAAAAATAACATAAAAAAATTAAAAATGGAGGTGTATGTGGACTATCTTAAAACTGTGTGAGAAAAGTATAAATTAGCAGGGAGAAGCCATATCACTGTTCTAAGAACAGTGATATGGCTTCTCCCAGCTAATTTATACTTTTATTACACAGTTTTAAGATGATTGTACATTTTACAATCATCTTAAAACGCTGTGAGAAAAGTATACATTAGCCGGGAGAAGCCATATCCCTGTTCTTAGAACATCTGCAAACTGTGTGTGAAAACTATCAATTAGCGGGGAGAAGCCATATCACTGTTCTAAGAACAGTGATATGGCTTCTCCCTGCTAATTTATACTTGTATCACACAGTTTTAAGATGATTGTACATTTTACAATCATCTTAAAACTCTGTGTGAAAAGTATACATTAGCAAGAGAAGCCATATCCCTGTTCTTAGAACATCTGTAAACTGTGTGTGAAAACTATCAATTAGCGGGGAGAAGCCAGATCACTGTTCTAAGAACAGTGATATATCATATCACAGTTCTTAGAACAGTGATCTGGCTTCTCCCCGCTAATTGATAGTTTTCACACACAGTTTGCAGATGTTCTAAGAACAGTGACATGGCTTCTCCCGGCTAATGTATACTTTTCACACAGAGTTTTAAGATGATTGTAGAATGTACAATCATCTTAAAACTGTGTAATAAAAGTATAAATTAGCCGGGAGAAGCCATGTCACTGTTCTCAAACAGTGATATGGCTTCTACCCGCTAATTGATAGTTTTCACACACAGTTTGCAGATGTTCTAAGAACAGGGATATGGCTTCTCCCAGCTAATGTATACTTTTCACACAGAGTTTTAAGATGATTGTAGAATGTACAATCATCTTAAAACTGTGTGATAAAAGTATAAATTAGCAGGTAGAAGCCATATCACTGTTCTTAGAACAGTGATATGGCTTCTCCCCGCTAATTTATACTTTTTTCACACAGTGTTAAGATAGTCCACATCCACCTCCATTTTTGATTTTTTTATGTGATTTTTTTTTTTTTTTTAATTATTTTAAGTTATTTCCCTATACCCATTTCTTTGTAGGGCACTTGTTCGACCCTTACCCCCATTTTCCTTCCTTTTGCAGACCTCTAGGACTTTCCAGGACTTTCTTACAGCCATTTTTGTGCCTAAAAGTTCGGGTCCCCATTGATTTCAATGGGGTTCGGGGTCCGGGTCAAAGTTCGGGTTCTGTCCGGACCCGAACCCGGACTTTGTCCCGAAGTTCGGCCAAACCAGCAGAACCCGAACTTCCAGAGGTTCCCCCAACTCCCATGTTGAGGGCATGTGGCCTGGTATGGTTTGGAGGGAGGGTGCTCGCTTATCTCCACTCCTTCCTGCCATGCCAGGGCTGCATGCTCGGATAAGGGTCTGGTATGGATTTGGGGGAACCCCTACACAATTTTTTTTTAATTTTGGCTTGGGGTTCCCCTTAAAATCCATACCAGACCTGAAGGGCCTGGTAAGGACTTTGGGGGGAACCCTTCGCAATTTATTTTAAAAATTGTGATGCAGGGTTCCCCTAAAAATCCATACCAGACCTGAAGTGCCTGGTATGGATGGGGGGGGGGGGACAACCCAATACTTTTTCAGTGATTTTATCTATATTTTCGGGAGCCAGCAATACATTACAGCCATGAGCAGTTTAAAATGTCAATTTTTCCTGTGCAAATGTAATTTTGCTGCGGGCATTTTAAGCATTATTAAAATCACTGCTCCTGAAAAATCAATCGATTTTGAACTTTTTTTTTGCATTGGTACATGTCCCCTAGGGCAGTACCCGGGCCTTTAAAATGAGCACTTTTGACTTTTCATGTTTGAGTCCCATTGATTTTATTCGTGTTCACATGTTCATACAAATTTTTAGCCTGTTCGCAAGTTCTGGTGCGAACCAAAACGGGGGTGTTCGGCCCATCCCTATATATAATACGCTGCATTCAGTGTAGACTATATATACAGCTCAGTGTATAGTATATAAAGTCAGTTCAGGCAGTGTAAGACACTGAAGAAATGACACTTTGCTACAATGTAAAGTAGTGAGTGTACAGCTTGTATAACAGTGTAAATGTCCCCTCAAAATAACATTCAGCCATTAATAACTTCAACCATTAATATCTAAACCGCTGACATTAAAAGTGAGTACACCCCTAAGTGAAAATGTTCAAATTGTGCCCAATTAGCCATTTTCCCTCCCCAGTGTCATGTGACTCGTTAGTGTTAGAAGGTCTCAGTTGTGAATGGGGAGCAGGTTTTTAAATTTGATGTTATCGCTCTCACTCTCTCATACTGGTCACTGGAATTTCAACACGGCAAAGAACTCTCTGAGGATCTGAAAAAAAGAATTGTTGTTCTACATAAAGATGACCTAGGCTATAAGAAGATTGCCCATTTCAAACAGATCTCAAACCTAAAACTTAACTATTCCAAATCGTACGCGCTAAATGTTTCCCTGCCTCTAGCACTGACGGAACAATGTCAGAGCAACTTCCCATTCCGTTGGAAAAGCAACGCAATCCCATACTTAGGTATCCAATTGCCAGCACGCTTGTCCGAACTCTATCAAAGGAACTTTTTGGCGGAACTGCAGGCCATCAAACAAGACATACACAGATGAGGGAACTCCCAAATTTCATGGTTCGGGAGAGCAGCCGTACTTAAAATGACGGTGCTCCCCCGCCTCCTATATAAACTTCAAACTGTCCCAATTCGCCTCCCATCCGCTTTCTTTAACACATACAGATCTATCTGTAGGATTTTTATTTGGCATAACAAACCCGCAAGAATTGGATGGAACAGATTGGTACTACCCAAATCCAAAGGAGGGATTGGTCTTCCCGATATCCAGCGATATTACTGGGCTACACATCTGGCTCGCATCGTCGACTGGAGTGTCCATGCCAGATGTAAAAGCTGGGTACCGCTGGAAGAGCTGATAGCAGGCGCCAACCTGTGTACGACCCCCTGGATGCAAACGAGATCCTTCTTACAAAGGACCATCCAACAATCGGACCCACTCTTCATGTATTTGATAAAACTTGTTCCACATACTCAATCTCGACATGTATTGGTCCCCTCACTCCCATTAGGAACAACCCAGACTTTACTCCAGGACTTCACCTGAGTTTCCTACGGGCGGAGTGGCCACAGCGAGATTTTCTCGCCAAACACGTCCATAGAAATGGACGATTCCTGAAACAGTCAGAACTTTCAGAAAACTCAAACACAGGCCAAATCCCGTTCTGGTCATATCTACAAATTAGACATTTCATCACAAGCCTTGTCCAGAAGGGTGATCTTGCTCATGACCTGACAACATTTGAGACAATATGCGTAAGCGGTTCACCCCAAAGCCACATGATCTCCCTTCTGTACACTGAGATGTTCGGTGATCCCTTGGTAACCACCAAAACAGAACGAACCTACTGGGAAACTGCACTGAGCTTAGAAATTAAAGAAGAAAGTTGGGACAAAATAAACTTTCTCATACACAAGGGATCTCAGAACGTCTCGGTACAGGAGAACGGTTACAAGCTAAAATCCCGCTGGTATAGAACCCCCGATGTAGTACATAAATTCTCCCCGACAGTTCCTGAACATTGTTGGAGGTGCAAACAAGGAAAAGGCACCTTTCTCCGTGTGTGGTGGGACTGCTTGGCTCTCCAGCCATACTGGAGGAAGGTCCACGAGATAATAACACGACTGTCATCCCTCCCAGTAGAATTTACACCAGGTCAATTCTTGCTTCACCTGACTAAAGTGCCAACTAAACGCTACCATAAATCACTGGCTATGCACCTTATTAATGCCGCGCAGATGTGCGTTCCAGGGCATTGGAGGTCCACTAACGTACCCGGAACAGCGGAATGGTTCCGCAGAATAAACAAAGTGGCAGAGATGGAGGAGCTGATATACATTACTCATGACAAACTGTCGCAATATACTGCAACATGGGAACCTTGGATGTCCTTTAGGAACTCCCAGGAATACCGCGACCTTCTTACCCCGACAACATAACTGACTAAAGACGTACCTTTAGCAAAACTTGTCTGTCCAAACAAGGGGGACCCAAACCGGGGGAGGGTTGTTGGTGAGACAATCACCCCCTCCCTCAAGTACTCTCCAGACCTGGCCAGAAGTGCACTCCCCCCCCCACCCTCCTACCCCAAGAGCTAGATACACCTCTGACCTTCACGCTCTCCCCACCTCCCACCCTTAAGAGGTGGCAGCCGCAACTACCTCATCTAAAAACAAAACCCGAGTGGCAAATGAAAGTTTGTTACCACGTATGAAACAACGCATGCTTGTCTAACTCTATTAGACACAAGTTTAGTGCATGAACCACCTGAAGCTTCCAATGAAGACCATACAATATGAGTAACGACCCATCATCAGGCTATAGCCCGCTTTTGTACCCTGAGGATGTGAGTCCCTCTTGATAATGGAACTGTAATGAATATCGTTGTTGAATCTGATATACACTTATACATGTGCCTTTGTTTTGCCTTATTTTGAAACCCCAGATCCTGTTTCTGGAAAATGCGACTGTACTTTGTACAAACTTTATATGCTCACACTGTTCTCCTTCTTTTTCAATAAATCATTTATGGATAAAAAAAAAAGAAGATTGCCAAGACCCTGAAACTAAGCTGCAGCACGGTGGCCAAGACCATACACCAGTTTAACAGGACAGGTTCCACTCAGAACAGGCCCTGTCATGGTTGACCAAAGAAGTTGAGTGCACGTGCTCGGCGTCATATCCATACTGAAGCAGACCATGATCCCCTCCCTTTGGAGACTGGGCCACAGGGCAGTATTCCAACATGATAACGACTCCAAACACACCTTCAGGACGACCACTGCCTTACTAAAGCTGAGGGTAAAAGTAATGGACTGGCCAAGCATGTCTCCAGACCTAAACCCTATTGAGCATCTGTGGGGCATCCTCAAACAGATGGTGGATGAGCTCAAGGTCTCTAACATCCACCAGCTCAGTGATGTCATCATGTAGGAGTGGAAGAGGACTCCAGTGGCAACCTGTGAAGCTCTGGTGAACTCCATGCCCAAGAGGGTTAAGGCAGTGCTGGAAAATAATGGTGGCCACACAAAATATTGACACTTTGGGCCCAATTTGGACATTTTCACTTAGAGGTGTACTCACTTTTGTTGCCAGCGGTTTAGACATTAAGGGCTGTGGGTTGAGTTAGTTTGAGGGGACAGCAAATTTACACTGTTATACAAGCTGTACACTCACTACTTTACATTGTAGCAAAGTGTAATTTCTTCAGTGTTGTCACATGAAAAGATATAATGAAATATTTATAAAAATGTGAGGGGTGTACTCACTCTTGTGAGATACTATATATATATATACACACACTACATTCAGTGTAGACTATATATACAGTGCATTTGGCAGTGTACAGCATATAATACAGTAAAGTGCGTTGTTCAAAAAAATCCCCATCATGTCAGTAAGGCCACCAAGGAGAGGAAGACTCTCCCAGGCCACTAAAAGTGGGCAAGACGTCTCTGTCTGTAGTGAAAAGTGGTGGTGGTGGACATGGTGCATTCTCTGCAGGCGGGTTACGTTTGTCCTTTTTTTCTGCTGTTGGCAGTGTTATTGAGCCACAACATGCAGAAGAGTTGTTCACAGTTACTTCTTCTGTAGCCCCATCATTATGCACGGAGGAGTCACCATAATTATACGACCATAGTGTCGGCTACATGCTGATGGAGGATGTGCAGCAATTTGAAGGCTCCAATGTTGTTTCCCAGGTTAAGATAGGGAGTAATGTGAGCCTAGAGAGAGGGGGTGCCACAGAAGAATAAGAAACTAGCAGTCATGTTCCCCCAGCTGCAGCATACTGCTAAATTTGCTCCAGTGATGAGGAGGGAGGGGATGATGAGGACACTGACTGTACTTGGGTGCCTGAGAGAAGAGAGGAGGTAAGTGAAGAGGAGGCTACCCTCGACATCAGACCTCACGGGGAACCATGTGAAGAAAAGAAACCGCTCCACATTGTGTAGTAAAACATACCAGTTTATTCCACCGATACAGGAACAGACAAAATAAAAGCCGGCAACTAAAATACATAAAAGAAAGACTGCGATAGGCACGTGGTTCCCCACTGGACATGTTTCGTCCGCACAGACATCTTTTGGCAACTCCAATGAGGCAGGGTGTCCTCCAGGGGCCAGCTTAAGGGCGGCCACTCTATTGCATTTCACCACAGAGCTGCAGTCTGTGTCTGAAGTGGATCAAGCATGGCCAGAACAGCAGCTGCTTTGGCACCACATGCTTGACAAGAAATATGGCGACCTGCCATGCATTCTGTTGGCAACTCCAGCTCATAGAACCACATCATAAAACAAGGCTGACTTCTCCTTGCTCTTCATCTGTGACCTCAACCCCTACTATACCTCCAGTCCTCTCAAAAGCCTGCACTGAGAGGAATGAAGGTCTAGCAATGGGTGCCACAAGTACTTGCAGCCAATCTGCTAGCAGTACACCACCATTTAATTTCAGCAGGCAAATTTCCCTACCCCAGTGGCTGAACCGTAACAAAAAAATAATACAGTGTAGAAGGAGTTTTTGTCACATCAAACCCCAACACTGAGATTGGTGGACTCTTCTTAAGGCTGAAGAATCTAATGACCTCCGAGCTACACCTACAATGGGACGTAGCCTTTCTCAACCAGTATGTAGGAGAAAGAATGGTACCTAGGAGTTTGAGATGGGAGGTCGCACCTCATCAAGGGGAACAGGACCTCACCTCCTGGCATAATTTTTTCAATGATGCTGGTTTGAAACTTTTACAATTCATGATTGAGAAGAAAAGGGAGAGAATCTCAACTATAGATATGGAAATAAGAGAGATTAAGGATAAACTATCACCACACAGGAGTGCAGATGAATACACTCTGCTATCCTCTAACTTACAAACACACTTAGAGAAGGAGGAGAGGGGACAACGTACCAAGAAGCAGAAGAAATACTCTAGGGACACAGAGGACTACAAATCCGGGTCCATTTTTAAATGGGAGAAAAAGTTGAATGAAGCTCCCCCGGTGGACCCCTCTGCCACTGGTACTGAATCTTCCCCTTCTAACACCAATACATC
Source organism: Glandirana rugosa (assembly GCA_018402905.1). Lineage (NCBI taxonomy): Eukaryota > Metazoa > Chordata > Amphibia > Anura > Ranidae > Glandirana > Glandirana rugosa. The sequence goes on from BLSH010189997.1 coordinate 275,083, forward strand.
ACATATTGGCAATTTAGTTAGACCAACAGAGCCGATCACTTACCCCTTATTACAACGGGAAAAAAACCAAATATACCCCTCCCCCTCCCACAGGGGGCATGGCAACCTTTGGAATGGTGGAGGTAGGGGCCGTTCCTCAAACAGGGGGTACCACCAAGCCCCTTATCAACAACACTACTATGAACCAAGAGATGACCACTTTAGGCCTCATAGTCCCTACCATAGAGGGAATTCTGCTCAGGCGTATATACACTATGACTTCCCTAGACCATATGTTGCCCCGATACACACCTCTAATCGGTTTTCTCCCCTGGAAAGGAGGGATACCTCAACGGGTGACTATTCACGGAATAATAGGTATTATGAAAATCATGACTGTGCCCCTTATAACTACAATCAGAATTATCCTGGATCTCTTAATCATCCGGATTTTCAAAAGGGAATATCACGACAAAAGGGGCAAACCCGAACCAGAAGAGGGACTAGAGGGGGGAGGGGGAGACCCAAAAAAGCGGAAAAGAAATTAAATGACTCAGGAATTTTTAATCTCAGCAAGGTACATCTTGATGACAAAGAAAAATTAGTATTAAGTAAAGGATTAAAATATGCCCCACTACAACCACTCAACAAATTTAATACGTTCATTGACGTACACAAGTTTATTTGGAAGATCAACATTCAAAGGTACCTCATTACCAACCCGATAGCCAAACCTATCAGGGTTGACACTCCTAGAGGTGTGCATACCACTCTAGCTAACCCCTCCCTATACAATCCCCTGGGACAACTAGCCCCGGCAGTTAAAGTATTCAGGGACCTTGTTTTTCAAGATCTTGACTCTCTACCCACTAAGAAGATTTCAACTAGGAACCACTTTAGTGAAGGCCTGAAATCTCTTTGTGAGAGAAAAAATCTTGTTATCCGCCTGGCAGATATAGGCAGGGGTATTGTGGTGTTAGACAAGGTGGATTATCTTAATGAGATGACCCGTATCCTTGAGGACCATGATACTTACAAAGAACTTCCGTTTGATCCCACACATAAATACAAAAGAGATTTAAAGGGGATTGTGGATCGGGGTTTCAAGGATGGCATTTTAAATAAGAAAGAGAAAGCCTTCCTGGTCCCCAAGGCACCCAGGATCCCTGTATTGTATTACCTTCCCAAGATCCACAAGAGCCTCACAAACCCACCTGGAAGACCGATAATAAGCGGTATTGATTCGGTCACTTCCAGGGTGGGGAAATATATCGATTTTTTTCTACAGCCCCTCGTTAAGGACACACCTTCCTTTTTAAAGGACACAAGAGATGTCATCCAACTACTGGATAGAGTACAGACACAGGATTTTTACCTTATGGCCACGGCGGATGTGGCATCCCTTTATACCAACATCCCTCATGGACTAGGAATGTAAGCAGTCGAACACTTCCTTTCTTTTGATGACTCCCTTCCACAATCTCAAAAAAGATATCTCATTGAATTACTTGAGTATGCCACCAAACACAATTATTTTTGGTTCAACAACAAGTTTTACAGACAGGACAAAGGGGTCGCAATGGGCGCTAAGTTCGCCCCAAGTTTAGCGAACCTTTTCATGGCCAAGTGGGAGGAGGATGTCGTCTAAATGAATAAATGGCCCCAGCTGGTCCTATGGGCCAGATATATAGACAATGTCCTCCTCCTTTGGAAAGGCACCGAGAGTAATCTTGAGCAATTCTTTGCATTCCTTAATGGGAATGATAGGGGCATCACTTTGGAGTTTGAAGCCAGCCGAACTAATATCCATTTCTTAGACCTGGAGATCTCTGTGGATGGTGATGCCTTGAAGACACGTACCTTCTTTAAGCCCACAGATAGGAACGGTTACATCTCCACCGACAGCTGCCACCACAACTCATGGCTCAAGTCAGTCCCCAGAAGTCAGTTCCTCAGAATAAGGCAGAAGACCTCCTACGGGGTCACGGACGCCTGCTATAAATTTTTGAAGGACACAACACATCTTTTCCTCCACTCCTCACTGGCAAACTTGACGACCAGGAAGAGTCGGACGCCGGACCCAACACTCATTTGATTTCATGAGGATAGTCATAAAACTCGGGAATGTTAAAGTAGACATTAGTCCCTAAGAAGTATTGGAAAGAGTTCTTTTACAAGAAAGTCTTAAAACCGGACTCTAAGTATTAGTACGTTAAGACGGAATAAGACTCCTTGACTGAAGACCCCTGACTGAACTCGGTACTCAACACCACCGTCGACAGCCACCTCTACATTGGCAAGGATAGACACCCGAATTTCTTCCAT
>BLSH010189998.1:29620-39696 GCA_018402905.1 Glandirana rugosa
CTGGTTAAGAGTGTACAGCCTGTACACCAATGTTCGTTTAAACTGTTTTAGATGTAAGCGCACTATTTGTTTTAATAAATGATCCCATTTTAAAAGTGATACACTATGAGGGGCTTTTTCTTGTTTGATCTCTTCCCCCTATGGTAATCTGAGTAAGAGCTGTTGGAGGTGGTCAGCTGGAATCACTTTAGTAAAGGAGCCTTCTGGATGCGTTTGAGATTATGCACAGGATAGTTTGATTTCTCCTGCTGAGCTGACTGGGTTGGAGCCATACGGTCCTTTTGTGCTGGTCTTTTGCCGAGTCCTTATGGATGTATAAAAAGGCGTTTTATACTCCTAATTCTGGTGAGCCTCCAATTGTATTTTATCCTGCACGTGGTGATTTGAGGTGGAAGATTTAAATAGAAGATTTGCTTTTGCTATTTATGCACCTTAAGAACTTGATTTTCTAGCACTGGAAATTTTCACCAATATTGGCACTTTATCTGGGATTTTGTTTACTCTCACAATTCACTTAAGCGCTGCTAACACTGGACTACTTATGAGTGTGATTTTATATGGTTTGATTTGAACAAAAGCAGCAGCTGTCACAATATTGTTCATTATAACATAATATTGTAAAAAAAAATTTTTTGTTTAATATAATTTATGTAATTCACATAGATTATTGAGTTTACACACTGTATTTATTTTAGCGCAGTATTTTTATTTATATTTACAATTATTAAATATACCTCATTGTTTGGGGTTTTACACTATTCCGAGTCTTTTTCGTCCCCCTCGGTTGTTCATCTATTTTTGGACCATTGGTCAACTATATCCCCCATCTGCTGACACCACGGAGAGGTGTCTTCGTGGTATCTCTGTCTTACAAGTAAGACCTACTCCATCGTCAGGGATTGTGTGACGCACCGCCCATTGAATAGGAGGTTTACAGCCCAGTGGATAGAAGACCCTGTAAAGATCCGGAGCTGATGTAAAGACGTCTTTTCCCATCCGGGAGCACCTTTGGAGAGTGTGCCGTGATTTCCACTGCCTGGATCCCCTTGGGATGGTTCAATGCCTTTACCTACTATGTGTCTGGTAAGCCTCCAATTTACCATTACTTGAGGATCTCATTTGCGCCCTTAAGCGATGTTTTCACACCACCTTCACTGAAGAATTTATACTCCATGTATTTCACTGGAAATTGACTGTCACGAACTTATCATTTATTTCTGTTTATTATTATTCACGGGACTGCCAATTATCTTCCAAACAGGGTTTGAGCGCTATATCAATATTTTAGATTACCCGATTATCAATGAGTTTGATTGAGGTAAAGCTGCTTGCCTTTGTTTTTACTTTTCTCACCTCAGTTCTCACATTTTTTACTTTTGTGCCTTAGCGCAATATCACTTACACACTACTGCAATAGTGCCAGGTTCCTGTTGGTGCTTTGAGGGAGAGATTATCGTTCTAAAAACAACTACTACTGCAATAGGGCCAGGTTCCTGTTGGTGCTCTGAGGGAGAGATTATCGTTATAAAGCCATCTCCTACTGCATTAGGGAGAGGTTCCTGTTTGTGCTCTGAGGGAGAGATTATCATTCTAAAAACAACTACTACTGCATTAGGGCCAGGTTCCTGTTGGTGCTATGAGGGACAGATTATCGTTCTAAAAACAACTACAACTGCATTAGGGCCAGGTTCCTTTTGGTGCTTTGAGGGAGAGTTTATCATTCTAAAAACAACTACTACTGCAATAGGGTCAGGTTCCTGTTGGTGCTTTGAGGGAGAGATTATCGTTCTAAAAACCACTACTACTGCATTAGGGCCAGGTTCCGGTTGGTGCTCTGAGGGAAAGTTTATCGTTATAAAGCCATCTCCTACTGCACTAGGGGGAGGTTCCTTTTTGTGCTGTGAGGGGGAAATCATTGTTCTAAAATCATCTCATACTGGTGTAGGGAGAGGTTCCTGCTGCTGGTGCGAGCGGTGCATTTCATGCACAAAAATAAAAAGTGCATCTACAATTTTGTTTTGTTAAGAAAAATAAGAATAATAATTTATTATTCTTTTTTTGTATTAATAAATAGTGCTACATTGTACATTTGTGTCCATAATGAGGAGATCGTCAAATAAGGGACGTGGTGGTGGTCGTGGTGCTGCTGGTGTTGGTGGTTTTGCTGAAGCTCCTGTTGCAAGGAGAGGATGTGGTCGATCTGTGCCAACTACACGCACAAGTGAAACACCTTCCTCAGGTAGCCGACAGAACCTTCAACGTTATATGGTAGGCCCGAATTCCGCTCAACGAATGGTGAGGCCAGAACAAGTACAGGCGATAGTAGATTGGGTGGCTGACAATGCCTCCAGTTCCTTCACATTGTCTCCCACCCAGTCCCTTGATGAAAGTTCAGAGTTGGCACCTGAACCCCATGGCCATCTGTCTTTCACCTCAGTCCCTTGTAAATTAGCAAAGCAGTCTGAGCCCCAAGTCATGCAGCAGTCTCTTATGCTTTTTGATGACTCTGCTGCTGTTCTTTCCGTGGGCCATCCACATAGCCCTGGCCCAGAAGTGGAAGACATTGAGTGCACTGATGCCCAATCACTTCTGGTTCAGGATGAGGGCATTCCCCGGTGTGGCAGTTCTTCAGACAATGTGCTGACTACAAGACACAAGTGGTTTGCACACTGTGCAATGAGAGGCTGAAGCGAGGCACAAATGTTCTAAACCTGAGCACAACCTCCATGACCAGGCATCTAAATTCAAAGCATTTGCTGCAGTGGAATAAGTACCTCAAAATCCAAGAAAGGTATTGCTTCCTCTTCTGCTGCCTTGGCCTTTTCCTCCACCTCTACAGTGCCAGTGTCACCTGCCACCCAGCAAACAGACAATGTGACAGCAATGTCTGCCACCGTCCCCAAGCATTTCCACACGGTCCCATGGAAGCTTACAACTGTCCATCTCCCAAACACTGGAGAGAAAGAGGAAGTACCCCCTACCCACCCGCGATCCCTGGCCCTGAATGCCAGCATTTCGAAATTCCTGGCCTTTGAAATGCTGTCATTCCGTCTGGTGGACACGGACAGTTTTAAAAACCTGATGGCGGTGGCTGTCCCACAGTACGTGGTTCCCAGCCGCCACTACTTTTCCAGGCGAGCCATCCCATCCCTTCCCTGCACAAACAAGTCGGGGACAAGATCAAGTGTGCACTGCGCAACACCATCTGTTGCAAGGTCCACATAACCACTGATACGTGGACCAGTAAGCACGAGCAGGGATGCTATTTCTCGCTAACTGCACACTGGGCAAATGTAGTGGCGTATGGGCCTGAGGCGGCTAGCCATTTGACACATGTCCTTCCGCCACCCAGGATTGCAGGGCATTTCTCTTTGCCTCCTTTTGCCTCCTCCTCCTACTGCGCTTCCTCCTCCTCCTCCTCTACCACCTCCTCATCCGCTCAGCATAACACCTTAACCACCAACTTCAGCACATCCAGGGGTAAATAACAGCAGGCTGTTTTAAAATGTATATGTTTGCGGAATAAACCCCAAACTGCGCAGGAGCTGTGGACAGGTGTTGAACAACAGACCGATGAGTGGTTGTTGCCACTGAGCCTCAAGCCCCGCCTGGTGGTTTGCGATAATGGGCGAAATATCGTAGCAGCTCTGGGCCTAGCCGGTTTGACGCACATCCCTTGCCTGGCGCATGTGCTGAATTTGGTGGTGCAGAAATTTCTAAAAAACTACCCGGATATGTCAGAGCTGCTGCAGAAAGTGCAGGCCGTCTGTGCACGCTTTCGGCGTTCTCACCCTGCTGCTGCTCGCCTGTCTGCACTGCAGCAGAACTTCGGCCTTCCCGCTCACCGCCTCCTATGAGATGTGCCCACATGGTGGAACTCCACCTTGCACATGCTGGAGAGACTGTGCAAGCAGCAGCAGGCAATAGTGGAGTTTCAGCTGCAGCATGCACGGGTCAGTCGCTCTGCGGAACAGCACCACTTCACCACCAATGAGTGGACCTCCATGCGAGACCTGTGTACCATATTGCGGTGTTTCGAGTACTCCACCAACATTGCCAGTGCCGATGACTCTGTTATCAGCGTTACTATCCCACTTCTATGTCTCCTTGCAAAAACACTTCGGGCGATGATGGAAGAGGATGTGGCACAGGGGGCAGGAGGAAGAGGGGTCAATTATACGGTTATCAGGCCAGTCATTCACAAGTGGCTTGGAGTGTGGGTTCCTGCAACAGCATAGGCCAGGTCAAAAATTTTCAAGCCAGGGGACAGTTATGGAGGATGAGGAGGACGAGGATGATGATGAGGAGGAGGAGGAGGAACCGTGTTCACAGCAGGGTGGCACACAACGCAGCTTGTGGGCATCACTGGAGCATGGCTGGGGGGATGTGGATAACACAGATGATACACCTCCCACAGAGGACAGCTTGTCTTTGCCTCTGGGCAGCGTGGCACACATGAGCGACTACATACTGCAGTGCCTGCTCAACGACAGCCTAGTTGCCCACATTTTAACTTGTGCTGATTACTGGGTGGCCACCCTGCTGGATCCCCAGTACAAGGACAATGTGCCGTCCTTAATTCCCTCACTGGAGCGTGATCGGAAGATGCGCGACTACAAGCGCACTCTGGTAGACGCGCTGCTGAGGGCATTCCCAAATGGCACCGGGGGCTCAGTAGAAGCACAAGGCGAAGGCAGAGGAGGAGGAAGAGGTCACCAACGCAGCTGTGGCAGCACCAGCACCTCAGAAGGCAGGGTTAGCGTGGCCAAAATGTGGAAAAGCTTTGTCAGCAGCACGCCACCACAAACAACACCACCAGCATATAGGCAATGGAGGCAGCATTTCAGCATCATGGTGCAATAGTATGTGTGCACACGCCTACACGTACTGACTGATGGGTCTGCCCCATTCAACTCCTGGGTCTCCAAATTGGCCACATGGCCTGAGCTTGCCCTTTATGCCTTGGAGGTGCTGGCCTGCCCCTCCCCTGCATCCAGTGTATTGTCTGAATGTGTGTTTAGTACGGCAGGGGGCGTTATCACAGACAAGTGCAGCTGCCTGTCCACAGCCAACGTGGACAAGCTAACCTTTATTAAAATGAACCAGGCATGGATCCCTCAAGACTTGTCTGTACCTTGTGCAGAATAAACATTTAGACTGGCCTCTCACAGCCATTGGTATCCTTTTTTTTTATTTGAATATGTCTCAATATTTTGGGGGCTACCCCAATTCTAAAAAAATACCAAACAAACAAAAAACAGTGTTGGCTACCTCCTCCTCCTCTTCCTCCTCCTCCTCCACCACCACCGCCACTTCCGCCTACACTGCCACGGTCATGGCCTAGTCAACCTCTAGGCTCCTACTTCACATCCACCTCCTCCTCCCATTTTTATATTTTTAGTTGATTTTAAGTTTTTTCCCTATCCACATTTGTTTGCAGGGCACTTGTCCTACTCTTACCCCCATTTTGCTTCCTTTTGCAGCCTTCTAGCCCTTTCCATGACTTTTTTACAGCCATTTTTGTGCCCAAAAGTTTGGGTCACCATTGACTTCAATGAGGTTCGCTGTCCGGGGTCAAGTTGGGATCGAGTTCAGTACCGAACCCGAACGGTTTCACGAGGTTCGGCCGAACCCGACGTACTCGAACATCCAGGTGTCCACTCAACTCTATTTATGAACTTAATTCTTATGAAACATTTTTTGATGGAATATGATTATTTTATGCACTGCTTGATTTTTTTTATTGCAGTTTATCGCATGGTATGATTATTATTTAATTTAGATGCGCTGCTGTGAAATACTATGATTTAACTGGCATTTTTCACCTTATTTTTATGTCTTATCATCTAAAACAGCGGCACAATTGAGAGATATAATTCTTTGGGATTTCGGATTATCAGTGCGGTGTTTAGTATATTTTAGTATATTTTAGATTTCTTTTCACGAAAGGCAATTCCAGCTCTCTACCATCATGTGAAAGGCAATGTTTTGACCTCCTTGGACAGGGCAGTCAGCAGCAAAGTTCATATTACAGCTGACTCATGGTCCAGCAGACATGGTCACGGACATTTCCTTTCCTTCGCGGTGCACTGGGTAACTCTGCTGCCAGCTGGGAAGGATGCAGGGCAGGGTTCAGTGTTGGAGCTATTTATGCCACCACACCTCCAAAAAAATGGTGGTGATTCTGCCACATCTGCTTCCTCCACCCCCACTTCTTCTTCTTCCTCTGTGGCCTCTTCTGCAGCAGTGTCCTCTGAACCAGCAGTGCTCGCAAAACGTTCTAGGAGCTACGCAAGTAGTCAAGCTAAAAGATGCCATGCTATGCTTGAGTTGGTCTGTCTCGGGGACAGGAGCCACATAGGGGCAGAGATTCTGTCAGCTCTGTGGGGGCAGGCTCCAAGGTGGTTAACGCTGAACAAGAAAGGTGCGCCTCTAAGTGCAGTAGTGTAAAAAACAATTTTATTAAACAAGATTAAAACTACTCACAATGGTAGTATGCAGGTGCGCATTGCAGTGTGCTATGGTTGTCCTTTGGTCTTTCTGGAATGGCTGCTGGGATGAGGTCCTGGTCTGCCTGGCGGTGGTGGGCTGGGGGGGGCGGCGTCTGTGGTTCCCGGCGTCTCCTCCTCTGGCTCCGGTGGGTTTTGGCGCGAACGACCGTTTGGGCGTCCGTTCGGTCCGTACAGGGCAGATGCAGGTGGGTCTCTCGTCCAATGGGCAGCTGGAAACGGCGACGCATTGCGGGGCTCCACCCCTTCTTCAGGCCATGGTTGTTGTCAATGGTGGTGGGGGGGATTTAAGGGAGCACAAGGTGGGAGGGGTTTATGTTCAAACTACACCTCCTTGGAAAAGTTGGTGCTGATTGGAGGGTCAGACATAATACGGCAGCAGAAAACCGTGGGGGGAGGGATGGTACAGATGTATACATACACAAATAGAATACCGTGGGTAAATGGAAAAAAATAAAAGCGTTACAGTCAGAGCTTTAAGACCATATAACATTCTATCTAAAATTCCATATAAAATACCAAAAATTTGACACGTTTAAGAATATTTCAGCGTTTTAACAACGTTAAAATAAACTATTAATAAACTAATAATACTAGACTAAACGCCTTAAAATGGACAATTAAACTGGTGACTGGCAAGAGCTGGTATTCATATGAAATTTATAAAATGTTATAAAATTATTATAAGATTATTATAAGATACCACAACCCTATACGGTCTATACATTCCATAAAATTTTTTTAAAATTGTGTAAACCAATATGTGAACCATATATGAGATATATAAAACCATTACATATCAAGAGTATGTGGAGATCTATAAACTCTAAAATATATATGATGAATGAAATATATAAAACCTATATATAAACATATATAACATTTTTTTAAAAATTGTATAAGATTATATAAAGGAACTGGTGCGGGGGTTGCCAGGGTAAATGGGGCAGCAGGGGTTATGGGTGAAGCAAATAAAGCACAGCATGGGGCATATTTAACCGTGAATGGTAAAAGATGGAGGGTGCCCTAGGGCGTCCTGGGGGCCGGCATGTGTTGTGAATAAAAAGAAGGCTTGGGGCTTTGGGGACCTGCTGTGTTCTTCAGGCTGGATGATCAGAAATTGATGCTGTTGAGGTGTTCTGGCTGAAGTTTGTTTATCAAATGAAGACGTTACTGTCAATTTCCTCATTGAGTCCTCCTGGTGATAAAATATCTAAATGATATATCCAATACATCTCCTGTTGGCATAGCTTTTTATATCGTTCTGCTGGTGGTAGGGTATTGGGTATGGCTTAAATTATCCATACGGAACCAACCTCATGGAAAAAATCCACTACTACAAATGTGAACCCACATACAGATGGATCACATTGGATGTTAACTCCCTATATACATCAATACCACATGACATTGGCATCAGAGCCATATCCCACTTCTTATCCAGCAGTGACAGTATCCATCCAGAACAAGCAGAGTTTATAGTGGAGGCAGTTGAATTCTGCCTCACACATAACTATTTTGAATTTAATGGCCAGTTTTTCCTCCAGCTAATGGGCACCGCGATGGGCGCAAATTTTGCACCGACGCCAACCTAATGATGGGTCATTGGGAGCTCACCCACATATGGCACAACAACCCGTTTGCCGCCAACATAATATTTTATGGTCGATATATAGACGATATTTTAATCATTTGGGACGGTACAGACACATCAGTCCAGCAGTTCACTGAGTATTGCATTCACAGCAAGTTTGGCCTAGCATTCACCTCCTCCAACGCCATCGATGAGATTGCCTTCTTAGACCTGACCCTGTTCCACCAAGGATCCACCATCATGGCAAAGAACTATACCAAACCAACAGCCGCAAATTCATACCTACACTTTCAAAGTTGTCACCACCCAAGGTGGATAAAAAATATACCCAAGAGCCAATGCTGTAGACTCAGGAGGAACTGCACGCAAGACAGTGACTACCATCTTCTCAGCAAACCCTTAACTGAAAAATTCATCCAGAAAGGTTTCCCGCCTGATCTGGTCAAAAAAGCCCACCTAGATTGTGCCACTCTCCCCTCCACCACCGCTCATGCCGCCCGTCAACAAATCACCAACTCTATCAGATTCACCACCCAGTTCCACAACCAGCACAAGAAAACGGAAGGAGTCATCAACAAACACTGGCCAATACGTCTTGAAGACCCACACCTCAAAACCATTCTGCCTCCCCGCCCCAGTGTAACCTACCGGAAAGCCAGGAACATTAAAAGCAGGATAGCTCCCAGTAAGATGAAATCATCTCCCAAGAAAGGCCCTAACCAGCTTTGCCTCATCCCATTGGTGGGCATGTATCAGTGCAAGAAAACAATATGCCTGACGTGTAAACATGTGAACCATGGGCAGAAACACTTCACCATTAAAGGCAAAACATATCAGATCTCCCAATTTTATAATTGTTCCAAGGACTTTGTCATATACTGCCTCTTATGCCCTTGTAATCTATACTATGTGGGTCGTACCATCAGGCCCCTAAGACAGAGATTTGGTGAACATCGTAGGTTTGTGGAAGGCGACAAAGACAACCACAGTGTGCCCAGACACTTCCTGACACACCACGACCAGTCATCACCGGACTCAAAGTGTGGATAATTGAAGCCATACCCAATACCCTACCACCAGCAGAACGATATAAAAAGCTATGCCAACAGGAGATGTATTGGATATATCATTTAGATCTTTTATCACCAGGAGGACTCAATGAGGAAATTAACAGTAACGTCTTCATTTGATAAACAAACTTCAGCCAGAACACCTCAACAGCATCCATTTCTGATCATCCAGCCTGAAGAACACAGCAGGTCCCCACAGCCCCAAGCCTTCTTTTTATTCACAACACATGCCGGCCCCCAGGACGCCCTAGGGCACCCTACATCTTATACCGTTCACGGTTAAATATGCCCCATGCTGTGCTTTATTTGCTTCACCCATAACCCCCGCTGCCCCATTTACCCTGGCAACCCCCGCACCAGTTCCTTTATATAATCTTATACAATTTTTAAAAAAATGTTATATATGTTTATATATAGGTTTTATATATTTCATTCATCATATATATTTTATAGATTATAGATCTCCACATACTCTTGATATGTAATGGTTTTATATATCTCATATATGGTTCACATATTGGTTTACACAATTTTAAAAAAAATTTATGGAATGTATAGACTGTATAGGGTTGTGGTATCTTATAATAATCTTATAATAATTTTATAACATTTTATAAATTTCATATGAATACCAGCTCTTACCAGTCACCAGTTTAATTGTCCATTTTAAGGCGTTTAGTCTAGTATTATTAGTTTATTAATAGTTTATTTTAACGTTGTTAAAACGCTGAAATATTCTTAAACGTGTCAAAATAGTTCTCATACACCTCTAGATATTAGATATTTTATATATACTACTTACTTTATATATTTTGGATATATATTTGTATATATTGTAAAAAAATTTTTAACATATTCTAATATATTTCCTTGACCACGCCCCCAACGGTCCCATTTACCCCG
>BLSH010190013.1:32987-45037 GCA_018402905.1 Glandirana rugosa
CTACATGTTCTCCTCAAACCTCGCTAAGAGTCACTCCTGTACATCGCTTCCTATCTTCTGAGAATCGCTCCAAACTCCTCTTGTACATCGCTTCCTATATTCTGAGAATCGCTCCACACTCCTCCTGTACATCGCTTCCTATCGTCCGAGAATCGCTCCACACTCCTCCTGTACATCGCTTCCTAACTTCCGAAAATCGCTCCACATTCCTCTTGTACATCGCTTCCTATCTTCTGAGAATTGCTCCACACTCCTCCTGTACATCACTTCCTATCTTCTGTGCATCGCTCCACACTCCTCCTGTACATCACTTCCTATCTTCTGCGCATCGCTCCACACTCCTCCCGTACATCGCTTCCTATTTTCTGCGCAACGCTCCACACTCCTTCTGTACATCGCTTCCTATCGTCTGAGAATCGCTCCAAACTCCTCTTGTACATCACTTCCTATCTTCTGAGAATCGCTCGACACTCCTCCTGTACATCGCTTCCTATCGTCCGAGAATCGCTCCACACTCCTCCTGTACAACGCTTCCTATCTTCCGAGAAACGCTCCATACTCCTCCTGTACATCGCTTCCTATCTTCTGAGAATCGCTCCACACTCCTCCTGTACATTGCTTCCTATCTTCTGAGCATCCCTCCATACACCTCCTGTACATCGCTTCCTATCTTCTGAGCATCCCTCCACACTCCTCCTGTACATCGCTTTCTATCTTCTGAGCATCACTCCATACTCCTCCTGTACAACACTTCCTATCTTCTGAGTATCGCTCCACACTCCTCCTGTACATCACTTTCTATCTTCTGAGAATCGCTCCACACTCCTCCTGTACATCACTTCCTATCTTCTGAGAATCGCTCCACACTCCTCCTGTACATCGTTTCCTATCTTCTAAGCATCGCTCTATACTCCTCCTGTACATCACTTCCTATATTCTAAGTATCGCTCCGCACTTCTCATATACATCACTACCTATCTTCTGAGAATCGCTCCATACTCCTCCTGTACATCATTTCCTATCTTCTGAGCATCGCTCCACACTCCTCCTGTACATTGCTTCCTAACTTCTTAGTATCGCTCCACACTCCTCCTGTACATCGCTTCCTATCTTCTGAGAATCGCTCCACACTCCTCCTGTACATCGCTTCCTATCTTCTGAGCATCCCTCCATACTCCTCCTGTACATCGCTTCCTATCTTCTGAGCATCCCTCCACACTCCTCCTGTACATCGCTTTCTATCTTCTGAGCATCGCTCCATACTCCTCCTGTACAACACTTCCTATCTTCTGAGTATCGCTCCACACTCCTCCTGTACATCACTTTCTATCTTTTGAGAATCGCTCCACACTCCTCCTGTACATCACTTCCTATCTTCTGAGAATCGCTCCACACTCCTCCTGTACATCGTTTCCTATCTTCTAAGCATCGCTCTATACTCCTCCTGTACATCACTTCCTATATTCTAAGTATCGCTTCGCACTTCTCATATACATCACTACCTATCTTCTGAGAATCGCTCCATACTCCTCCTGTACATCATTTCCTATCTTCTGAGCATCGCTCCACACTCCTCCTGGACATTGCTTCCTAACTTCTAAGTATCGCTCCATACTCCTCCTGTACATCACTTCCTATCTTCTAAACATCGCTCCATGCTCCTCCTGTACAACACTTCCTATCTTCTGCTCATCGCTCCACACTCCTCCCATACATCGCTTCCTATTTTCTGTGCATCGCTCCACACTCCTCCTGTACATCGCTTCCTATCTTCTGAGAATCGCTCCACACTCCTCCTGTACATCGCTTCATATCTTCGGAGAATCGCTCCACACTCCTCCTGTACATCGATTCCTATCTTCCGAGAAAAGCTATATACTCCTTCTGTACATCGCTTCCTATCTTTTGAGAATCGCTCCACACTCCTGTACATCATTTCCTATCTTCTGAGAATCGCTCCACACTCATCTTGTACATCGCTTTCTATTTTCTGAGAATCGCTCCACACTCCTCCTGTACATCGATTCCTATCTTCCGAGAAACGCTATATACTCCTCCTGTACATCGCTTCCTATCTTTTGAGAATCGCTCCACACTCCTCCTGTACATCGCTTCTTATCTTCTAAGAATCGCTCCACACTCCTCCTGTACATCACTTCCTATCTTCTGAGAATCGCTCCACACTCCTCCTGTATATCGCTTCCTATCTTCTGTGCATCACGCCACACTCCTCCCGTACATCACTTCCTATCTTCTGCGCAACGCTCCACACTCCTCCTGTACATCGCTTCCTATTTTCTGCGCATCGCTCCACACTCCTTTTGTACATAGCTTCCTATCTTCTGAGAATCGCTCCACACTCCTCCTGTACATTGCTTCCTATCGTCCGAGAATCGCTCCACACTCCTGTACATCGCTTCCTATCTTCCGAGAATCGCTCCACATTCCTCTTGTACATTGCTACCTATCTTCTGAGAATTGCTCCACACTCCTCCTGTACATCACTTCCTATCTTCTGTGCATCGCTCCACACTCCTCTTGTACATCACTTCCTATCTTCTGCGCATCGCTCCACACTCCTCCCGTACATCGCTTCCTATTTTCTGCGCATCACTCCACACTTCTTCTGTACATAGCTTCCTATCTTCTGAGAATCGCTCCAAACACCTCTTGTACATCGCTTCCTATCTTCTGAGAATCGCTCCACACTCCTCCTGTACATCGCTTCCTATCGTCCGAGAATCGCTCCACACTCCTCCTGTACAACGCTTCCTATCTTCCGAGAAACGCTCCATACTCCTCCTGTACATCGCTTCCTATCTTCTGAGAATCGCTCCACACTCCTCCTGTACATCGATTCCTATCTTCCAAGAAACGCTATATACTCCTCCTGTACATCGCTTCCTATCTTTTGAGAATCGCTCCACACTCCTTCCGTACATCGCTTCCTATTTTCTGCGCATCGCTCCACACTACTCCTGTACATCGCTTCCTATCTTCTAAAAATCGCTCCATACTCCTTTTGTACATCGCTTCCTATCTTCTGAGAATCGCTCCACACTCCTGTACATTGCTTCCTATCGTCTGAGAATCGCTCCACACTCCTCCTGTACATCGCTTCCTATCTTCCGAGAATCGCTCCACACTCCTGTACATCGCTTCCTAACTTCTGAGAATTGCTCCACACTCCTCCTGTACATCACTTCCTATCTTCTGTGCATCGCTCCACACTCCTCCTGTACATCACTTTCTATCTTCTGTGCATCGCTCCACACTCCTCCCGTACATCGCTTCCTATTTTCTGCGCAACGCTCCACACTCCTTCTGTACATCGCTTCCTATCTTCTGAGAATCACAAAAAACTCCTCTTGTACATCGCTTCCTATCTTCTGAAAATCGCTCCACACTCCTCCTGCACATCGCTTCCTATCGTTCGAGAATCGATCCACACTCCTCCTGTACAACGCTTCCTATCTTCCGAGAAACGCTCCATACTCCTCCCGTACATCGCTTCCTATCTTCTGAGAATCGCTCCACACTCCTCCTGTACATCGCTTCCTATCTTCTGAGCATACCTCCATACTCCTCCTGTACATCGCTTCCTATTTTCTGAGCATCCCTCCACACTCCTCCTGTACATCGCTTTCTATCTTCTGAGCATCGCTCCATATTCCTCCTGTACAACACTTCCTATCTTCTGAGTATCGCTCCACACTCCTCCTGTACATCACTTCCTATCTTCTTAGAATCGCTCCACACTCCTCCTGTACATCACTTCCTATCTTCTGCGCATCGCTCCACACTCCTCCCGTACATCGCTTCCTATGTTCTGCGCATCGCTCCACACTCCTCCTGTACATCGCTTCCTATCTTCTGAGAATCGCTCCATACTCCTTTTGTACATCGCTTCCTATCTTCTGAGAATTGCCCCACACTCCTGCTGTACATCACTTCCTATCTTCTGAGAATCGCTCCATACTCCTCCTGTACATCACTTCCTATCTTCTGAGTATCGCTCCACACTCCTCCTGTACATCACTTCCTATCTTCTTAGAATCGCTCCATACTCCTCCTGTACATCACTTCCTATCTTCTGAGAATTACTCCACACTCCTCCTGTACATCACTTCCTATCTTCTGTGCATCGCTCCACCCTCCTCCTGTACATCACTTCCTATCTTCTGCGTATCGCTCCACACTCCTCCCGTACATCGCTTCCTATTTTCTACACATCGCTCCACACTCCTCCTGTACATCACTTCCTATCTTCTGAGAATCGCTCCACACTCCTCCTGTACATCGTTTCCTATCTTCTAAGCATCGCTCTATACTCCTCCTGTACATCACTTCCTATCTTCTGCGTATCGCTCCACACTCCTCCCGTACATCGCTTCCTATTTTCTACACATCGCTCCACACTCCTCCTGTACATCGCTTCCTATCTTCTGAGTATCGCTCCATACTCCTCCTGTACATCACTTTTTCTCTCCTCCTCCTGTACATTGCTTGTTCTAAGAATTGCTCCACACTCCTCCTGTACATCGCTTCCTATCTTCTGAGAATTGCTCCACACTCCTCCTGTACATCGCTTCCTATCTTCTGCGCAACGCTCCACACTCCTCCCGTACATCGCTTCCTATTTTCTACGCATCGCTCCACACTCCTCCTGTACATGGCTACCTATCTTCTGAGCATCGCTCCATACTCCTGTACATTGCTTCCTATCTTCTGAGAATCGCTCCACACTCTTCCTGTACATCGCTTCCTATCTTCTGAGAAACGCTCCACACTCCTCCTGTACATTGATTCCTATCTTTTGAGAATCGCTCCACACTCCTCCTGTACATTGCTTCCTATCTTCTGAGAATCGCTCCACGCTCCTCCTGTACATCGCTTGATATCTTCTGAGAATCGCTCCACACTCCTCCTGTACATCGCTTCCTATTTTCTGAGAATCGCTCCACACTCCTCCTGTACATCGCTTCCTATCTTCTAAGTATCGCTCCATACTACTACTGTACATCATTTCCTATCTTCTGAGAAGCGCTCCACATTCCTCCTGTACATCGCTTCCTATCTTCTAAGTATCGCTCCACACTCCTCCTGTACATCACTTCCAGTCTTCTGAGAATCGCTCCATACTCCTCCTGTACATCACTTCCTATCTTCTGAGTATCGCTACACACTCCTCCTGTACATCACTTCCTATCTTCTGAGAATCGCTCCATACTCCTCCTTTACATCACTTCCTATCTTCTGAGAATCACTCCACACTCCTCCTGTACATCACTTCCTATCTTCTGTGCATCGCTCCACACTCCTCCTGTACATCACTTCCTATCTTCTAAGAATCGCTCCACACTCTTCCTGTACATCGCTTCCTATCTTCTAAGTCTCGCTCAATACTCCTCCTGTACATCACTTCCTATCTTCTGAGAAGCGCTCCACATTCCTTCTGTACATCGCTTCCTATCTTCTAAGTATCGCTCCACACTCCTTCTGTACATCTCTTCCTATCTTCTGAGAATCGCTCCATACTCCTCCTGTACATCACTTCCTATCTTCTGTGCATCCCTCTACACTCCTCCTGTACATCACTTCCAATCTTCTGCGCATCGCTTCACATTCCTCCTGTAAATCGCTTCCTATCTTCTGCGCATTGCTCCACACTCCTCCTGTACATCGCTTCCTATCTTCTGCTCATCCCTCCACACTCCTCCTGTACATCGCTTCCTATCTTCTAAGCATCACTCTATACTCCTCCTGTACATCACTTCCTATCTTCAAGAATTACTCCATACTCCTTGTGTACATCACTTCCTATCTTCTGAGAATTTCTCCACACTACTCATGTACATCACTTCCTATCTTCTGCGCATCGCTCCACACTCCTCCTGTGCATCTCTTCCTATTTTCTGCGCACCGCTCCACACTCCTCCTGTACATGGCTTCCTATCTTCTGAGAATCGCTCCACACTCCTCCTGAACAACGCTTCCTATCTTCTGACTATCGCTCCATACTCCTATGGTACATCGCTTCCTATCTTCCGAGAATCGCTCCACACTCCTCCTGTACATCGCTTCCTATATTCTGAGCATCGCTCCACACTCCTCCTGTAAATCGCTTCCTATCTTCTGCGCATCGCTCCACACTCCTGTACATCGCTTCCTATCTTCTGAGAATCGCACCACACTCCTCCTGTACATCGCTTCCTATCTTCTGAGCATCGCTCCATACTCCTCCTGTACATCACTTCCTATCTTCTGAGTATCGCTCCACACTCCTCCTGTACATCACTACCTATCTTCTGAGAACTACTCCATACTCCTCGTGAACATCACTTCCTATCTTCTGAGAATCGCTCCACACTCCTCCTGTATATCGATTCTCCTCCTCCCGAGAAATGCTATATAGTTCTCCTTTACATCGCTTCCTATCTTTTGAGAATCGCTCCACACTCCTCCTGTACATCGTTTCCTATCTTCTGAGAATCGCTCCATACTCCTCCTGTACATCGCTTCCTATCTTCTGAGAATCGCTCCACACTCCTCCTGTATATGGATTCCTATCTTCCGAGAAACGCTTTATACTCCTCCTGTACATCGCTTCCTATCTTTTGAGAATCGCTCCACACTCCTCCTATACATCACTTCCTATCGTCTGTGCATCGCTCCACACTCCTCCTGTACCTCGCTTCCTATTTTCTGCGCATCGCTCCACACTCCTCCTGTACATCGCTTTCTATCTTCTGAGAATCACTCCATACTCCTTTTGTACATCGCTTCCTATCTTATAAGAATCGCTCCACACTCATCCTGTACATTGCTTCCTATCGTCCGAGAATCGCTCCACACTTCTCCTGTACAACACTTCCTATATTCTGAGTATCACTCCACACTCCTCCTGTACATCACTTCCTATCTTCTGAGAATCGCTCCACACTCCTCCTGTACATCACTTCCTATCTTCTGCGCATCGGTTCACACTCCTCCTGTACATCGCTTCCAATCTTCTGTGCATCACTCCACACTCCTCCTGTACATCACTTCCTATCTTCTGCGCATCGCTCTACACTCCTCTTGTACATCGCTTCCTATCTTCTGAGCATCGCTCCACACTCCTCCTGTACATCGCTTCCTAACTTCTAAATATCGCTCCATACTACTACTGTACATCACTTCCTATCTTCTGAGAAGCACTCCACATTCCTCCTGTACATCGTTTCCTATCTTCTAAGTATCATCCACACTCCTCCTGTACATCACTTCCTATCTTCTGAGTATCGCTCCACACTCCTCCTGTACATTGCTTCCTTTCTTTTGAGAATCGCTCCATACTCCTCCTGTACATCGCTTCCTATGTTCTGAGAATCGCTCCACACCCCTCCTGTACATCGCTTCCTATCTTCTGAGAATCGCTCCACACTCCTCCTGTGTACATCGATTCCTATCTTCCGAGAAACACTATATACTCCTCCGGTACATCGCTTCCTATCTTTTGAGAATCGCTCCACACTCCTCCTGTACATCACTTCCTATCTTCTGCGCATCGCTCCACACTCCTCCCGTACATCGCTTCCTATTTTCTACACATCGTTCCACACTCCTGTACATCGCTTCCTATCTTCTAAAAATCTCTCCATACTCCTTTTGTACATCGCTTCCTATCTTCTGAGAATCGTTCCACACTCCTCCTGTACATTGCTTCCTATCGTCCGAGAATCGCTCCACACTCCTCCTCTACATCACTTCCTATCTTCTGAGAATTGTTCCACACTCCTCCTGTACATCACTTCCTATCTTCTGTGCATCGCTCCACACTCCTCCTGTACATCACTTCCTATCTTCTGCGCATCGCTCCACACTCCTCCCGTACATCACTTCCTATTTTCTGCGCATCGCTCCACACTCCTTCTGTACATCGCTTCCTATCTTCTTAGAATCGCTCCAAACACCTCTTGTACATCGCTTCCTACCTTCTGAGAATCGCTCCACACTTCTCCTGTACATCACTTCCTATCTTCTGAGAATCGCTCCATACTCCTCCTGTACATCACTTCCTATCTTCTGAGTATCGCTCCACACTCCTCCTGTACATCACTTCCTATCTTCTGTGCATCGCTCCACACTCCTCCTGTACATCACTTCCTATCTTCTGCGCATCGCTCCACACTCCTCCCGTACATCGCTTCCTATTTTCTGCGCATCGCTCCACACTCCTTCTGTACATCGCTTCCTATCTTCTTAGAATCGCTCCAAACACCTCTTGTACATCGCTTCCTACCTTCTGAGAATCGCTCCACACTTCTCCTGTACATCACTTCCTATCTTCTGAGAATCGCTCCATACTCCTCCTGTACATCACTTCCTATCTTCTGAGTATCGCTCCACACTCCTCCTGTACATCACTTCCTATCTTCTGTGCATCGCTCCACCCTCCTCCTGTACATCACGTCCTATCTTCTGCGCATTGCTCCACACACCCGTACATCGCTTCCTATTTTCTACACATCGCTCCACACTCCTCCTGTACATCGCTTCCTATCTTCTGATTATCGCTCCATACTCCTCCTGTACATCACTTTTTCTCTTCTAAGTATCACTTAATACTCTTCTTCCTGTACACTGCTTCCTTTCTTTTGAGAATCGCTCCATACTCCTCCTGTACATCGCTTCCTATCTTCTGAGAATCGCTCCAAACTCCTCCTGTACATAGCTTCCTATCTTCTGAGAATCTCTCCACACTCCTCCTGTACATGGATTCCTATCTTCCGAGAAACGCTATATACTCCTCCGGTACATCGCTTCCTATCTTTTGAGAATTACTCCACAGTCCTCCTGTACATCACTTCCTATCTTCTGAGAATCGCTCCATACTCCTCCTGTACATCGCTTCCTATCTTCTGAGAATCGCTCCACACTCCTCCTGTACATCGCTTCCTATCTTCTGAGAATCGCTCCACACTCCTCCTGTACATCGATTCCTATCTTCCGAGAAACGCTATATTCTCCTCCGGTACATCGCTTCCTATCTTCTGAGAATTACTCCACACTCCTCCTGTACATCGCTTCCTATCTTTCGAGAATCGCTCCATACTCCTCCTGTACATCGCTTCCTATCTTCTGAGAATCGCTCCACACTCCTCCTGTACATCGATTCCTATCTTCCAAGAAACGCTATATACTTCTCCTGTACATCGCTTCCTATCTTTTGAGAATCGCTCCACACTCCTCCTGTTCATCGCTTCCTATCTTCTGTGCCTCGCTCCACACTCCTCTTGTACATCACTTCCTATCTTCTGCGCATCGCTCCACACTCCTCCCTTACATCACTTCCTATTTTCTACGCATCGCTCCACACTCCTCCTGTACATCGCTTCCTATCTTCTAAAAATCGCTCCATACTCCTTTTGTACATCGCTTCCTATCTTCTGAGAATCGCTCCACACTCCTCCTGTACATTGCTTCCTATCGTCCGATAATCACTCTACACTCCTCCTGTACATTGCTTCCTATCTTCTGAGAATCGCTCCACATTCCTCCTGTACATCGCTTCCTATCTTCTGAGAATTGCTCCACACTCCTCCTGTACATCAATTCCTACCTTCTGTGCATCGCTCCACACTTCTCCTGCACATCACTTCCTATCTTCTGCGCATCACTCCACACTCCTCCCATACATCTCTTCCTAATTTCTGCGCATCGCTCCACACTCCTTCTGTACATCGCTTCCTATCTTCTGAGAATTGCTCCAAACTCCTCTTGTACATCGCTTCCTACCTTCTGAGAATCGCTCCACACTCCTCCTGTACATCGCTTCCTATCGTCCGAGAATCACTCCACACTCCTCCTGTACATCGCTTCCTATCGTCCGAGAATCGCTCCACACTCCTCCTGTACATCACTTCCTATATTCCGAGAAATGCTCCATACTCCACCTGTACATCGCTTCCTATCTTCTGAGAATCGCTTCACACTCCTCCTGTACATCGCTTCCTATCTTCTGAGCATCCCTCCATGCTCCTCCTGTACATCGCTTCCTATCTTCTGAGCATCCCTCCACACTCCTCCTGTACATCGCTTTCTATCTTCTGAGCATCGCTCCATACTCCTCCTGTACAACACTTCCTATCTTCTGAGTATTGCTCCACACTCCTCCTGTACATCACTTCCTATCTTCTGTGCATCGCTCCACACTCCTCCTGTACATCACTTCCTATGTTCTGCGCATCGCTCCACACTCCTCCCATACATGGATTCCTATTTTCTGCGCATCGCTCCACACCCCTCCTGTACATCGCTTCCTATCTTCTGAGAATCGCTCCATACTCCTTTTGTACATCGCTTCCTATCTTCTGAGAATCGCTCCACACTCCTCCTGTACATCACTTCCTATCTTCTGTGCATCGCTCCACCTCCTCCTGTAAATCACTTCCTATCTTCTGCGCATCGCTCCACACTCCTCCCGTACATCGCTTCCTATTTTATACACATCGCTCCACACTCCTCCTGTACATTTCTTCCTATCTTCTGAGTATCGCTCCATACTCCTCCTGTACATCACTTTTTCTCTTCTAAGTATCACTTCATACTCCTACTCCTGTACATTGCTTCCTTTCTTTTGAGAATCGCTCCATACTCCTCCTGTACATCGCTTCCTATCTTCTGAGAATTGCTCCACACTCCTCCTGTACATCGCTTCCTATCTTCTGAGAATCACTCCACACTCCTCCTGTACATCGATTCCAATCTTCCGAGAAACGCTATATACTCCTGTACATCGCTTCCTATCTTTTGAGAATCGCTCCACACTCCTGTACACCGCTTCCTATCTTCTGAGAATCGCTCCATACTCTTCCTGTATATCGCTTCCTATCTTATGAGAATCGCTCCACACTCCTTTACATCGATTCCTATCTTCCGAAAAACGCTATATACTCCTCCTGTACATCGCTTCCTATCTTTTGAGAATCACTCCACACTCCTACTGTACATCGCTTCCTATCTTCTGTGCATCGCTCCACACTCCTCCCGTACATCGCTTCCTATTTTCTGCGCATCGCTCCACACTCCTCCTGTACATCGCTTCCTATCTTCTGAGAATCACTCCACACTCCTCCTGTACATCACTTCCTATTTTCTGAGAATCGCTCCATACTCCTCCTGTACATCACTTTCTATCATCTGAGTATCGCTCCACACTCCTCCTGTACATCACTTCCTATCTTCTGTGCATCGCTCCACCCTCCGCCTGTACATCACTTCCTATCTTCTGCGCATTGCACCACACTCCTCCCGTACATCGCTTCCTATTTTCTACAGATCGCTCCACACTCCTCCTGTACATCGCTTCCTATCTTCTGAGTATCGCTCCATACTCCTGCTGTACATCACTTTTTCTCTTCTAAGTATCAATTAATACTCCTCCTCCTGTACATTGCTTCCTTTCTTTTGAGAATCACTCCATACTCCTCCTGTACATCGCTTCCTATGTTCTGAGAATCGCTCCACACTCCTCCTGTACATCACTTCCTATCTTCTGAGAATCGCTCCACACTCCTCCTGTACATCGATTCCTATCTTCTGAGAAACGCTATATACTCCTCCGGTACATCGCTTCCTATCTTTTGAGAATTTCTCCACACTCCTCCAGTACATCGCTTTGTATCTTCTGAGAATCGCTCCATACTCCTCCTGTACATTGCTTCTTATCTTCTGAGAATTGCTCCACACTCCTCCTGTACATCGATTCCTATCTTCCAAGAAACGCTATATACTCCTCCTGTACATCGTTTCCTATCTTTTGAGAATCGCTCCACACTCCTCCTGTACATCGCTTCCTATCTTCTGTGCATCGCTCCACACTCCTCCTGTACATCGCTTCCTATTTTCTACGCATCGCTCCACACTCCTCCTGTACATCGCTTCCTATCTTCTAAAATTCGCTCCATAGTCCTTTTGTACATCGCTTCCTATCTTCTGAGAATCGCTCCACACTCCTCCTGTACATCCTTCGCTACATGTCCTCCTCACACCTCGCTAAGAGTCTT
>BLSH010190013.1:45047-59785 GCA_018402905.1 Glandirana rugosa
ACGTGTCTTCTATCCTTCGCTACATGTCCTCCTCATACATCACTTTTTCTCTTCTAAGTATCAATTAATACTCCTCCTCCTGTACATTGCTTCCTTTCTTTTGAGAATCACTCCATACTCCTCCTGTACATCGCTTCCTATGTTCTGAGAATCGCTCCACACTCCTCCTGTACATCACTTCCTATCTTCTGAGAATCGCTCCACACTCCTCCTGTACATCGATTCCTATCTTCTGAGAAACGCTATATACTCCTCCGGTACATCGCTTCCTATCTTTTGAGAATTTCTCCACACTCCTCCAGTACATCGCTTTGTATCTTCTGAGAATCGCTCCATACTCCTCCTGTACATTGCTTCTTATCTTCTGAGAATTGCTCCACACTCCTCCTGTACATCGATTCCTATCTTCCAAGAAACGCTATATACTCCTCCTGTACATCGCTTCCTATCTTTTGAGAATCGCTCCACACTCCTCCTGTACATCGCTTCCTATCTTCTGTGCATCGCTCCACACTCCTCCTGTACATCGCTTCCTATTTTCTACACATCGCTCCACACTCCTCCTGTACATCGCTTCCTATCTTCTAAAAATCGCTCCATACTCCTTTTGTACATCGCTTCCTATCTTCTGAGAATCGCTCCACACTCCTCCTGTACATTGCTTCCTATCGTCCGAGAATCTCTCCACACTCCTCCTGTACATCGCTTCCTATCTTCAGAGAATCGCTCCACATTCCTCCTGTACATCGCTTCCTATCTTCTGAGAATTGCTCCACACTCCTCCTGTACATCGCTTCCTATCTTCTGAGAATCGCTCCAAACTCCTCTTGTACATCGCTTCCTACCTTCTGAGAATCGCTCCACACTCCTCCTGTACATCACTTCCTATCTTCTGAGAATCGCTCCATACTCCTCCTGTACATCACTTCCTATCTTCTGAGTATCGCTCCACACTCCTCCTGTACATCACTACCTATCTTCTGCGCATCGCTCCACACTCCTCCCATACATCGCTTCCTATTTTCTGCGCATCACTCCACACTCCTCCTGTACATCGCTTCCTATCTTCTGAGAATCGCTCCATACTCCTTTTGTACATCGCTTCCTATCTTCTGAGAATCGCTCCACACTCCTCCTGTACATCGATTCCTATCTTCCGAGAAACGCTATATACTCCTCCTGTACATCGCTTCCTATCTTTTGAGAATCGCTCCACACTCCTCCTGTACACCGTTTCCTATCATCTGAGAATCGCTCCATACTCCTCCTGTATATCGCTTCCTATCTTCTGAGAATCGCTCCACACTCCTCCTGTACATCGATTCCTATCTTCCGAGAAACTCTATATACTCCTCCTGTACATCGCTTCCTAACTTCTAAGTATCGCTCCATACTCCTCCTGTACATCACTTCCTATCTTCTAAACATCTCTCCATACTCCTCCTGTACAACACTTCCTATCTTCTCAGTATCGCTCCACACTCCTCCTGTACATCACTTCCTATCTTCTGAGAATCGCTCCACACTCCTCCTGTACATCACTTCCTATCTTCTGTGCATCGCTCCACACTCCTCCTGTACATCACTTCCTATCTTCTACGCATCGCTCCACACTCCTCCCGTACATCTCTTCTTATTTTCTGCGCATCACTCCACACTCCTCCTGTACATCGCTTTCTATCTTCTGAGAATCGCTCCATACTCCTCCTGTACACCGCTTCCTATCATCTGAGAATCGCTCCATACTCCTCCTGTATATCGCTTCCTATCTTCTGAGAATCGCTCCACACTCCTCCTGTACATCGATTCCTATCTTCCGAGAAACTCTATATACTCCTCCTGTACATCGCTTCCTATCTTTTGAGAATCACTCCACACTCCTCCCGTACATCGCTTCCTATTTTCTGCGCCTCGCTCCACACTCCTCCTGTACATCGCTTCCTATCTTCTGAGAATCACTCCATACTCCTTTTGTACATCGCTTCCTATCTTATAAGAATCGCTCCACACTCCTCCTGTACATTGCTTCCTATCGTCCGAGAATTGCTCCACACTCCTCCTGTACATCGCTTCCTATCTTCCGAGAATCGCTCCACACTTCTCCTGTACATCGCTTCCTATCTTCTGAGAATTGCTCCACACTCCTCCTGTACATCACTTCCTATCTTCTGCGCATCGCTTCACACTCCTCCTGTACATCGCTTCCTATCTTCTGCGCATCGCTCCACACTCCTCCCATACATCGCTTCCTATTTTCTGCGCATCGCTACACACTCCTTCTGTACATCGCTTCCTATCTTCTGAGAATCGCTCCAAACTCCTCTTGTACATCGCTTCCTATCTTCTGAGAATCGCTCCACAATCCTCCTGTACATCGCTTCCTATTGTCGGAGAATTGCTCCACACTCCTCCTGTACATCGCTTCCTATCTTCCGAGAAACGCTCCATACTCCTCCTGTACATCGCTTCCTATCTTCTTAGAATCGCTCCACACTCCTGTACATCGCTTCCTATCTTCTGAGCATCCCTCCACACTCCTCCTGTACATCGCTTCCTATCTTCTAAGCATCGCTCTATACTCCTCCTGTACATCACTTCCTATCTTCTAAGTATCGCTCCACACTTCTCATATAAATCACTACCTATCTTCTGAGAATCGCTCCATACTCCTCCTGTACATCATTTCCTATCTTCTGAGCATCGCTCCACACTCCTCCTGTACATTGCTTCCTAACTTCTTAGTATCGCTCCATACTCCTCCTGTACATCACTTCCTATCTTTTAAACATCTCTCCATACTCCTCCTGTACAACACTTCCTATCTTCTGAGTATCGCTCCACACTCCTCCTGTACATCACTTCCTATCTTCTGAGAATCGCTCCACACTCCTCCTGTACATCACTTCCTATCTTCTGTGCATCCCTCCACACTCCTCCTCTACATCACTTCCTATCTTCTGCGCATTGCTCCACACTCCTCCCGTACATCGCTTCCTATTTTCTGCGCATCGCTCCACACTCCTCCTGTACATCGCTTCCTATCTTCTAAGAATCGCTCCATACTCCTTTTGTACATCGCTTCCTATCTTCTGAGAATCGCTCCACACTCCTCCTGTACATCGCTTCCTATCTTCGGAGAATCACTCCACACTCCTCCTGTACATCGCTTCCTATCTTCCGAGAATCGCTCCACACTCCTCCAGTACATCACTTCCTATCTTCTACGCATCGCTCCACACTCCTCCTGTACATAGCTTCCTATCTTCTGAGTATCGCTCCATACTCCTGTACATTGCTTCCTATCTTCTGAGAATCGCTCCACACTCCTCCTGTACATCGCTTCCTATCTTCTGAGAATCGCTCCACACTCCTGTACATCGATTCCTATCTTCCGAGAAACGCTATATACTCCTCCTGTACATCGCTTCCTATCTTTTGAGAATCGCTCCACACTCCTCCTGTACATCGCTTCCTATCTTCTGAGAATCGCTCCACGCTCCTCCTGTACATCGCTTGATATCTTCTGAGAATCGCTCCACTCTCCTCCTGTGCATCGCTTCCTATCTTCTGAGAATCGCTCCACGCGCTTCCTGTACATCACTTCCTATCTTCTGCGCATTGCTCTAAACTCCTCCTGTACATCGCTTCCTATCTTCTGGGCATCGCTCCACACTCCTCCTGTACATTGCTTCCTATCTTCTGTGCATCGCTCCACACTCCTCCTGTACATCACTTCCTATCTTCTGCGCATCGCTCCGCACTCCTCCTGTACATTGCTTCCTATCGTCCATGAATTGCTCCACACTCCTCCTGTACATTGCTTCCTATCTTCCGAGAATCGCTCCACACTCCTCCTGTACATCGCTTCCTATCTTTTGAGAATTGCTCCACACTCCTCCTGTACATCACTTCCTATCTTCTGCGCATCGCTTCACACTCCTCCTGTACATCGCTTCCTATCTTCTGCGCATCGCTCCACACTCCACCTGTACATCACTTCCTATTTTCTGGGCATCGCTCCACACTCCTCCTGTACATCGCTTCCTATCTTCTGAGAATCGCTCCAAACTCCTCTTGTACATCGCTTCCTATCTTCTGAGAATCGCTCCACACTCCTCCTGTACATCGCTTCCTATCGTCTGAGAATCGCTCCGCACTCCTCCTGTACATCGCTTCCTATCTTCTGAGAATCGCTCCACACTCCTCCTGTACATCGCTTCCTATCTTCCGAGAATCGCTCCACACTCCTCCTGTACATCGCTTCCTGTCTTCTGAGAATTGCTCCACACTCCTCCTGTACATCGCTTCCTATCTTCTGAGAATCGCTCCACACGCTTCCTGTACATCACTTCCTATCTTCTGTGCATCGCTCCAAACTCCTCCTGTACATCACTTCCTATCTTCTGCGCATCGCTCCACACTCCTCCTGTACATCATTTCCTATCTTCTGAGCATCGCTCCACACTCCTCCTGGACATTGCTTCCTATCATCGAAGTATCGCTCCATACTCCTCCTGTGCATCACTTCCTATCTTCTAAACATCGCTCCATACTCTTTCTGTACAACACTTCCTATCTTCTGAGTATCGCTCCACACTCCTCCTGTACGTCACTTCCTATCTTCTGTGCATCGCTCCACACTCCTCCTATACATCAATTCCTATCTTCTGAGAATCGCTCCACACTACTCCTGTACATCACTTCCCATCTTCTGTGTATCGCTCCAAACTCCTCCTGTACATCACTTCCTATCTTATGCGCATCGCTTCACACTCCTCCCGTACATCGCTTCCTGTCTTCTGAGAATTGCTCCACACTCCTCCTGTACATCACTTCCTATCTTCTGAGAATCACTCCACACGCTTCCTGTACATCACTTCCTATCTTCTGTGCATCGCTCCAAACTCCTCCTGTACATCACTTCCTGTCTTCTGCGCATCGCTCCACACTCCTCCTGTACATCATTTCCTATCTTCTGAGCATCGCTCCACACTCCTCCTGGACATTGCTTCCTAACTTAGAAGTATCGCTCCATACTCCTCCTGTGCATCACTTCCTATCTTCTAAACATCGCTCCATACTCCTCCTGTACAACACTTCCTATCTTCTGAGTATCGCTCCACACTCCTCCTGTACGTCACTTCCTATCTTCTGTGCATCGCTCCACACTCCTCCTATACATCAATTCCTATCTTCTGAGAATCGCTCTACACTACTCCTGTACATCACTTCCCATCTTCTGTGTATCGCTCCAAACTCCTCCTGTACATCACTTCCTATCTTATGCGCATTGCTTCACACTCCTCCCGTACATCGCTTCCTATTTTCTACGCATCGCTCCACACTCCTCCTGTACATCGCTTCCTATCTTCCGAGTATCGCTCCACACTCCTCCTGTACATCACTTCCTATCTTCTGAGAATTGCTCCATACTCCTCCTGTACACCACTTCCTATCTTCTGAGAATCGCTCCACACTCCTCCTGTACATCATTTCCTATCTTCTGCGCATCTCTCCACACTCCTCCTGTACATCGCCTCCTATCTTCTGTGTACCGCTCCACACTCCTCCTGTACATCGCTTCCTATCTTCTGAGAATCGCTCCACACTCCTCCTGAACATCGCTTCCTATCTTCTGAGAATCACTCCCTACTCCTCCTGTACATCGCTTCCTATCTTCCGAGAATCGCTGCACACTCCTCCTGTACATCGCTTCCTATCTTCTAAGTACCGCTCCACACTCCTCTTGTACATCACTTTCTATCTTCTAAGTATCGCTCCACAATCCTCCTATACATTACTTCCTATCTTCTGAGAATCACTTCATACTCCTGTACATCATTTCCTATCATCTGAGCATCGCTCCACACTCCTCCTGTACATTGCTCCCTATCTTCTAAGTATCGCTCCATACTCCTCCTGTACATCACTTCCTATCTTCTGAGAAGCGCTCCACACTCCTCCTGTACATCGCTTCCTATCTTCTAAGTATCGCTCCACACTCCTCCTGTACATCACTTCCTATCTTCTGAGCATCGCTCCATACTCCTCCTGTACATCACTTCCTATCTTCTGAGTATCGCTCCACACTCCTCCTGTACATCACTTCCTATCTTCTGAGAATCTCTCCATACTCCTCCTGTACATCACTTCCTATCTTCTGAGAATCACTCCACACTCCTCCTGTACATCACTTCCTATCTTCTGTGCATCGCTCCACACTCCTCCTGTACACCACTTCCTATCTTCTGCGCATCGCTCCACACTCCTCCTGTACATCGCTTCCTATTTTCTGCGCATCGCTCCCCACTCCTGTACATCGCTTCCTATCATCCGAGAATCGCTCCACACTCCTCCTGTACATCACTTCCTATCTTCTGAGTATCGCTCCACACTCCTCCTGTACATCGCTTCCTATCTTCTGCGCATCGTTCCACACTCCTCCTCTACATCGCTTCCTATCTTCTGCGCATCGCTCCACACTCCTGTACATCGCATCCTATCTTGTGAGAATCGCTCCACACTCCTCCTGTACATCGCCTTCTATCTTCTGAGAATCAGAATTAGCAAAGACATACAAACATAGAAACAAACAGTAGCCCATCGGGCAGCAGATTCAACAAACAGATGCACAATGTATACAACTTATACAATAGTAGTAAAGCTTCACAGAGATGTAATTATCCACGCATGACTCCGGTACATAGTTCTAGTTGGCTAGGCAGGAGACCATCTAAGGCAGGGGTCCTCAAACTATGGCCCTCCAGTTGTTCAGGAACTACAATGCCCATCATGCCTAGTCATGTCTGTGAATGTCAGAGTTTTACAATGCCTCATGGGATGTGTAGTTCTGCAACAGCTGGAGGGCCATAGTTTGAGGATCCCTGATCTAAGGCATAACATAACCTAATATTATTTGACAGAGGGTGGAAAAGGTGTGTCCAGCTTAAGGCACAATAACCAGTACCAATCATCATGGCAAAGGGGGGCATAGTGTAAGGGGGCTGGCCAGCCATCTTCCCCATATCCTTTGGAACCCCTTGCTCCTTTTCCTAGCATTGGATGTAATTTTATATAAGGGTAGTGCATTATTTATTAGTTTTAGCCATAGACCCTTAGTCAAAGTCTGCAAGCCCTTCCACGTCAGCAGGAGGGACTTCTTGGCATAGAAGAAAAGGATACCAGAAATTTTTTTGTATTTGATGGCTCCCACTACCTCCAAGTGCAGGGGGTTGCGATGGGGACATGTTGTGCCCCATTGTTTGCCAACCTGTACCTGGGGGGGTGGGAGCGCACCCTGTCCTCTGATGACAGATATGGTGCGTTTTGGCCCCACATCCTCCTCTGGCTCCGATACATAGATGATGTTTTCATGCTGTGGTCGGGCCGGAGGAGAGACTTTGGGAATTCTTCGCTCAACTTAATGCCAACGATTTCAATCTCACTTTCGCGTTACAATCTAGCCCTACATCCATCTCCTTTTTGGATATTTGTATCCTGTTAGAGGAGGGAGGTAGAGTGACCACCACGCTATACCATAAACCCACAGCTGGAAACACTATGTTTCATGTGCAGTTTCCACCCAAAACCCATGGTACAGAATATACCGCACTCCTAATATTTACGCCTTAGTCGCATTTGCTCTAATGACGAAATGTTCAAACGGGAGGCTAATGCCCTACGGGAAAGACTACTTCTTAGGGGTTATTCGTGCACTCTTTTGCGCAAGGCCTCTAATAAAGCCTATGGATGTTCTAGAGAGGACACCATGTTCCGCAGTAATAGATCTACACAAATTGATATAGTTCGCCTCATTACCCCCTATACTAGACAACACGCAAAACTAAGAAAAATTCTCCAGAGACACTGGTAGCTTTTACCTAATGATAATATCTTAAAGAAGTATGTGAGAGATAGCCCTGAAATAACATACAAAAGGGCACAATCTGTAAGGGATAGAATTACAAGGAGCCACTTCCAAGAAACACAGACACAAATTGATCTCAAGGGCACGTGGAAATGCGGATCGTGTCATTTTTGTCAATTTATTTTTAAAAATCAAACTTTTTTCCTGCCGAACGGTAAGCTACACACTATCAGACACCACGTGGACTGCCAAACTATTGGTGTGGTCTACGTGATATTCTGTGTGTGTGGCACGTTTTATGTGGGCAAAACGAAGCACCAATTTTTGCGCAGAATAAAAGATCGAATGTATTATGGCAACAAAAATATATTGTCCACCCCTATAGGCAGACATCTCACCTTATACCACCAGAATAATCCGGAGGTTGTCCGCTTTGTGGCCCTGGAAAGAATTCTGCCTAACCCTAGAGGGGGAGAGTTCGATAAAATCATCCTCCAGCGGTAAACACGCTGGATTTACACTTTAAAGGCCACAGGGGCACCAGGCCTCAATGAGGCACTGAGCTATAAACCATATCTATGATAGAAATGATGTGCTTGTATAGTGGCTCTTGTATTCATCCCCCCTTCACCTTATTTGGCTTTTTAGCCATTATATAAATCTATAGCTGGCTGTACTCTTCTCTCCCCCCTTTAGGTTGGTTATGTCCCCCTCGGGTATGGATGATTTTCCCCGTGTGGTTCCTCCCTTCTTCCTTCTCTCTCTCCTCTCCCCCTTTTTCTCTCTCCCCCTTGTTCTCCTATACGTGGGGCCTTTCTTGATACTGGACGGAATCGGTTCCGTGCCGTCTTTCTCCTTTTTTCTCCTTGTTTCTCTCTTCTCTTTGCTGGTTTCCGGATCATGACATATGACAACTCTCCCTGTCCATTTCTTGGATAATCCTTATCCATGTTTCCTTGACTCTATAGAAACTGTAATTTACACGTATGTTTTTAACCTTCCGAGTATTGGTCTCAGTGGTAATCTGTGGCACATGCGCCCCACGTCTCCATCTGGAGGCGTTAGGATGACGTGTGCGTTCCGGGCAGTGCATGGGGGAGTTTCCATTTCTCCTCCGGCGTCTTCTGGTAACTATGCACGCCCCCCTTTACACACGGCATGCCCACTGCATTGGGCATGCGCCATGATGTTGGAGCGCACGCCACGTCACACGGCCGCCTCATTGTTTATGACACGAGACATGCGCCGCCCACATCTGGGTGACGCCTACGCGTGACGTGGTGGGGGACGTATATCAGACGGCGTCCCACATGGCAGCGGACACACACGTGGATGGTGTGGCATACAGGTACAGGGCATGGGTCAGAGCTTTTCCATCCTGGTGCGGATGGTGTTTGATGCTTGCTTTTGAGCTACCCTCTAATCCCTTCCCCAGCTTGGTCTATTTGGTCTGAGTGTGTTCCTCTGCACCCGAGACGGTGGCGTCTGAGTTAGTAGGCACCTATCAGCTTACAGGTACTGGTAAATTGTGCTATCATTAATACCCTTTGAACATATGTGTATACACATACCGTTTATACATATTGTTCTTGTCTTCCTTCTATTAGATTATACTAAACACCGCCACTATACTGTACTCTTATGTGGCTGGCTGAGGACTGTGGAATTGCAGGTAGCTACTTAACCAGTTTTACATACCCCCGTTAGCTCTCATTACTCTCCCCTTGTTTTGATAGATACACATGTTTGAGGGTTATATGTATATACTCTTTATTTATAGACCCAAATTTGCCAACCCAGGTGCCGCACCATACCCTTTGGGGGATTCTCCTGATCCTCCTGTCCATCACAGGCGGTATCCTGTTCTAATAGAGGGTAAGTCTCCTCTCGAGTATATCCATCTTACCTACAGGATATATTTACCTTTAACACATGATACATACAGAAGGACACCTTCAACCTCCCTTTAGATAGCTTATTGAACCCACTTGGAGCCATCATGATGGATCACTTCACCATTCAGTGATTTCTTCCTCTCTGGAGACTTATGAGGCACTACTCTTTTTAGGTACACACTACCTTTGATTATTCAGAGCAGTATAGCTTTCATAATAATATAAAAGCTTGTATTATAGCTCATGACACTGAATGTATTCTAATAGGCACGAATATCTATACACTTAGGTCCTGAAACATTGGTCCATCGTGATTCATGCGATACTGCGCTCGTCTGATTACATCGCCACCTGTGTCCGCCCCCTGAGTATTTCCCATGTCCGTACACAGTCTACCGTAAGCATCTCAATGTGTGCACAGCATGCATATGGGTGTTACATTGTTATATTCATGTACCTTCTGATATGCAATTTGTACTACTATTATGTGATATTTACATTGATGTTCTCTTTTCTATCTAGTAATCTCAAATCCATATCCATGTTGTGAGGGGTCCTGAGGAAGCTTAAAAAGCGAAATGCGTAGACCTGCTCTGCACTATACATCATGGTTTTCGGTACTTTGTATCGTTCAGTATCAATAATTATGTGATCTAGAGATTATGTACAGGCTGTGTTTTGGACTATATTGTGTCCATTATTTTAGATATATTGTTAAACTTTTGATTTTTTTTTTATGTACTCTCCAATAAATATATGTGCTTTTACTACATTTGTGTTGTGTTATCTCGTGACGTGCCCTTAAAGTCCATTTCCATGGGGGTAACCCCATATTTTGTTTTTTCTGGCATTATTCAGGATGGTGGCACCCTCAGGAAAGCTTTCTCTTTCTCTAAAAAGATACTATGTTTCAAATGATCAAAGGGTTGAACTCCTGTGTATAGAAGAGTTTAGTTTAACCAATTAAAGACTAAATCTTTTCTGACATGCTGCTTACAAGAAAAATCCAGTACAGTATTTTCTGCTAGAAAATGACTTAAAACCCCCTAACATTATATATATTTTTTTAGCAGAGACCCTAGAGATAAGATGGCGGTAGTTTCAATATGTTATGTCACACGGTATTTGCAATTTTTTGGGAAAAATTATACTTTCAAAAAAAAAACCGAAACAGTGCTGTTAGCCCATTTTTTTTGTATATGTAAGATGTTACGCCGCGAGAATCATGAGAGAATCATGATCTTTATTCTAAGCAAAAAAATTGTGATTCTCACTTTGGCCAGAATCGTGCAGCTCTTCTCTGCAGCACTCTCTGCACACCTTACCCATTACTACTTGGTAAGGTATAATGATCCCACTTACCTATTCACATAGCTCACTTTCCCTCACCTTGGTTTTGCACTGATAAACTGTTTTCCTCCATTCACTTTCCCATGGTATCTTTCCATCCATTCCATTCATCCTTCTCCTCTTTGATATTAGTTTTCTCTGCCTTCTTTGATCTACCACTCTCCATCCTTGGTGGTCAGCATGGACACTCTCTCCTGCCACTCTAACTTGTATTACCTACTATACCCACGCCTATACAGGTGTGCATGTGGCACATGTATGTATATACATATATACATATTTATCATATATTATATTTGTTACACTTTTAGAATAGACTGGGATTGATGTATCCTTCCATGTCTCCCTCCTTGGTATGGATCACTCATTTCACCATGGTTTCCACCCTGTGCTGTTTCCCTTGGTTGGGACGGGCTCATCCTTGCCTCAGCCCTGGGTCAGACCCTGTTATGGCTCTCCCCTCTCTTCCTCTCAAGCTAGGCCAATTTTCTGAGCTGACATGTAAGTAGGAGAAACTCCCCCTATCCATGGTTGTACTTATTTTGTACTCCTTAATGAGTCTGATTAACTCATCATCTCATTTATATTTATAGCCACTATAATTCATAGCATTGCACTCCTGGCGAGTGGCTATAAGCCACGAAATGCATAGTTACATCAATGCGTATACCATCTGACTTCTACACTAATTATCATGTATCTGCTCATGTATACTTTTTGACATCATTCTTATTATGTGTTTGTATATTCATGATTATTTTATTCTACTTATTTTGTGTCATGTCAGCTCTTTTCAGGGCCCTTGATGGCCAGATCTCTGCAAATGATTATGTTGTCTATCATTATGTCAATCTGTATACAGTATGTGAATAAAATATTAACTTTTTATACGCTTGTACTTTTGTTCATATGTGGCACGTCTCATCTAAAGTCCCAGGACCAAATTTTCCTTTGTTTGTATGCATATTAGGGACAGAGGCATGTCGCAGCGGGTGTGACAGATCATATTTTTCTTTTTTTCATTGTTACTGATAATAGAAAGGGTCTGTCCTCAGACTCTGTGGACCGTCCGGCATTTATCAAAATGAATTAGTCCTGGATTACCAGCAGCTATGAAGCCCCTGATGCCGATGTCGCTGATTAAGTGTTTTTAGGATGTGGAATCTCTGCAAGTCTTCTAGGCTGCCTAGCGTTGTGGGTGTTGATTTAATCTGGAAGAATCTTTTTTGTGTAAGTTTCATGGGCACAATTAACACCCAAAGACCAATTTTTCAGCTCCTGTTTGACAGGTGCATATCATTGCAATTTGTTTTTTCTTTACAGATTAAAGATTTTTTATTGATTTTTCAAATAGTACCGAAAATCGGTAGAAAGAAAAATTCCAACCAGCATGAAGGTAAACAGAAGGGTAGGGACAACACAAGGGAAAAAGTAAAGGAAGGGAAAAAGAAACAAAGGGAGGATATTGCCATTGCTCATCAATACATTGAATCTTACATGTGCATCAACTTCAATTATGCCAATCAGATTTGTTACATAACTGAATCACTTATGTCTCATTTTAACATGTGCTATTGTGTTCAATTAGTTGAAATTTGGTATTTGGTACTCTTATTCATTGAGGAAAAGAAGAGTGTTAGTAATTACCCTGCTTACCCAAATGGGTTCATACTGTAAGCAGGGATATGTGAATAAGAGGAACAAATCTTTAATAGTCTCAAGTTATCATTGGAAGGAAAGTTGTCCGAGCGGAGAGCTCTGATGTATTATACTATAAATGTAGATTTGTCTATTTCAGGGATTTAGAGGCTTTTGGATGTAGAATCCAACTTTGCCAACAAGCTTCATATAGCTTAGTTTTGAAGTTTTTGTGGGCTAGCATTTTTTCATAAGATGCTTAGTTATTGAGTCTGATTATAACATCCGTTATGTTTGGTGCAGTGTTCGATTTCCATAGTTTAGAAATTGTTAGTCAAGCTGCTATTAGAGTATTTGCTATTATAATTCTATATTTCATTGGGTATGTGTCTAGGTCTATGTTTAAGAGAGCCATGGTAGGAGTAAGTTTGTTTAGATGTTATAGAAGCCATAAGGGAAGAGACTGAGTTCCAGAAGCTAGAAAGGTTCTTGCAATCCCATAGCATATGGAGCAGAGTCCCAGTTTGATCATTGCAGCGCCAGCAGAGTGGGGAATTTGTGGGGTATATCTTGGATAGTGTGCATGGCGTAAGGTATCATCTATTAATAATTTTTTGAAAATTATCCCAATGTTCTATGCAAGATGTTGCTTTCTTGCTCATTGAGAGAGCTTTCCTCCATTTGTCAATATCAATTGTTTGGGACAGATCTTTTTCCCATTTCAACATGTTGGGGTTTTTTTGTGTGCTGGGTTGTTTCTGTAATATTTTATAAAAGAAGGCTATTCCCTTTATAGATCTCTGATTTCTATTATTTAGTTAATCCCAGATATAAGTAGGGATCTCCCAACCTCGTTCAGGTTTGAAGTTTTTCAAATGCTTAGCTTTATTTATCTTACTCATTATGTGTTGTTTGTCTGTTGGAGTAAGGGAGTCAAAGGTATCAAGTCATTCTTTGGTCCATTTATTAGTTACAATTCTGGTTTTGGAGTGTTGTAGTACATTAATTGGCAAGGATATATTGTATGAATCATCAAATAGATAGAAATTGGCAGTCAGATGTTTTGTGGCTAATAGTGTTGCTTTAATGGTAAGGAGTTTTGGGAAATTAATTTTATTACATTTCTGTAGGGCTATAGTTAGGGATAGTAGATCGTAATTTTTGGTGTATTCTTTTTCAATGAGTAGCCAAGGTTTGTCTAACACTGGTATAACTCAGTTTTTTCACTGATCCAGTAAGAAGGCGTGATAATATTTTAATAGATCCGGTAGGGACATTCCTCCTTTTTCTTGGGGTACGTTAAGAATATTCAGTGCAACTCTTGCTTTTTTCTTATTCCATATGAGGTTTCTCAATATAGTGTTAGCTTGTTTAAAGAATTTTACTGGAATTGGGATGGGGAGTGTCCTCAATAGATACAGTATCTTCTGGAGGGATTGCATTTTAAATGCTGCCATCTTGCCTATCCAAGATAGCTGAGTTTTTTGGAAATTTTGACAGTCTTTTTTAATTTGATTTAGTAGAATGGGAAAACAGAGTTATTACCTGATAACTCACTTTTCAGGAATCTTCCAGGACGGCTTACAGAGAGAGGCTCCTCCCACCTAACAGGAAACACATGATCCACATTATAAAAAGATTCGGCAGGACCTTCTACTGAACCTTTTTGTCTCAATAATGGACTATTGAGTGAAAAGTCCTTAGAAGGTCCTACCGAGGTTAAGGGGGGGAATTACTAGTTGAACAGATACTGTATACCAATACCCCCATATTGACAGTAAAATTCAACTACCAAATGGTTATCTCATTATGACATACATATAGTCTCGGAAGCCAATAAACAAATTATGACTCCATGATGACCACTCGTCAGAAAAATATTACACCTAGTACACAAAGGACAATCCACCCTCCTCGGAGAGAGACATTCGGCAGGACCTTCTAAGGACTTTTCACTCAATAGTCCATTATTGAGACAAAAGGGTAAG
>BLSH010190013.1:79761-98083 GCA_018402905.1 Glandirana rugosa
AAACAGTACACCTCTCTGAACAGTGTCTGGGAGGCTGTGGTTGCTGCTGCACGCAATGTTGATGGTGAACAGATCAAAACACTGACAGAATCCATGGATGGCAGGCTTTTGAGTGTCCTTGCAAATAAAGGTGGCTATATTGGTCACTGATTTGTTTTTGTTTTGTTTTTGAATGTCAGAAATGTATATTTGTGAATTTTGAGATGTTATATTGGTTTCACTGCTGAAAATAAATAATTGAAATGGGTATATATTTGTTTTTTGTTAAGTTGCCTAATAATTATGCACAGTAATAGTCACCTGCACACACAGATATCCTCCTAAAATAGCTACAACTAAAAACAAACTAAAAACTACTTCCAAAAATATTCAGCTTTGATATTAATGAGTTTTTGGAATCATTGAGAACATGGTTGTTGTTCAATAATAAAATTATTCCTCAAAAATACAACTTGCCTAATAATTCTGCACTCCCTGTACAGATCATCAGTTCCATCAAAAATCAAAAAAACACAAGCTTTATATATTTCTCAGACACCCCCAGTGGCAAACTGCATCCATAAGTGCAGGTTTACAGCACAGATTTGAACAGACCATTACCTCAAAAAATAAATTGTTAGCATCTGGCTTAGGCACCTAACCTCTCCCACAAATGGATTTTTTCATTGGTTCCGCGTGTAATAGACCATTAAAATTGGTGGTGCCAGTAAGGGGGCATGAGGTCAGCAGTAAGGGGACTGAAGTTCGTCTTTAACCACTTCAAGACTAAGCCTGTTATTTGGGTTCTGTGCTTAAAAACAGGTTAAAAACAGGGTTTTTTTGCTATAAAATTACTTAGAACCCCCAAATATTATATATTTTTTTCTAACACCCTAGAGAATAAAATGGCGGTCATTGCAAAACTTTATGTCACACCGTATTTGCGCAGCGGTCTTCCAAGCGTGCTTTTTTTTAATAAATTCCGTTTTTTTTTAGTTAAAAAATAAGAAAACAGTAAAGTTAGGCCAATTTTTTCCATATTGTGAAAGATAATGATACCCAACATGTCGTGTTTCAAAATTGCATCCGCTCGTGGAATGGTGACAAACTTTGCAACTTAAAAATCTCCATTGGCGACGTTTAAAAAATTCTACAAGTTCGCAGTTTTGCGTTTACAGAGGAGGTCTAGTGCTTAAATTATTGCTCTCGCTCTAATGATCGCGACGATATCTCACGTGTGGTTTGAACACCGTTTTCATATGTGGGCGGGACTTACGTATGAGTGTGCTTCTGCGCGCAAGCTCGGCAGGACGGAGAGCTTTAAATTTTTTATTTTACTTTTTATTTTTACACTGCTCTTTAAAAAAAAAAAATTGATCACTTTTATTCCTATTACAAGAAATGTAAACATTCCTTGTAATAGAAAAAAGCATGACGGGTCCTCCTTAAATAGGAGATCTGGGGTCAAAAAGACCTCAGATCTCATATTTACACTAAAATGCAAAAAAAAAAAAAAAAAATCTGAAAAAATAATGACAGCCCAAAAAAAAAACAACGGGCCCTTTAAGACCGTTGGGCGGACGTGACTTCTGACGTCATTTCCGCCCCGCCATGTTATGGAGCCGAGTGAGCGGCTTCAGCCGCTCAGTCAGCTCACAGACACTGGGGGAGACAGATCGGATCATCTCCGCTGCTGCCGGCGGGTCCGGTAAGCGGCAGAGATGACCGGAAAGCGGCGGGGGGGCACCTCTCCCACCGCTGATAAAAGTGATCTTGTGCTGAATCCGCCGCTAAGACCACTTTTATCATGTGCAGAATCGTCTGCTGAAAAAAACGGTATCTGAATGGTGCCTGCAGCTGCAGGCACCATTCAGATATCACCACTCAAACCCAAGGACGTCATATGACGTCCGGCGGTACGGAAGTGGTTAAGTGAAGCAAAATCATAGAGGCATTTATGCCAACTTGCATACAACGTTATCAGGCTTGTTAGACCTAATCAGTACAAGACAGGTGGAGAGAAAAGGTGATGATGTCACAATCTGTATCTGGTCCAATCAGAGAACACCTTGCATTCATTGAAAAAAATAAAAGGCATACTGTGAACGGTGGCAGTGCCAAGCGAGCAACCCCCTGTGGCCAGTGTGCAGAGGGCTAAGGGCCAGCTGCTCGGCACATGACCCGGAAGGCCGCAGCTATTACTGTAGTAGCACTTATTACTACAGTAATTGTCAGCTTCCCTATTAGTTATGAGATATGCATAGTTACATTGCTCCATGCTGGAAGAAAGATCACCTTGAGTACAGCTTTAAAATGTTGATTCATTAAAATTTGATGATTTAGCTATAGGTTAAAGCGGAGTTCCACCCTTTTAAAAGTCAGCATCTATAAAAAGTGTAGCTGCTGACTTTTAATAATCAGACACTTACTTGTCCCATGCTCCAGCAATGCGGCCGCCCGCTGCCTCACTCCTCTCCCCCTCCTCAGTGCAGCGTCTCTTTGAGAAGAAGCTCTTTGAGCTTTCTTCTTACTGCAGGAAGGAGCTCCAAGATTTCCATATTAACACATCTCAACGGGTTTGTTATTTTTAACTAATGCATTTACACTGCATCTCTGAAGTATGAATGGGCATTTAAAAAAATACATACATAACCATCCCAAAAATATACATACCATTAGGGCCCACATATGTTTCTATGACACATAGTAGATATGGCATACATTAAAGGTGTAAGAAAACATAGCAACTTGTTCCCATGTTTCTGTTTTTGCAGGCCAGGTTTTTTCTTGTTTTTTCTCTAAAAAGTGATCTAAGCTGGATCACCTTTGAGAGGTGCAGTTAAGAGGCCAATGTCCGATGTTCAGGAGTTGATATTGCTGCCTGCTGAATGTGTTTTTCTTTTCTGAAAAACAATTTTAAATTTTTGGCAGTTGCGTGCATCCCCGTTGATTTGCATGGGCAATCTGACAAGGGCACACCCACGGGGAAGGAGACATCGGAAATCTTTATTAAAGAAGTCATCCAGTTGCATGGTGTTCCAGTGAACATAGTGTCCGACCGGGGGGTGCAGTTCACCTCTCGGTTCTGGAGAGCTCTCTGTGCTGCCCTGGAGATTGATTAGTCCTTTTCCACCGCTTACCACCCCCAAACCAATGGCCAGACCGAAAGGACAAACCAAACATTGGAACAATACCACTGCTGTTTTTCTGCTTACTCTCAGGAAGACTGGTGCACTTTGTTACCCCTGGCGGAGTTTACATACAACAATTCAGTGCATTCTGCTACCAAGCAATCTCCCGTCTGGGCCAACTATGGGTTCTATCCCACCGTACTCTCTAGTCTAGCAGTGGAGACTATGGTATCAGCAGTACAGGAATCGGCACAATTTGTCAGGGCTAACTGGAAGCTCCTACAAGAGACACTTTCCCGGACACAAGAAGCCACCAAAGTGGCCTTTGATAAAAAGAAACGGGTGAGCTCAATCTCCAACCCGGTGACAAGGCCTGGCTCTCAAATAAGAACCTGAAGCTCACATGCCTATTTAAAAAGTTGGGTTCACGGTTCATCGGTCCCTTCCCAATCAGTAGGAAGATCAACCAGGTCTCTTATGAGATGGAGCTCCCCCGTCCTTACGGATACATCCATTGTTCCATGTGTCCTTACTGAAGCCGGTGGCCCCGGATCCCTTTCCCAATAGAGCTGTAGCTCCTCCGGCCCCCGTCCTGATTGATGGAGAAGAGGAGTTTGAGGTTGAGGCAATACTCGACTGCAGAAGAAGGGGTGGCGGAGTCCAGTACCTGGTGAGGTGGAAAGGCTACGGGCCAGAAGAAAGCTCATGGGAGCCCGAAGCTAACCTCCATGCCGACGATTGTATCCAAACCTTTAAGGATAACAATCCTGCCAAGCTGGGCATCTGGAGACTGCCCTTTGGGGGGGCAGTGTTAGGAAAAGACTGGCCATTTGTGCACTTTTTTGTCATTGGCACGCATTTGCGTGTGTGCGCGCGTGCCGGAAACTGCGCCAAACAATGTTATTTGAGCTTCCTGCACCTGTCAGTGAGTGCTGTCCGTTCTACAGCGTCTGAGTACCTGTAAGCTTCAGCTCTGTTCCCTGAGACCTGTTCCTGTGTTGTTCCTGCTTCCGTGACCCGACCCGGCTTGATCTGA
The DNA here is from genome assembly GCA_018402905.1 of Glandirana rugosa. NCBI lineage: Eukaryota > Metazoa > Chordata > Amphibia > Anura > Ranidae > Glandirana > Glandirana rugosa. The sequence continues at coordinate 83,908 of BLSH010190013.1, forward strand.
CCCACTACCTATCTGCCTGCACCGACCCCAGCTATCCACGACCATCCGTTTGCCTGACCCCTCTGTACCCTGCCACCAGTCTGTTAACGAACCCTGCTTGGACTCTGATCACTCTTTTCCTGACTCTTTTGTGCCTTATCTGCCTGCCAGTTGCCGACCCAGCCTGCAGGACCACCCATTTGCCTGCACGACCTCCTGCAACTTCACATCCCCACCAGTGACCATCCAGCCCTCGTGACATCCCGCACTCTGGGACTTCCTGTCTATACTACCAGGGGTCCCCGAATCGGGTGTATAAGAGTGGTTGTTCCCTGCAAAGACACCACCAGGACCATGACACAAAGAAATGATCAGTCTATAATTTTAATGGTAGGTTTATTTTAACAGAAAATAGAGACAGAAAAACAACAAAAAAATTCAGAAAAACGCATTTCAAAAAAGTTATAAATGGATTTGCATTTTAATGAGTGAAATAAGTATTTGACCCCTTTGCAAAACATGACTTAGTACTTAGTGGCAAAACCCTTGTTGGCAATCACAGAGGTCAGACGTTTCTTGTAGTTGGCCACCAAGTTTGCACACATCTCAGGAGGGATTTTGTCTCACTCCTCTTTGCAGATCCTCTCCAAGTCATTAAGATTTTGAGGCTGATGATTGGTAACATGGACCTTCAACTGCCTCCACATATTTTCTATGGGATTAAGGTTTGGAGACTGGCTAGGCCACTCTAGGATCTTAATGTGCTTCTTCTTGAGCCACTCCTTTGTTGCCTTGGCCATGTGTTTTGGGTCATTGTCATGCTGGAATACCCATCCATGACCCTTTTTCAATACCCTGGCTGAGGGAAGGAGGTTCTCGCCCAAGATTTGACGGTAAATGGCCCTGCCCATCGGCCCTTTGATTGTCCTGTCCCCTTAGCAGAAAAACACCCTCAAAGCATAATATTTCCATCTACATGTTTGGCGGTGGGGATGGTGTTCTTGGGGTCATAGGCAACATTCCTCCTCCTCCAAACACAGCGAGTTGAGTTGATGCCAAAGAGCTTGATTTTGATCTCATCTGACCACAACACTTTCACCCAGTTATCCTCTGAATCATTCAGATATTCATTAGCAAACTTCAGATGTTTATGTGCTTTCTTGAGCAGGGGGACCTTGCAGGCGCTGCAGGAGTTCAGTGTAGCTTAGAGATCCAGCGCTTCCCTTGCAAGTGACAGACTCAAGTGAGACAAATAAATTGGTGAAATTGTTGCCTACTAATGATCCCAGCTGCTCTATGATAACTCTTGGGGGAGTGGAACCAAAATTGCAGCAATAGTCAAGTGCTAAGGATCATTGAAAGGATACAGTGAGGCTCCATCAATGGGAAAATTAAAACATATTTATTGTTGATACCAAGCAAAAAAAATATATATAATCAATGGGAACATCAGACCCAAATCTGATGTACTCACTATGCAGGTGTGAGTTGAATAGTTTAGAGTTAGAAATCAGAATAAGGATAAAAACAGTGGGGAACAATTGGCTGAGCTCCCATGGAGCTGTCAATATAGCCTCCAGCACTAGCCCCGTCGCGTCATGCACCCTGCTGTGTCCTCCAAGAGTATGTCAGCTCTCGGTGACACACAGGGTCTGAAGCGCTTCTGGTCATGTGCAGTTTTAGCATTATACTGGCTGTTCGTATGTGTTAAAGGACCCGGGGGGTCTCCATGCTGGAAGTGACAGCCCCATGGGGGTTCTTTGTAAAACAACCATAAAAATGATAAAAATAACAATATTATGAAAGAATAAGAGAAATTAAACAAATTATGAAAAATCAATCGATAATGAAGTTGAGTGAATAATAAATGATACATGAAAAATAAGTTGAAATACAGTAAAATAAGATAAAATAAATAAAGTGAAATGAAATAAAATAATATAATAAAATAAAATAGAATAAAATAAAAATATATATGAAAGTAAAAATAAAAATAAATTCTTGGATGGTGTATACAAACAGAGATCAAGCAGAGAGACAATGACCCCTATATGCTAATAGGGCAGATGAGAAAAAAAAATAATAATGAAATTGTTGGGCTTCCAAAAACTAATTAGACTATTAGACTAGGTGATTAGTCTCCATTTCTTCATTTAATCCATGCGGGGATAAAGTATTTCTGTTAGAAGAAGACTGTCCTGAGACCTTGTTTGCAGTTTGTTGTTGTTTCCTCACGCTCCCGGAGGGGGCGGTGCCGGGCAGCTCTATTTGAACTTCCTGCTCCTGTCAGCAAGTGCTGTCCGTTCTACAGCGTTGGAGTGTATACAGAGAGCTACCTATCCCTTGAATCTGTATCCTGACCTATTCCTGAGACCCGGCTTGTTTGACCTTTGATTGACTTCCGCCTGCACCAACCCCCAGCTTGCCCACGACCATTCTTTTGCCTGATCCCTTTGTACCTCGCTGCCTGCTCGTTAACGACCCTGCTTGCACCTGATTAATGACCCTTTTGCCTGATCCTTCTGTACCGCTTGCCAGCCAGTTGCCGATTTCAGCCTGCCTCACTGCTCTACACCTGCACGAGCCTCTGACGGACCTATCTAGCCACCAGTGTTCCAGTTCAGCCCTCGTGCCCCTATGTGCTCTGGAACCCTCTGTCTGCTCTATCAGGGGTTCCCGAACCAGGGTCGTAAGAGTGGTTGCTTCCTGCACAAGACAGACTCCACCATCAGGTGCGTGACAGCAATGGACAGCCATTAGGGAGCACCCTCTGTGATGGATGAGCTGTGTGTTCATCTAGCCGGCCTGACACAGGCAGTCAAGAGCCTTCAAGATGGCTACACCCGGTTGGAAGAACGGGTCTTGGAGCTCTCAGCACCCACCGCTTCTGGAGGCACTCAGGCCACTGGCCGCACCATTGTGGCCCTGCCATCAGAGCCCAAGGTCCCCCTGCCGGACAAGTTTTCGGGAGACCGCCGCAAGTTCCGGGCTTTCCGCAACTCCTGTGAGCTCTATTTTGGCCTCCAGCCTCACACATTTTCTTTAGAGACTACTAAGGTGGGGTTGATTATCTCCTCACTGCAGGAAGAGCCCCAGGCCTGGGCCCATCGTTTGTGGGAGCAGAGAGCCCCCGAAGTATCTTCTGCAGCTCTGTTTTTTCAAGCCATGGCCTGATTGTATGAAGATCTGCATCAGGTAGCCACAGCAGAGGCCGCACTGCATGCCCTTCAGCAGGGCCGCTGCTCCGCGGAGGATTATGTAGCGGAGTTCAGACGCTGGGGCGCTGACACGGCGTGGAATGATGCCGCTTTATGCTATCAGTTCCGCCTTGGATTATCTGACCCTCTCAAGGATGAGCTGGCTCGGGTGGGGGTGCCCGCTACGTTGGATACCCTCATCAATCTGGCAATACAGATTCCCAGTACCTGAGCGTCCATGGACGCGGATAGCCATGGACTTTATCATGGAACTACCTCCATCCAAGGACTTTACCGCCATCTTTGTGGTTGTGGATCGCATGACCAAGATGGCCCACTTCTTGCCTATGAAGGGGACACCTACGGCTGCAGAGACAGCGTAAGTTTTCATCTGGGAGATCATCCGACTACACAGAATACCCCTGAGCATCGTGTCGGATCGTGGGGTTCAGTTTACCTCCAGGTTCTGGAGATCCCTGTGTTCAGCACTAGAAATTGAATTATCCCTGTCTTCAGCCTACCACCCTCAGACAAATGGCCAAACTGAGAGAACAAATCAGACGCTGGAACAGTATCTGCGGTGCTTCTCATCGTTCTCTCAAAACGACTGGGCCTCCCTATTACCTCTAGCTGAATTTGCCTTCAATAATACTGTTCACTCAGCCACCAAACAGTCCCCATTCTGGGCGAATTATGGATTCCACCCGACTTTTCTACCTGGCTTGGCTATTGAAGGTACAGTACCAGCGGTACAAGACACCTTGAATTTTTTCATGGAAAATACACAGATCCTGCGGGACACACTTGCCAGGACCTCAGAGCTCACCAAACAGGCTTTCGACAGGAAAAGACGGGGAGAGTTGGAACTCAAGCCGGGTGACTTGGTCTGGTTAGCCACCAGAAACTTAAAACTTGCCTGTCCCTCAAGAAAATTGGGACCCAGATTTGTTAGGCCTTTTCCCGTTAAGAGGAGAGTGAACAGGGTGACTTATGAACTGGTCCTGCCTTCATTCTTACGTGTGCACCCGGTGTTCCATGTATCTCTGCTTAAGCCAGTCCCTCCAGATCCATTCCCCGCCTGGAAAAAGGGACCACCGGAACCAGTGCTTGTGGATGGAGAGGAGGAGTTTGAGGTTGAAGCCATTCTGGACTGTCGGAAGAGATCCGGATCCACACAGTATTTGATAAAATGGAAGGGGTTTGGCCGCGAAGAAAACTCGTGGGAACCGGAGAGCAATCTTCATGCCCCTGAACTTATCCAGACTTTTTTGAGGAGCAACCTGACCAAGAGAGCCTGTTTGAGCATCCGGAGGCTGTCCCTTGGGGGGGTGGGGCGATGTTAGAAGAAGACTGTCCTGAGACCTTGTTTGCAGTTTGTTGTTGTTTCCTCACGCTCCCGGAGGGGGCGGTGCCAGGCAGCTCTATTTGAACTTCCTGCTCCTGTCAGCAAGTGCTCTCCATTCTACAGCGTTGGAGTGTATCCAGAGAGCTACCTATCCCTTGAATCTGTATCCTGACCTGTTCCTGAGACCCGGCTTGTTTGACCTTTGATTGACTTCCGCCTGCACCGACCCCCAGCTTGGCCACGACCATTCTTCTGCCTGATCCCTTTGTACCTCGCTGCCTGCTCGTTAATGACCCTGCTTGCACCTGATTAACGACCCTTTTGCCTGATCCTTCTGTACCGCTTGCCAGCCAGTTGTCGACTTCAGCCTGCCTCACTACTCTACACCTGCACGAGCCTCTGACAGACCTATCTTGCCACCAGTGTTCCAGTCCAGCCCTCATGCCCCTCTGTGCTTTGGAACCCTCTGTCCTCTCTATCAGGGGTTCCCGAACCAGGGTCGTAAGAGTGGTTACTTCCTGCACAAGACAGACTCCATCAGGTGCGTGACAATTTCATTTAAAAATCCAAAAGGCTTCTTTTTTGCAAAGAAGTGCAAACTTGTCTTGAATGTGAGAGACCTGTCTGTGATTTTTTTCGATAGCCATGACCTCAAGGCATTTTATGTCATGGTTATGGTGTGCCAGAAAGTGGCGGGGTACACTGTGTTGATCGTCACCCTTGTGTATGAGCCTTCTATGTTCTCCTATTCTCTTTCGGAGGGGGCGTATTGTGCGGCCTACATAAAGTAAATTGCATGGACATCTCAAGACGTAGATGACAAAATCTGAGGAGCACCTGATAAACTGCCTGATGTGAAATACACAACCCTTGCAATCAGTTACGCTTGGCTTTCCATGTTGTATAAACTGACAGGTTAGGCAGGCTTTTTCCGACATTGGAAGATACCCGTCCTATGGTCAAAGAATGTCCGGATGCCATTGGATTGAGTGTTTCCTTGCTGTTTGAGCTTGCTCAGAGCTAAAATATTTTTGAGAGTCTTGGCTCTTCTGAAAGTGATCTGAGGGACCTCTGGTAGCACTCCTTTTAGTTTCGGGTCTAGTTTTAAGATCCTCCAGTGATTACAGATGACCCGCAAGATTTTATTTTATTGGTCGTTATATCCTGTGATAAATCTGATTCCATTTGTTCATGATTTTTAGAAGGAATCGGACCTGTCTCCTGGTTTTTGTGTTTCTGAAAAGCCTCCTCTACTAGGAGTTCTGGGAATCCTTTTTCCAGAATATTTTTGGCTAGCAATCTAGCTGGGGGGGGGCTCTGTTTCTTCCATGGCTTGTGATGTTGTGCCCGTTGGGTTCTGAGAGAAGTCCCTCATCAGGGGGCTGAAGCTGTTGAAATTAGGTAAATTGAATCCCATTGTGGACTGAAGGCTACCTGGAGGAGGTGGGAAATCCTTTTGCTTCACTGTTAATGGAGGTGCCTTGTCCGCGATTGTGTGTTGTATTTTTGGGTTTGGTTTGATTGAAGGTTCCTTACTTCCAGATATAGATTCCTGAAGTACTTTCCAATCCATTATCTGATGAGGGAGAAGATGGGGGTAAAGGAAGAGAAGGTTGTTTTCCTTTTATTGCTGGTGGATTCCTTCTGGTACTTCTTCTTCAACCTGTCAACTCACAATTTACATAGGGCAGAAATGTTAGAAAGGGTCTAAGTTTTGCCCCCTCAAGGGGACCTAACCAATTTGGCCTATTGAAAGACCTCAACAACTTCACCAGATTGTTGACGTTGAAACAACATTTCTCCAATTAAAACTGGGGACCCACAACATTGAGCAGATTAAACATACACCCACAGTAGAACCCAATGACATACCGGACAACGACGAAGATATGGAAGCAATCAAAATTCTAGGGGACCTCTGGGAGGAAGGCCTTACGAGCACGCAACCAGTTGATTGGTATATTGACCCTGAGGTCAAACACGGAGGCCTAAAGAAAAAATCTTCCTTCTTTCCAACCAAATCCAAAGGCCAATTTATTGATATCTTTACACAGGCAGTGTATCAAGATTTTATTACCATCTGCAACACGAACCATACAAATAACAAAAATTTGACCCAAGATGAAAAGAGAGCCTTGAGAGAATTAGAATTGAATAACAGCATTATTGTCAAGCCAGACAATAAAGGCGGCAGTCTAGTGGTTCAAAATAAAAAAGACTAGAGGAGGCCCACTGACTCCTGTCTGATCGCAATACGTACACAAGGAACGACCCTCTCCTGGAATTTCAAAACAAACTCAAAACCCTAGTAAAATGAGGCCTAAGAAGATGGTGTCCTAGACAAGAAAGAGAGGCTATTTTTACTACCGGAAATTAATAGCACCCCTTATTTTTACCATCTGCCCAAGGTACATGAATCACTAAACAAACCACCAAGGCATCCAATTGTGGCTAGCTCCAATAGCTTTCTCAGTGGTCTCTCTCAATACATAGACCACTTCCTGCAACCAATTGTTTGGAGACTTCCGGCCTTCATCAAGGATACAGAGCATGTCCTGGAAATCCTACACCAGTACCGATGGGAAGATCACTATCTCTGGGCCTTCCTGGACGTCACCACCCTGTACACATCAATCCCCCATGATGTAGGAATCAGAGCACTACAATACTTTTTGCATCAAGATCTTACAATCAATTCACGACAGGCGCGTTTTGTAATCGAGGGCACTGAATTCTGCCTTAAACATAATTATTTTACTTTCCTAGACCAGTTCTATCTCAAGTCACAAGGTACAGGAATGGGAGCCAACTTTGCCCCTTGCTATGCCAACATCGCCATGGCATATTGGGAAGAACACGCCATTTGAAATCACAATCCGTTTGCTCAACATCTGGTTTATTATGGTCGTTACATTGACGATATCCTAATCAACTGGGTGGGACAATCGATAAATTTGAGGCCTTCGCCGCCCATTGTAACAACAAGCTGGACCCAAGTTTTACCCATGTAATCGAAAAAAACGAATTAATATACTTGGATCTGGAACTGTCTCATGAAAATCATACCATCACCTCTTCCAACCATTGCAAACCAACGAGTGGTAACCTCTATCTACACTATACCAGCTGCCACCATCCATCATGGAGGAGAAATATTCCAGGAGGCCAATTCAGAGGCCTGAGATGCAATTGCACAAAACAGGAGGATTACGAGGAGCAGGGAAGATCACTAGCCAAAAAAATTCTGGAAAAAGGATTCCCAGAACTCCTAGTAGAGGAGGCTTTTCAGAAACACAAAAACCAGGAGACTGGTCCGATTCCTTCTAAAAATCATGAACAAAATGGAATCGGATTTATCACAGGATATAACGACTAATATAAGAAGATCTCGCAGGTCATCCCTAATCACTGGAAGATCTTAAAACTAGACCCGAAACTAAAAGGAGTGCTACCAGAGGTCCCTCAGATCACTTTCAGAAGAGCCAAGACTCTCAAAAATATTTTAGCTCTGAGCAAGCTCGAACAGCAAGGAAACACTCAATCCAATGACATTCGGACATTCTTTGACAATAGGACGGGTATCTTCCAATGTCGGAAAAGAGCCTGCCTAACCTGCTGTCAGTTTATACAACATGGAAAGCCAAGCGTAACTGATTCCAAGAGTTGTGTATTTCACATCAGGCAGTTTATCAGGTGCTCCTCAGATTTTGTCATCTACATCTTGAGATGTCCATGCAATTTATTTTATGTAGGCCGCACAATACGCCCCCTCCGAAAGAGAATAGGAGAACATAGAAGGCTCATACACAAGGGTGACGATCAACACAGTGTGCCCTGCCACTTTCTGACACACCATAACCATGACATAAAATACCTTGAGGTCATGGTTATTGAAAAAATCACAGATCTTTCACATTCAATGACAAGTTTCGCTTCTTTGCAAAAAAGAAGCCTTTTGGATTTTTAAATTAAATACTTTAGCCCCACATGGACAAAATGAAGAAATGGAGACTAATCACCTAGTCTAATAGTCTAATTTGTTTTTGGAAACCCAACAATTTCATTATTATTTTTTTTTCTCATCTGCCCTATTAGCATATAGGGGTATTTGTCTCTCTGCTTGATCTCTGTTTGTATACACCATCCAAGATTTTATTTAATTTTATTTTTATGTTTACTTTCATATATATATTTTTATTTTATTCTATTTTATTTCATTTCATTTCGCTTTATTTATTTTATCTTATTTTACTGTATTTCAACGTATTTTTCATGTATCATTTATTATTCACTCAACTTCATTATCGATTGATTTTTCATAATTTGTTTAATTTCTCTTATTCTTTCATGATATTGTTATTTTTATCATTTTTATGGTTGTTTTACAAAGAACCCCCATGGGGCTGTCATTTCCAGCATGGAGACCCCTCGGGTCCTTTAACACATATGAATAACCAGTATAATGCTAAAACTGCACATGCCCAGAAGCGCCTCAGACCCTGTGTGTCATCAGGAGCTGACATTGGGTTCATTGTCACTTCCGGTGTCACCAACCAAAGGGTTAATAAATTGATAAACCTCTATAAATTACTCTCCTTCCTTTCCTGTCACAGGATTTGACAAAGTGCCGTAGCAAGAAACATGTCGTCACTGTGACATGAGAGTTGCATTCGGCTAGCCCAGCAGTCATTGCAAGTCTGAGCTGACCGCAGTGTACAGTGTACAATCCTCCAGGAGCAGACTGACTGACTCACTCCCGCCCACGTCATCACAGCGGGACCAGCCACAGCGATGAGCGGCTGAGAGAAGCCCCCTTCCTGCACCTGGGAGAACCATCCACAGATACCGCGCTGCATGGCAAGTTGCATTCCACCTTCCCCATCTTGGACAGTGCATGGCGGCAACTCCGACCCCTCTCCAACGGGTACTCATCCACTTGGCTAATGAGTGGCTGCTCTGGTAAAATTATACCCTTGGCGGACACAGCAGGGTGCATGAAGCAACGTGGCTAGTGCTAGAGGCTATACTGACAGCTCCATGGGAGCTCAGCCAATTGTTCCCCAATGTTTTTATCCTTATTCTGATTTCTAAATCTAACCTATTCAACTCACATCTGCATAGTGAGTACATCTGATTTGGGTCTGACGTTCCCATTGATTTTATATATATTTTTTGCTTGGTATCACCAATAAATGTGTTTTCATTTTCCTATTGATGGAGCCTCACTGTATCCTTTCAATGATCCTTAGCGCTTGACTATTACTGCAATTTTTGCTGCAGGAGTTCAGTCCTTTGCGGCATAGCGTGTTACCAATTGTTTTCTTGGTGACTATGGTCCCAGCTGCCTTGAGATTATTGACACGTTTCTCCCGTGTAGTTCTGCGCTGATTCCCCACCATTCTTATGATCATTGAAACTCCACGAGGTGAGATTTTGCATGGAGCCCCAGACCGAGGGAGATTGAGACTTATTTTGTGTTTCTTCCATTTGTGAATAATCACACCAACTGTTGTCACCCTCTCACCAAGCTGCTTGTCGATGGTTTTGTAGCCCATTCCAGCCTTGTGTAGGTCTACAATCTTGTCTCTGATGTCCTTGGACAGCTCTTTGGTCTTGGCCACGGTGATTGGAATCTGATTTATTGATTGACTGATTCTGTGGACAGGTGTCTTTTATACAGGTAAGAATAGAGAGACACAGAATCGCTCATCTGAGTGCAGTAGCGGGTTAAAATTACAGGATTTATTTAAAAATATAAATTGGCAACTCACAAAAGGAGGTGGTATATAGGCATATTACAATGGGTGGCCTTGCTGTATAGTTCCAGTCCAGGTCGCTAGCAGTGTCAGGCACCGCTAATGGCTCTCTCACTCTGGGGTTTCCAGGGCTCAGAGTCCAGCAGTTGTCTTCCTGTCAGTTGTGGTGTTTCTGGGCTTGGAATGCAGGGCCATGAAGCATGCATTCGGAGCTGCATGCTCCTTCGGACAGCCTGAGGAAGCGAGTGCCAATGCCAAGCTGCTGCAAGCAAAGCCAACAGGATATTGGCATGCATTAAAAAGGGGATTAATTCCAGAGATAAAACGATGATTCTCCCATTATACAAAACTCTGGTCCAGCCGCACCTGGAGTATGCTGTCCAATTCTGGTCACCAGTCCTCAGGAGGAATATGCTGGAACTGGAGAGGGTCCAGAGAAGGGCAACAAAGCCATAGTTATGAGTAGAGATTATGAGCACTGAACTTATTCTCTCTGGAGAAGAGACGCTTGAAAGGGGATATGATTTAAATGTACAAATACAGTAATGTTGACCTCACAATATAAAGAAAATGTTTCAGCGCAAGGGAATATAAAAAGACACACGGCCATTCACTAAAATTAGAAGAAAGGCAGTTTAACCTTAGACTGCTTAGAGGGTTCTTTATGGTAAGAGCAGTGAGGATGTGGAATTCTCTTCCACAAGCAGTGGTTTCAGCAGGGAGCATAGATAATTTTGAAAAACTATTGGATAGGCACCTAAACGAATACAGGGATATACAATATAGTATTAACACACACACAGGTTGAACTTGATGGACTTGTGTCTTTTTTCAGTTTCACAAACTATGTATGTAACTATGTGACAGAAAGACAACTGCTGGACTCTGAGCCCTGGAAACCCCGGAGTGAGTGAGCCATCGGCAGTGCCTGACACTGCCAGCGACCTGGACCTGGACTGGGACTATACAGCAAGGCCACTCATTGTGATATGCCTATATTCCACTTCATTTTTGTGAGTTGTCAATTTATATTTTTAAATAAATACTGTAACCCACTGTTGCACTCAGATGAGCGCTACTATGTATCTCTAAATCCACAGAGTAACTTCCTCTCTCCCGGCTGGCTGCAGAATCTGAGTGCTTGTCTTCCCCGATACTCCCCTCCTGTGTATTTTTATAAAGGGCCCCACCTACAAACCTTACAGCCCCACCTGGGGACCCCACTATCCCCCATTATGGACTCATCACAATAAGTACTGTTTAATCATCACAGAAGATCCAATTGAGCTCATCTATTGCCCCATATCCCATGTACTACTCTCCAAGTGCACTATATATGTCTCTTTTTATACAGGTAACAAGGTGAGGTTAGGAGCACTCCCTTTAAGGGCTTGTTGGCTCGTTGCCTGTATAGAAAACAACTGGCAGCCAGAAATCTTGCTGATTGATAGGGGATCAAATACTTGTTTTACGCATTAAATTTAAATGAATTTATAACTTTTTTGAAATGCATTTTTCTGGATATTTTTGTTGTTATAATGTCTCTCACTGTTAAAATACACCTACCATTAAAATTATGGACTGATAATTTCTTTGTCAGTGGGGAAACGTACAAAATCAGCAGGGTATCAAATACTTTTTCCCTCACTGTATGCGTTTATTATTGCTGCAGGTTTTTCAGAAGATTGTCCTCATCGCCTGTATTATGCTGAGCACATTATGCTTGTACACCAACCAAGTCACCATAATTTGCAAGATCCCTGTTGTCACCTAGCAGGCACACAATAACACATAATAATAACATAATGTATCACCTTTAAACATCAATGCATTACCATGAAAGAACAATGTCAGTGCAATGTTTGGAGTAGAAATAAAAATCCCACTATGTGGTCACCCCTTTCTTTTAATAATGCTCACCACGACATTAGTGGTATTATATATAAACATAAGGGCAATAGGAAACAAGTAAAAAACACAGTAGAGCCTTCTTAAAACATAAGCTACTTGCATGTCTCAGTTCCATTAGAGATCCAAAAAAAATTAATAAAATGGTTCATTCATCATTTTAGGATAGTGAGCAGAGCCATGCAAATCATTATTTAATGCCTCTGTGTCCAAATGTACATCCTAAACCAATATTTTATAGTACAGTTACAGTCTAATATGTTAGAAGGTAGCCTGAGGTAAATGGACACAAATCCGTTTGCATCCTCCAGCCTGTAAAACCAAACATAGGTCGACCACAGTCCCCTGTCAAAATGCAGGTAAAAAAAAACTGAATGGGCACAGATGTCACAAAACTGACATCCATCTTGTTCGGCTCAGATTCAACATGGATTCTGCTCAAGGATCACCTGCTGAACAAAGCAGAGCGTCCCCATGTGAATGGATCCTAAGGGCACTAATGTCACCAATATCTTGCCCCTTTGTTTACATGTCCTGCGGGACAATGACTGACCCATACTGCAGCCGATTGGCCTAAAAAAAAAAAAGAGCACAACTTTTAAATTCAGGTAGAGATTAACTCATTTTCCTGGTGCATCATGGCAGCATACACATGGGTTGTGGCTCCGCCCCCACAACATGATAGGACTGGTTAACTATAAATCAAAGACAGACCCGGCTCACAGCATTCTCCTTTTTTTCCTCACCTGATCAGGACTGGAGTCGCGAGGTATCCCTTACCGCTTGTCGCCCCAGCCAAGTTCAGCCTCTCTTGGTTGGAAGTCCTTCCTGTACAGTCTCTAAACGAGCTATATGGTTGGAGCCCCATTCTGGTGGTCTGGGGGGCATATTTCAGCTTCTCCTGAGTGGATGTCCTTCCTGTACAGTCTCTAAATGAGCTATATGGTTGGAACCCTGGGTGGATGTCCTTCCTGTACAGTCTCTAAATGAGCGATATGGTTGGAGCCCGATGCTGGTGGTGCAGGCCTCTCAAAGAAAGCTTGAAACAAGCTTTGACATAAGTGACAGCGTTTCCCTTTTCTTTCCATATGCTTTTAACTTCTTTTCTCTGTTTTGTGGGCGTTTGCCATTTCTAAGACGGCTGCAGCAGTGCAAGTTCACTCTAAGTATGAGAGGCAGGAAGTGATGCGGTCTCTGTGACCAGTTTCCTGGCTAGAACTTCACCAAGATGATGATCTGAGCATGCTCAGGCACTGATCTCACTAATGGCAAAATGTGACAGTTTTAAATGGTTTTATGACATTTTTGGGCAACACACGGTGGAGCTGTCACTCGTGCATGCTGGATGCTTATGTGCTCATTGTTTGCAGGTATGTTTTCCCTTTGTATGGTATTCATCTGGACTTTTCCTATCTCTTTCTCAGTGTTGCTCTGGGATAAGTGTACTCTTTATGGCATGCACCTGGGCTCTTCCTATCCCCTTCTCAATTCTCGCTCTGGGATCACTGTGCTATGCTGTTTTTAAATTTAAGTCTGCTGCTTGCTCTGTTTCTATGGGGAACGCTGTCCAGTCAGACCACCCATTGCTTTTAAGGTAAAGGACGTACGGTATTTCTCATGTGAATAGGGTCTCGTTGTGACTCTTTCTCTATCCTTTTCAGGTCTACTTATGGTATGTTTCCCTTTTGTATGGACGTTTGTTACTCGTGTATTCGTAGGTCGTACGTGCTCACTGTCGAGGTGGCACACAACGGGTTTTTACAGTATTTTGGTAAATTTTGACAGTGTAAAACGGTAATCACTCTAGTCACGGACTCGTACGAGTCTAGTAGTAGAACCACTTCAAGATCGGTCCTTTGACCAGTGTCTCTGGCGTAGTGAAGGACGGAGAGTATGAATCTCACTTGAACGTGACGACGTCGGCAGAATCTTTACCGTTTGCGGGTGTTTTGTCTCTTTTCTTCAATTTTCGTATACCTTTCTTTTCCCTT
>BLSH010190013.1:108828-123231 GCA_018402905.1 Glandirana rugosa
CCCCGTTAATACTACCCCGTTAATACTACACCGTTATTAATGCCCCGTTAATACCACACCGTTACTTGCCACATCATAATTGCCCCATCATAATTGCCCCGTCATCATTGCCCCCTCATAATTGCATCAGTCATTCTGCCCCGTCATAATTGCCCCATCATAATTGCCCCATCATCATTGCCATGTCATCATTGCAAAATCATAATTGCCCCGTCATCATTGCCACATCATAACTGCCCCCTCATAATTGCCCCCTCATAATTGCCCCATCATAATTGCCCCAACCATAATTGCCCCATCATCATTGCCCCCTCATAATTGCACCAGTCATTCTGCCCCGTCAAAATTGCCCCATCATAATTGCCACATCATAATTGCCCCCTCATTCTGCCCCATCATCATTGCCACATCATAATTGCCCCATCATTCTGCCCCATCATAATTGCCCCCGTCATCATTGCGACATCATAATTGCCCCCTCATAATTGTCCCCGTCATTCTGCCCCATCATAATTGCCCGTCATCATTGCCACATCATAACTGCCACATCATAATTGCCCCGTCATCATTGCCACATCATAATTGCCCCTTCATCATTGCCACATCATAATTGCCCCTTCTTAATTGCCCCTTCATAATTGCCATTAAATGATTGCCCCCTTGTGCTGTCCCCCAGGCTCTGCTAACAGAGCTGATTTACCTCTGCAACTGGAATCCTCAAGAATGCTGGAATCGAATCTGCATGCACAGACGGACGGACGGATCACATGGAATCAAGCATGGGATGCATAGGTAAATAATAGTAACAAAGGGCTGGCTACCCTTTTTAAAGATGGCGCCGGCCGGGTGCCGCCTCGCATCGCATCATTTCCTGTTTGGAAGGAACGCGATTCTATGGCCGAGAAATGCCTATAATCTCCTGGGATTGATGACACACATATCCCAGGAGACATTGCATCCCGGAAATTACGCGGCGAGCCGCATCCGAGGAGGGGGTACTGCAATAAAATAAACATTTTACAAGAACAATGTAAATGCTTACAAAAAAATGTTTTTAGGTGCCAGTTCTTTGTATGTGACCAATTTACGATTGAATGGTGAGGGATTTCAAATTGTGGGTGGAACTCCACTTTCATGGAGGAGGAATAGAGGTTTCCATAGCTAAGGGGCGGGAACTTCCTCTAACTCTCCCATTGCTATGGAAACCTGACCCACAAGCCGTTACACAGCACAGAGCATGTGCGAGATTTGCAGGTGCATTATGGGAAGAGAGACAGAAGGGAATACAGGAAGAGATACACTGGCTTCAGGATGCCCACACAGAAGATGGCCACGGTCTGCTGTAATTTAATAAGGTAAGAAATCAATGCTGCTAACATGATAAACAAACCTCAGTATACAGCATACCTTTACTAGAATACACTAAGAAAGACTTTTAAAGTGGTATTTTTGTCTTAAAAGTAGAATTTTGGCCGGAACACCACTTTAATAGGGTACCATGTTACTGCTTCCCATGACATGGTAGCCAAGAGTGGCGAATCTGAAGCTGAAGCCTATCTAGGAATGAGAGGGAATCTGGCAGAAAGGTTTGAAATTATATTTGCATTGGCAGATGAGCTTCAAGATAGTGGCTGGGACTCTGATTGGCT
Organism: Glandirana rugosa; assembly: GCA_018402905.1. Taxonomy (NCBI): domain Eukaryota; kingdom Metazoa; phylum Chordata; class Amphibia; order Anura; family Ranidae; genus Glandirana; species Glandirana rugosa. The sequence continues at coordinate 110,478 of BLSH010190013.1, forward strand.
AGTGGATACTGTGATGATATAACTAGCACCATTTTGTTCAGGTGACACCATTTCAGTTTTAACCTAACAATCTCCCAGTACAGATACCTCACACACCCCCTCCTCCCTGTTCCGTGTGGAAATTCCAAAAAGCCACTTTAAAAAGGAATTGTTATCTTAGTTACATGAGCAGGATATCTGTTCCGCTGGCTGACTATAAAACCTACCGAGCATGGCATCAAAAGAGGCTCAGAATTTACGAGGGTCGTAAACAAGGACAGAGGAAAAACAATAGGCAGCACTCCAAACGTAATGCTGGTGCTGTATTTATTGACCATAATCGGCCATACAGGGTACAAAGAAGGTAGACGCGTTTCACTCAAGACATGAGCTAATGACTAAGCTCATGTCTTGAGTGAAACGTGTCTACCTTCTTTGTACCCTGTATGGCTGATTATGGTCAACAAATACAGCACCAGCATTACGTTTGGAGTGCTGCCTATTGTTTTTCCTCTGTTCTGAAGCTACGGTAGTGAGCCGAGGTGTGCACCCAAGGACGGACAATCTGGAAGCAGTCTGGAGCAGTGAGATACACCTGTTGCCTAAGTCGTAAACAAGGACACAGAGCACCATGACCTCCCAGCGACCTCACCACATGCCTAAAACTTAAAGAAAATATCCACAGTTCATAACTCCAGTTAGGAGCATGACATATTAATAACACGTGTATATCTGTATGAGGGAAGGCATCCCGTTTTAAACGAGCCCAAACACCAAAGTATTCACTTATAAGGGGACCCACGGATAGTTTATCCTCTTCCCAGGGTCACAGGAAGCGATAAGGGTTGTCATGTCAGGACTTGTCAGAATGCACAATTCATACTGGACTATAATTGATCAGTTTCAGGAATGCACCTTGTACACATTGGCAAATATAAATCTCGGTACAGAAATTGTGAATTAGGGAGGTTTGTATTCCACGGTCCGCCATCCTTACCCATGTGAGTGGTCAGGGGCATACGGCGCCACCCCTTTTCACACAGAGAAAAAGGGTATGTGAAGGACAGCTGTCAGTTCTCACCTTACCATCAAAGAACGAACATTCAAGAACCCATGGACTCATCATCGAATCTCTGATTGATCACGGACATTTTAAAAGCAAGTAACCTTTGTTTCTGTCTTATTTCTTTGCTGCTGTATATTATGTCTCTTATTGCTTTGTACCATAATTTTTCTGTAAATATTTTACTGCACCCAAACTTGACCTTTTCATTATTAAACCTTATTCTGAAAAGTGTTAATCTTGTCCCTAGAGCTCTTAATGCAAGCTATACCGAATCTGTTCCTTTGAAGAGCGCTACTGTTTAAAATAACTCATCTGAATATCCCTGTCTGTGGTGACAGCATGTGTTACAGGTGGTTATTCTAAAATCATATAGGTATTGCTAATTGTTGGAGACCTAACACTCGGGATCAAAGGTTAGCAATGGCACTGAAAGGGTTAATTGTTTAAATTAGCCCGGTAACAATCACTCTCAGGCGGCTGGCACTTAGACGATGGTCCCGCAAGCTAGGAAAATTTTGTGCTGGAAGCAGCTGAGAGTGGTATTGTTGCGTTAGTGACAAGAGTGGTGTGAGATCAGGGGGGTCCTCGGTCACCCGCTGGTGAGGAGGGCAGTGATCAGATACCTGCGTTCATCACATATTGGTTGGCAGTGTTCAGATAGTTTTGCCTTAAGAGCATTCAGTGCATTGTTAGGAATTAGCTCTGCACTGAAGGATTGTATCCTTTGTGGAAACAGTCCTTAGAGACAAGCTGGTGCATATATTTTGTTTTTTAAAGAGACATACAGCAACAACTCCTTCCTGCAGCTCCTTTCTACCTCTGCTTTCTGTTCTATCTTTTCTGCTTGCAAAATGTCTGGGCCATCAGGGTATAAGAAGATGAACAAAGATGGCCAGTAACAAAACTCGTGAAGGACTGATAAAGGCCCTACAGGAGTATGATATCCGAGCAGACCAGAACTCGGGGGAACTTGAAGCTGAAGGGGTTCCCGATACTCCAGAGCCAAGTGGTCCAGACTCGTCAGCCTCGCAGGATAGGCACACAGAGACTGACACAGGAATACCACTGAATGTCCCCTCCAGGCCACAGCAGGAGCATGCCAGCACCAGATTGCCTGCAACCAGCATAGACTCTCCTCAAATGCAGGAACCACTACAGCACCTCAGCGAAATGGATCCTGGGATGTACCTGCAGTTTCTGGAACACCAGGCTGTGGCTGAGAGAGAGGAACACCGGGTGAGAGAGAGGCTGCGCAGAGGGAGGCTGATCGTCAGCACATACTGGAGATGTTGAAACCCCAGCAGCACTGACAGGCTCAGAACCTCGGATCCCTAGGGCACAGGGACACCTCTCTGCTTGCGAGCCCAGCTGCTAAATTTCCAGTCATGGAAAAGGACAGTGACATTGAAGTGTATCTACTGTCGTTTGAAAAAACTTGTCGTCAATACCATTTGCCCCAAGCACAATGGGCATGATACCTGATGCCAGGGCTACGAGGCAAGGCCCTGGACGCGTATGTCGACCTGCCAGCAGAGCAGGATGAAGATTATGACGGCGAAAATCAGTCAGAAGTATCGATTAACCCCCGGAGGGCCTGGGGACTCCTATATGGATGTGGTAAGCCGTTTACGTATCACGTTCCAACAATGGACTAGGGGCCTGAAAGCCAATTCTTTTGAGGCCGTGGAAGATCTCATGATTGAAGATCAGCTTTTGCACATCTGTCCTCCAGACGTCAGACAGTTTGTGTTAAAGCGGAAGCCTGGTTCTGCTAAAGCCACAGCAGAACTGGCCAATACCTTCATCAGCACTCGGGTATCGGACCATCGCAAGACCCCACCGAATGGCTGGGAAGGGGGAAAATTGCATGTAGCAACCCCTCCTCTGTCAGCCAACCAAGCTTCTCAGCAGCCTGAACCTGCAGTTCCTGATGCCAAGCCCGTCCTGAATGACAATCGCAGGTGTCACTCCTGTGGCAAGCCTGGCCATCTTAAGACACAGTGCCCAGAGCTAAAGCAGGTGACATCACCTGGCCAGCCAGCCAGCAGCTCTTCTTCAGTACTGTTCATCTGCAAGAAAGCTTGGGTAACCACCGCCAACTTGCAGCAAGTCACCGTGGGCAACCGGATTGCCACTGGATTCTGGGACACTGGAGCTGAGGAAAGTTTTTTAACCTCACCGGAGTTGGGGGAACCCGCTCACGAGTGAGTACCCCGTGACCATGTTTTTATTGATTGGGGTGCTGGGAGTGGAATAAGAGAGATGGGAGTCTCAGACGAGATCCCCACAGGCGTTCTGTTGGGCGCTGAATTAAGGCACCCTTGTGTCGTACTATACCTCTGCTAAGAGCATCCAGGATGCTCCCACGGAACTCTCTGGACCTACCAAGGTACTGTTTACAGATGTTGGGGTAATATGTGGGAAACCTAAGGATGGACAGAGGGAGGGGGAGGGTGTAGTTGAGGCACAGGGCTCTCCTTTGGATAAGCAAGGAGAGGAAGTTCCCCTGCATGTGCCAATATCAGACGCATGTGTAGTTGATAAGAATGTAATTTCTGAATGTAATAATGTTTTGTCTTTGTTGAATGTCACCCACAATGCTGAACGGGGGCCAGAGACACCGTCTCTGGCTGCAAAGCTGAGGAGTGGCCCAGATGGTCCATATCTGTGCTCTGATCCAGAGGACTGTGCCTCCCAGCCGAGGTCTGTGTGCATCACTGGAGAGCTGGCTGGTCCTTGTAGTGCTACAGCAAAGATAGCATTGCTGACACACACAAGTCTTGCAGCATTCAACAGGCAAGCTGTCAGCTTCCCTGCTGAGAGAGATACACGAAAGCCTGAACAGGACAATGAACCAATGGGTTTAACAAGTCTGCCATCAGGGGGCCTGGAGATTGGAAGGGTTAACCTACTGCTCATTGTGTCCAGTCAACCTAATAGGCATGGGTTGACGGTGTCATCTGATTTGGTCTGTGAGGATACAGGTGAAATCAGAATGGCCAGAGACAGTACACCTGAAGGGAAAGAGATAGGTGCCGTTAGGTGAGGTGGCTGATACTGAGGGAGTGGGCTTAGGCCTTCAGCTACCAGGGCCCTTCTCCCTCCAGGTACCTGCGATGCTGGTGGTGCCTAGTGCATGTCGTGTCAGGGTCATGGGAAACCCTGGGAGGGCACACCATGGTGTCCACAGGGTGGGCATCAGGGTGTATCCTCCCCTCACCCCTGCAACCCACCTTGTCTCAGAAGAAGTGCAGACAGGCAGGACAAGGAAGACTGAGGGAATACTGCAGTTAGGGGTCATTCAAGGAGCTCGGACAGCCTGGACACCCCTTGTCGTCTTGGTTTCTAAAGGAAGTCAGACGACTAGGCTTCCGGGAGGCCTTACAATGCTGAATGCCCACCCTGCGGTTGTGGTCTCCCCCATGCCCAGGAACCATGAAGTGGCAGAGCAGCTGGCCGATGCCCTGCCGCACTATCATTGACCTGAGCAGGGGGCATGGACCAACCCCTCTAACACAGAAGGCTCAGGATGAGTCAGCCTTCATCACCCCATGGGGCTTGCTTGCCTTGGCCACAATAATACCTGGGGTTGAGAAAGCACCAGTCACCTCTCCGGAGGTCCAGACCGACCTCCGGGGTGGGATGGAACCTTGGGGAGTGACCTGCTTGGAAGACCTGGAAGGCATTGGCCCTGTCTGGGTGGAGCAACTGGTGTTCCTGTCAGCCGTCCTGAACAACCTGGCAGGACCCACTCAGACAGTTCCACCTAATAACTTTCAGATGGGCATGTCAGCTGTTCGGGACTGGGAACAGCAGGGAGGAGAAAACACCCAAAGGTTAGGAACTGGGAAGGTTGAGGCTAGCATGGCCTGCCCTACTCCTCAAGCTAATATACTGGTTGTGTCATTCCTGAGTACAGCTGGCTACAATAGAATGCGGGCGACCACTATAGGAGCCCCCAGCTGAACCTGTGACTGACTGACCAACCTGAGCACCAACGGACACATGATCCTTAATGCCAGTGTGTAAGGAGAACCGTGCACTCCTGACAACGGTACTGGCCGATGCACCTGAGACACGGACCCTGGAAAACCCCGGTCCGGTCGTGGCACACACCGGTGCCAATACCTTTGGGTCAGGTGCAGCCTCTACCTCTACCTAAGCAGGAAGGCACCCCTTCGGTTAACCTTTGCTGCTTCTGGACAGAAGTGTCTTGTAGTCAGGTGGGCACCCCGGAAGCTGCCACATGATCCAGGTGGTTGCAGCCACCGGGTACTCGCCCATCACAACCTACCTTGTGGGCCCAACAGTGTTGCTAGGGAGAACAACCCACTCCTTGAAGGGAGCCTGGTTCTTCAGCAAGACCAATGGGCCAGTCCGCACAAAGGTAAATGCCATAGCCAGGCACACTTGCAGTGCCACATGACAAGTCAGCCGCAGAGGGTTGCGTCAGAAGGAGAATTGCATTCCCCTCTCATGCAATCACCTCAGGTGGGAGATGTGATGATATCACGTGTGAGACACACACAGAACTAGCACCATTTTTTTCAGATGACGCCATTTCAGTTTTAACCTAACAATCTCCCAGTACAGATACCCCACACACCCCCTCCTACCTGTTCCATGTGGAAATTCCAAAAAGCCACTTTAAAAAGGAATTGTTATCTTAGTTATATGAGCAGGATGTCTGTCAGGATTGAGCTTACCTACTGGTGGCGCTGTGCTGCTCTGGGCTGTTTTCTGCAGCTCCAGTGGCCACCAGCAGGTGTCTCCCCAGAGCCAGCAAGCTGTAACAATCAGCCACACCTGGGTTCAACCTTTAGATGGTTATTTAAGACTGTTCCTCCCTTTCCCCAGTGCGTCATGATCCTGTTCGCCTCCTTGCTGCCTGATCCTTGTGCTCGTGTCCCCTGATATCCTGAACCTTCCTGTACCTATCTGCCTTGCTCCTGCTTCCTGCCCTAGTACCCAGCCTTGATACCTTGTATACCCTGTACTCTTGTCCTTTATATTACAGATATTGTATATAGTTATTTTTGGTCCATAGTGTAGTTAGGTTTATTAGTTATTCTTACAGTATTAAAGGAGATGGCGCTAATCTAGATAGGGAATGTGCATTAAAAAGGAATAGGGGTCAGCCCATGTACATCTACACATTCAAAGCAAACCTTGTGTTTAAATTGTGGTAAAAATTAATCTATCGTAACATATTAATCCACAGTATCAATTCTGCAATTAAACATGTGAACAACCTGAAGTGCTAGTCCAGTGCTAAATAAACATAGATAACAGTGAAAATAAGTGCTTCAAATTCAAATGAATATATACTTCAAATTCAAATAGATATAAAGTTCATCCAGGGTAATAGAGGAAAATTGTACCAATATAGTTCCAGCCTGGAAATCCGTTCGAATAAAATCAGTTCAAATAAAATAAATGTGCAAGAGTAAAGTGTTCCAAGTGACATCAAAATGAATCCAAAATATGGTGAAGACAAAATGGGATGGGTTAGTCTTGACAATCCAACCCCTTATAAATTCAAGGCTTACCAGACTGTAGATACATTCGTGCCTGAATATATAAATGGTTCAGGTCCTCACGATGTATGAGGGTCGCGTCACACTATCACTGATCCGAAAGGCCTCCGGGGGGGGAAAGCGTCACACTATCCTGCGCTTGCCCATTTGTTCGGTCCAGTGGAAGTGATCCTCAGCACAACATCCGGAGTGGAGGTACCAGATAACCAGGTCTCCGACTCAGAAATGTGGAAGAAAAATGAGACTCTCCATCGTGTAAAAACGCCTCAATCGCGAGGTATTGGTTTATTGGTAATTTAAAAATCCATAAGCTTACAGATGAACAGATAAAACAAATGTCGCAGCAATCCAAGGTCAGCAGCGCCCGACGTGTTTCGTCTTTTATTAGACGTCGCCTGGGGGCTGCTGACCCCCCAAACTGCTGCGTATATATGCCCCATTGAAAATCAATTGAGAAACGCACTTCCGGACATGGCGGATCGGCGTGCGTTCCAGTGACGTATTTCCGTTTTTTTTTGGCGTCACCGCACCGTTCGTACGGATAAGCAAAAAGACAAAAACGGTGATAAGCGGTAAATACGATCGGGACTCAACCCGTTCGGTGTGGAGAAAACTCATTAATAGAGTCAATTCCAGTCCGTAATTTATTTCACAGATGAATCACGCGGGAAGTGACATACTGGAAGTTCGGGGATAGAACATACTCGGCTGGCTAGTGCAGCTTGGGAATGATTTGTATTTTACCCTGGACATCCGGCGGAAGTAGACAGCCTGGAAAAAGCCTACTTTGAATATATCTCAATTAAGGTGCTTAAGTGTGATTAAAAACCCATAAAAATCGATGTGAAATTCCGAACTAAATAAAAAATATATATAAAAAATATACAAATATATAAATGTAGAATATAGGAAAAAGTATATAGAGCTTAATACCCGTATGTGCATATTGGCAACAGTTGGCATCCATATTACATTGCATCCACATGAATTAGGTTACTAAACCAGACACAGATCACAGAACTTGTTATGCAGCCCAGAAATTGTAGAACATAAAAACATAAAACGGGGGGGTTTACGACCCTGGCGGTAAAGATGAATTTTGACATAAATAACATAAATACATTGGGTCATGAGCCATAACTTATAATGGTCCCTTAGGGTGGGATCACCCAAGGTAACTGGAGAGAATATCCAGAGAGTCAAGGAAGGTGGATGGTAAACATAGAGAGGAAGATAATATGACTCCTAAGGATAACAACCAATCAAGGGTCTACAGAATATATTAATATACCTAATCAAAAAAAGAAAAAGAAAGTGGGTACTATCGGGATAAGAAAACATTCAGATGGGTGAACCAGTTGGTGAGGTCAAAGGCTTATGATTATGTCCCAAACATGGGGCGGCTAAATCAGGATTTATTGATGAACGAATTGATGTCCCAGTCGATGTTTAACCCATAGGGGGAAAAGCTTTTAAACTGATAAATCCAAAACACTTCCTGTTGAGACACCCCTCGAACCGTGTCACCGCCCCTCCAAGGTGGAACATATCGATCAATGACTGAGAACCTAGTACCCTCCGGATTTCTATTATGGGCCCTTAAATAATGTTTAGGAACGCTATGATTCGTTTTACCTTTAATAATGTTGGTAATATGTTCGCTAACTCGTATAGAGAAGGTTCTGATGGTTCTTCCAACATATTGCTTACCACATGGACATGTGAGCAGGTATACCACGTTCTTAGTGTCACAGGTACAGAAACATTTTATCGGATAAGAGATATTGGTTGTGGTAGAAGAGAACTCAGAGATTTTTCTACTTTTATAGTGGTTCAATTTACATTTATAATTTAAATTCTGGAAGAAGCTCAACTTCCGGGGTGGCTCTAAAATGTTAGGAGCGATCCTGTGTCTCAGAGCTGGTGCACCTCTAAACACCACTTTGGCTTTAGGGGGTAACAATGGCCCCAGGACTCGATCACTTTGGAGGACGTTCCAATGCCTCTTGAATATATTCTGGATCTGCCTGTGTTGTAAAGAAAATGAAGTGAAAAATGACCATTTAGATAGATTATCATCCATGGAGTTGGTCCTAATTCTTTCTTTGAGGAGTGACGCTCTATCCATTGTGAGCACTCTATTGATTTCCTGTCAGTAAAAAGGACTTTGCCAGTGTTCCTGGCCGTTTCCGGGTGGTGCGCGCGCTCCCGTGCGCGTTCGCGTGCTCCCGTGCGCGTGCGCGCGCCCGTGCGCGCGCACGCGCCGGAAACGGCGCCAAATGGTGCCTATTTAAACCCTGGACATACTGCACCAAGTTGCTGCTTGTTCTACAGCGTTCCAGACCTGTGAGCCTCAGCTCCCTACCTGTTCCTGTGTTTTCACCTGTTTCCTGTCTACCCGGCTTGCTTTGACCTGTTGTCCGCTACCTGCATCGACCCCGGCTATCCACGACCATCCGTTTGTCTACTCCTCTGTACCTCCGCTGCCCGCCCGTTAACGAACCTTGCCTGAACTTGACGATCCGCTTGCCTAACCCCTTTTGTACCTTTCTGCCTGCACGTTGCCAACCCTGCTTGTACGACCATTCTCCTGTTTGCACGACCTGCTGGAATCCCACTACAACATCTGTGACCATCCAGCCCTCGTGCCATCCCGCACTCTCGGGCCTCTGTCTACACTACCAGGGGTCCTTGAATCGGGTGCGCAAGAGCGGTTGTTCCCTGCACAAGACAGACTCCACCGTCAGGTACGTAACATTTCCTCCTTTACATCCATCTTGTCATAAGCCCTTTCCAGGAACCTCTTTTCCAATACCTCAGCCTGGTTGGTATAGTCACAAGTATCGGAACAGTTTCTCCTTAATCTTAGGAATTGACTCCGTGGGATAGATTTTAGCCACGACTCATGGTGGCAGCTATCTTTCGGGATATACCCGTTTCTATCAGTGGGTTTGAAATATGTTTTGGTACACACTCCTCCGTCTTTGATCATAATCTCCAGATCAAGAAAGTGTATATTAGACGTGCTACACTCGTAGGAGAGGGAAATGCCCCTATTGTTGGAGTTCAGAACTGTGAAGAATTGGTCGAGTTCTTGTTTGGTGCCACTCCACAGGAGGAGGACATCGTCAATGTACCTAGCCCACAACACCAACTGTGGCTGGTGGAGGGCGTAGACAACATCCTCCTCCCACTTGGCCATAAACAGGTACGCCAGACTGGGGGCAAATTTAGCCCCCATGGCAACTCCCTTAACCTGATGGTAGAACTTGTTATCGAACCAGAAATAATTGTGTGTTGCAGCGAATTCCAACAGTTCAATGATGTAATCCTTCTGTATCTCTGGAAGGGTGGCATCAGTGGATAAAAAATGTGTGACTGCCTCTATACCTCTTTCATGTGGTATACAGGTGTACAGAGATGCCACATCAGCTGTGGCTATTAAAACTTGGGTGGGTATCTGTGTCTGGTTCAGAAGATTGATAACATTTTTAGTGTCCTTTAGGAAGGAGGGCATCTTTCTAACCAAAGGTTGTAAGAAGAAATCAACATATTTAACCACCCGGAAGGTGATGAAATCAATTCCACTCACTATAGGTCTCCCGGGTGGGTTCTGGAGATTTTTGTGAATTTTTGGTAAATAATACAGGATAGGGATCCGGGGGCTTTCGGGACAAGAAAAGCTCTCTCCTTCTTATTCAAGACTTTGTTTGAAAACCCTCTATCCACCAGAGCCTTCAATTCTCTCTTATAGCCCAGTGTGGGATCTTTAGTTAGTTCCTTATATGTGAGTTGGTCACTCAAAATATGTTTCATCTCCTTCAAATAGTCCTGTTTATCAAGAACGACAATGCCCCCGCCTTTATCTGCGGGGCGTATTACAAAGTCCCTTCTTTCGCATAAGGTTTTTAGGCCCTCCTTGAATTTGTCGTCTCGTTTAGTCCTTTTAATCTGTACTTGTTCCAAGTCTCGCAGGACCAGGTCTTTGAAAATCTTCACGGCTGGTGCCACCTGGCCTGGAGGATTAAATAGTGATGGATTAGCCAAATTAGTGTGTACCCCACTAATAGTATTGAAACTAGAGGGTCTCGTGATTGGATTTGAAACCATATATCGCTGTATATTAATTTTTCTGATATATTTTTGGACGTCTATGAAAGTGTGAAATTTGTTTAGAGAGCAGGGTGGGGCGTATTTGAGTCCCTTTTTAAGCACATAATTCTCATTAGGGGTTAAGTTGACTTTACTTAGATTGAAAATTCCTGAATTGGTTAGTTCCTCTTGCGTTTTTTTTGGACCTTTTCCTCCCCCCTCTGGTCCCTCTTCTGGTTCGGGGTTTCTTCTCCAGTCGCGTTCTCCCCTGTGAAAATCCTGGTCTCTTGGAGGTGGTGGGTGATCATAATTATAGTTATAGAGGGGACGGTCATGACCTCCATGGTGATTCCTCTCGTGGGGATATTCGCTGGTTGATGGATCCCTCCTTCTTAAAGGGGAGAAGCGGTTGGATGTTTGGAGGGGGGTCCATAGGGTCTTGGGGATGAATAGTTTCCATAATATTGTCTAGGGTAGCCCCTACTGGGTGGAGCTGGGGAGGTATATCCAATGTCTCTAGTATCTGAGTTATATTGATAATATGGAGGCCGGGGCTGACCCCTGGTACTCGAACGTCCTCTGCCTCTGTTAAAGTTACGTCCTCTACCGGAGGGTGATTTGTGACTGAAGTGCTTCACCTTTCTTACGGTCGGATTCATTTTTTGTGTGGCTCCTCCTACTGGTTCAGAGATGTTTCGGGCCAGAGAGGCCTCCATGTGTGTATCCCCCGGGTTTACGCCACCTTGGTTCTCAATAGCCGCCGGGGTCTGTTCAGTTTCTTCTGCCATTTGAAGACAACTCCAGTCCTATAGTCTTCAATGTCCCTAGAGTATTTTTTCTGTTTTTAGCACGTTGTTCACGTTCTTCTTTTTCTAGATGTACTTGTAGACTAGGGGATAGAGTGTTATACTCTGTTGAACCTTTAAGGGGTGATAATTTTTCTTTTATTTCTTTAATCTCAGCATCAATGGTGGGTATCCTATCCTGTTTTCTTCTTACCATAAATTGGAGAAGTTTGATGCCAGCATCATTAAAGAAGCTATACCAAGTTGCCAGATCTTGTTCTCCCTGGTTGGGAGAGACCTCCCACCGGAGGCTTCTGGGCACCATTTGCTCTTCAATGTATTGGTTGAGAAAGGCAACATCCCACTCAAGGTGGAGTTCAGAGGTCATGAGGTTCTTCGGCCTCATAAAAAGAGGCCACCCACCTCAGTGTTGGGGTTAGAGGCCACAAACACCCCATCTGTGGTGATTTTTCTGGTGGCCCTATATTCAAAAATATCCATGGTTAATGGAGAGGCCAAGCTGCAGTACTAAAGTTTGTACGGAATAGCAAGAATAAAGAAGTAAACCGTGCTAGGCAAAAATACTAAAGGCTAAAATAAAAGATAAGCAGCCATGCAACGACCAAACAAATCGTAATAAAGATACAGTATTAAAGGAGATGGCGCTAATCTAGATAGGGAATGTGCATTAAAAAGGAATAGGGGTCAGCCCATGTACATCTACACATTCAAAGCAAACCTTGTGTTTAAATTGTGGTAAAAATTAATCTACCATAACATATTAATCCACAATATCAATTCTGCAATTAAACATGTGAACAACCTGAAGTGCTAGTCCAGTGTTAAATAAACATAGATAACAGTGAAAATAAGTGCTTCAAATTCAAATGAATATATACTTCAAATTCAAATAGATATAAAGTTCATCCAGGGTTATAGAGGAAAATTGTACCAATATAGTTCCAGCCTGGAAATCAGTTCGAATAAAATCAGTTCAAATAAAATAAATGTGCAAGAGTAAAGTGTTCCAAGTGACATCAAAATGAATCCAAAATATGGTGAAGACAAAATGGGATGGGTTAGTCTTGTGCGCTGGGAGTATGTAGCACTCCTGGACCTGGTAAATATATAAGTCCGTGCTTATATAGATGACAGACCATTCGGAACTTAAATATTCCCCAACCTAACAGTTCTGATTGGGTAGGGTAAAACAGAAGTGGTATAAAACCTAAGTAAAACTACAGTGAACCTTGTGAAATGAGAACGTGTAAATAAAATAAACTTGACTAAAATAA